>CM014729.1:21694323-22294323 GCA_004329165.1 Spatholobus suberectus
TGTTAGCAAACCCCACAAACATTTGCTAACATACACACACTTATTTTTTAGTTAGAGTACATTAGCAAATCCTATATATATATATAGGGGACATATCTAGTGAGATGATCATCTTTATATGAGAGTGAGAGGAGTAAATTTGAGCCGTACAATCATACATGGATGATTATGATTTAAAGTTATGTAATCACTTAAAAATTCATGTGACTTTTTAAAAAACTCACATGACTCTTTATGTTTTAGTCTTAACCATTTATGACAAGATCTAATGATCAATATTTATTTCTCTCACTCTCACATTAAAAAGGCCCTCTCACTTGATATGTTCCCTATATGGGGACATATGTAATGAGATGATCATCTTTATATGAGAGTGAGAGGAGTAAATTTGAGCCGTACAACCATACATGGACGGTTATGATTTTAAGTTATGTGATCACTTAAAAAGTCATGTGACTTTTTAAAAAACATACATGACTTTGTATATTTTAATCTTGACCATTTATGACAAGATCTAATTATCAATATTTATTTCTCTCACTCTCACATAAAAAAGGCCCTCTCACTTAATATGTTCCCTACATATATATATATATATATATATTGTTGGGAGAATCAATTCCATCATATTGTGGAGCTTTTTCAGCTAAAGCGTGATTACTTTCTTTATATTTTTATAAACAAAATTATTGATAAACAGAGTATAAGGGATACATTTACCCAAACATAAGATTCTCATAAGTAAAATTCAATGACAAGAAGACAAGTTATAGGATCAACACACTAATTAGAAAGAGAAAAAAAAATCATTGAACACTGTCCATTTCGATCTTAAACAATAACCACGATTTGTCTTTTATAAAGTGCAAAATACCATTGAAGTTAGTTTTCTAATAAGAATACCTATAATGTAAACATGAAAACAAATAAAATATGATCATTCTGTTTGGGTTTACCCCTATTTAAGACCCAACCTAATTAAATTTAATCGGGTTGGGTTGGGTTGAGTTAGGTTCAAGCTTTTTTTTCCAATGACCCAACCCGACTAGTAATTGGGTCGGGTTGGGTTGAGTAATTAGGTCACGTACAAAAATATGAAATTTTTTAAAAATTCAAAAAATCACAAAAAATAGGAAAAATACATCCAATGCATGTTCAAATTAAAATACAAGTTCAATCACATAGATCCAACACTAATAAGAAAAATATTTTCCATGTATCAAATGAAATGTAAATAACTTAATTAGTTAATTAAGTGAAGTAATAATTTTTTTATTAATTAATAAGAGGTCAGGTTAATCAGGTTTGAAATGTCTCAACCCGTAACCTAACCCAAACCTAATTGGGTCTGTTAAAAAAAACTCAACCCAATTCGATGACCCAACCCAACCCACCCAAATGTAATTGGGTTGGGTTGGGTCAGCGGGTTGAGTCAGACCTACTTACACCCCTAGTTCAGATTATTGTTGCAAATAATTACACAAATGAATTCAATAATTAAGCTTTACCAAGCATTTAAAAAGAAAAAGAAAAATATGTGGATTGACGAGTTTGTCCATATGCTAGTTATTATAAGGGGGTTTTGGAGTTTTCAACTGTAGTATCCAATTTTTATTTCAATAAAAGTTGCTATTAGTAATTCTTGTTTGAAGTTAAATACAAACTACTGTTACGAACTATTACAAAAGAAAAGTATCTACTTTTTTTTTTTTTCAAAAAACTTTATTACTAATTATTAAATACTAATTTAAAGATTTATAAATAAAAATTTAACGGAGAAAGCTTAAAAAAAATATTCTACCAAATCAGGTTAGGTTTAAAATCGATTTATGTAAGGAAGAGTGAAAACTTAATTTCAGAGTACTCTTAATGCACTTATCTTAAGGGAATTTCCTTATGTTAATTGTGTAAAATAATAATAATTTTAAAAACATTTATGTTACTCCATTTTTAAATTGAAATGAAATATAAGAAATAAAAATAATTTATTTTTGAAATATAACTGAAAATGAGAAAAGAATATATGAACACTTATTTAATTTTTACTAAAATGAATGAGTGAAAATAACCAAATCATTATGAAAAATAAGTTTTAGAAACGAATATTCGTTGCGTAGAACTTGAGATATGCAATATAATTAAGTATACGTAAATTCTCACTATTCTTATGTCATTTAAGTTTAAGCATTTAGTACCACAACATAAAAAATTCATTTAAATCACATAGCCTTGTCCATATTTTATACCTAACCCTAGTAAACTTCACTCTTTTTTTAATGAGTCCAATAATTCTACGAGAGGTAAACAAAAGGATATTCCAATTCTTATATAAAAATTATAACAAATTCACAATTACTATCTATACATAACATAGTACACTGTATACTAGTATACAAAATGCTTTTTACATCGTCGATTTGCATCAATTCTTACAAAATCGATGTAGTGTGATATTTTTGTAATATTGATATAAATATTATAGAATAGTTGGTAAAGATTGGTTAGAAAGTATTTTCTAAAATGATTATAGAAGGAATCAATTTAAAAAGTGTTTTCTAGTTAGATTGGTTCTTATTAACCGATCTTAAATGTTAAATTGACTGTTTTATGATTTTTTTTTAAATTTAAACTAAATTATTTTAGATCAGTTGTATTATACTCGATTTACAAAGTCACTTTTTAGATTCATTTCTATTATAATCAATGTAAAAGGTCACAAAAACCTAATTTAAAAAATCTTTTTTGCACCGGTGTACAATGTTACATCAATTCGATGAAGAAATCCTCATCTACATATTTTCTTTCTAGGTAAGAACTACTCCAAGATCTTACATTAATCAAACTTAAAACTCTAACATAATCAACCATACAATTGCAGAAAAATTATCCCATCTTTATGTAATTAGGCCCCAAACAAATAAAAGCCCAAAGTATTTTCAAATGTCTTTATTTCAATCTTTTGTCAACGGACTTGTCTTCTAGATAAACGAAATCAACTATAATATCCTATCTAAATCTTTTTACAGAAACAATCACTATATCATTTTAGACCTATAGTTAATTAAAAGCAAATTTAAGGGGAGGAGGGTCAGTCTTGACTCTATTTTTTTTGTATATATAATGTTATATATAGAGTTTAATTAACCATAGGGTCAGATCCAATGGGTACTCGCAAAAAATACCCATAATAGGTAAGATAAATATCTACTCAATGGGATTGGGTTCAGAGACAAATATTTACTCGCAAAATTTAATAGGAATGAGTGCAGGTATAATACTGTAGTACCCACCCCGCCCTATACCAGCATGCACATACACATGTATGTGTGTGTGTGTGTCAAGTGAGAGGGCCTTTTTTATGTGAGAGTGAGAGGAATACATATTGATCATTAGATATTGTCATAAATGATCAAGATTAAAACATAAAAAGTCATGTGACTTTTTAAAAAGTCACATAACTTTTTAAGGAATCACATAACTTTAAATCATAACCATTCATGTATGGTTGTACGCTCAAATTTACTCCTCTCACTCTCATATAAGATGACCATCTCAATAGATAGTCCCTATAGATATATATAATATATATATATATATATATATATATATATATATATATATATATATATATATATATATATAAGGGCGTATCATATGAGAATGGTTTTCTTAGGTAAGAATGAGAATAACTAATCTCAACCATTAAATTAAAATGAAAGACCTAAATTAAAATACTTATGAATTCATCAAATCTCAAAAAGATTCACTAAATAAAAATTATATCTCTATAAGATCTCAATTATCACATCCTAAAATATTTCAATTATCACATTACTCTTCTTCAAAATTGTCATTAACCCATCACTATCACCACCATGACTGTCGCCACCACCATTATCATGACTATTGCCTCCACCATGACTATTGCCACCACCACCACCACCATTATGACCAATGACAGTGACAGTGATGGTAGGACGATCATGATGGTGGTGGCGGTGGCATCATGGTGGTGGTGGCGATGGTGGTCATCGCTGTCATCGTCGTCACTATCTACAGCACCACCACTAACAGTGGTGGTGAAGGCAATGACAATGATGACAGTGACGGTTATGACGGTGGTGGTGGTGGTAGCAGTAGTAGTCTTAGTGGTAATGGTGATTAGTTAACGGCAATCTTGAAGAAGAGTGATGTGATAATTGAGATTTTTAGGACTAGTGTGGTGACTTGTATGATGCACAGACCTATTATTATTTTAAAATTTTGAACTTGTTATTTCAATTTATGTTTATTATATGCTAGTATTTTGGCATATGCAATGCAAAGGATAAATATTTATTTTCTATAACTAAAATTTATAATAAATAAATACTTTTAAATATACAAATTATATTATAATTAAAATTTATAATTAATAAATGTTTTTGACCATATAGATTATATTTTAAATTTATAATAAACAATTATTGTAATACAATGTTAATTTTTTATTATTGATAATTTCTTTTAAAAAAATATTGAAATTCAATTTAGAACTAAAGATATTGAAATGATAGAATGAGGGAGATAAGAGGTTAAAAAATCCCTAGAAACACTCTCATTGAAGAATGATAGCTAAAAATGCACTTGTTAAAGAATAACAACTAAAAACGCTCTCATTCAAGATAGTTATTTTCATTTAATATATAGGGTGGATTTAGGATAAATAATTTATATTGTGATATAAAATTATTTTTAATTGTTGATAATTTTTAAAAAAAATATTGAAATTCAATTTATAAATAAAAATAAAAATGATAAACTAAAAGATATAAGAGGTTTAAAAAAAAGTTTAATCGCTATGCACTGTCAGTGTAAAAACTTTTACACTGTCAACCAATTGAAAATAAGCTTTAGTGTGACTTTTAGGGTGGTTATTATCAAAGTCAACAAACTTACCTATGTACATAGTGGGTTGTGATTGGATAATAGTGTAAAAATGCTTTACGCTGTTAATGTATAGCAAATTTTCTCTTAAAAAATTTCTTAAAAACACTTTCATTGAAAAAAAGAAGAAGCTAAAAACACTATCATTGAAGAATGGTCACTAAAAACACTTCCATTCAAGATAGTTATTCTAATTTATATATATAGAAGATTACTTAAGAGTTATAAAACATAAAATTTAGAGTAACGATTAAAGGTAAGCAATGGAATTCATAGTTATAAAATACAACAAATAGAGATCATTTGTGACTAATGAAAAAGAAATAAATAAAAGGTATAATTAAGAAAATTACTTGTTCAATGAACACCAAATTTTGCTTGCTTATTATTCATATGTGGTAAAGGGAAAGCAATAGAATTCATGGTTATAAAATATAACGAACATAGATCATTTGTGATTAATGAAAAAAATAAATAAAAGGTAGAGTTAAAAAAAAAACCTGTTCAATGAACACCAAATTTTATTTGGTGTTAATATTATTCATATGTAGTAAAGGAAAGTGATAGAATTCATGGTTATAAAATATCAAAAACAAAGATCGTTTGTGATTGATGAAAAGGAAATAGACAAAAGGTAGAATTAAGAAAATTTACTCATTCAATAAACACTAAATTTTGCTTGCTGTTAATATTATTCCTCTATTACAATAGATCTTGTTGGTCAGTGTGTGTTGATGATGATGATGTGAGTTTTTTCAGTGATTAGCTTTCTTGAAAATTCTCATCCTTATTTATATTAATAGAAGAGTTTAATAGTCATGCACTGTCAGTGAAAAAAGTTTTACACTATCAACTAATTAGAAATCAACGTTGGTATGATTTTTGAGTTAGTTATTATAAAAGTCAACCAAGTTACCATATATGGTGGTTTATGATTAGATGATAGTGATTGGATAACAGTATAAAATTGTTTTGCACTGTTAGTATATAACATATTTTCTCTTAATATAATCATAAATAAATAAAGAAACAAATTGCAAAATATTAAAATTAAGAAGTAATTTTGAGTAAATGAAAAAATAAGTAATAAAAAGAATTATAAATCATCAGAACTAAAATTCAAATTCAAATACACAATAAATCATTGTCTTTATATTAATATAATCATAACTGAATAAAGAAATAAATCACAAAATATTGAAATTAAGAAGTAATCATGAGTAAATGAGGAAATAAGTGATAAAACGAATTATCAATTATCAAAGTTAAAATTCAAATGCACAATAAATCCTTATCTTTATATTAATATAATCATAACTAAATAAAGAAACAAAATGCAGAATGTTAAAAAAGTAATCTTGAGTAAATGAGGAAATAAGTGATAAAATAAATTATCAATTATTAGAATGTGAAATTTGAATGTTAGTGACAGATTATGTAACTTACGATTTTCAATTTTCATTTATTATTTATTGTTAAATTTCAAATTCAAATACATATAGCAGATCCTCTTAATTACCTAAATCATTTAATTATCAAATTATTCTTATTTTGAGCGAGAATAGAGGAAGTAAATAGTGCTCAACTGTATAAGAACTAGTATTTTAGCCTGGACATTGCACAGAATAAATGTTTATTTTATATAACTAAAACTTATAATAAATAAATACTTCTAAATATATAAATTATATTATAATTCAAATTTGTAATAAATAAATATTTTAGAACATATAAATTATATTTTAGATTTATGATAAATACTTTATATTGTGATACAATGTTATTTTTAATTATTGATAATTTTTTTTAAACAAAAATTGAAATTCAAGTTAAAAAGATGTTAAAATAATAGATTGAAAGAGATAAGAGGTTAAGAAAAATACCTAAAACATTCTCATTGAATAATGACAGCTAAAAATGCTCTCATTCAAGATAGTTATTCTAATTCTAATTTATACATACAGAGGGATATCATATGCATGTTAGGCATGTATTTGGATTTTAATGATAAAATATATATATTTGAAATTGGTTTCTGATATTTAGTTACAACTTATTAAATCATTCAGTTGATATTAAAAGCATATGAGGATATACCAGATGCATGTTAGGAGCGTGAAGTCCATCTCTTCATGAAAGGAGAGTATTCAAATGACAATGAATGTGAGTGAAAGTCAGATAGTTTTACATGTTTATATATATAGAGGAATTTTTTTGCCTAGACTACTTTTTTTTCATATATATATGCATTTATATTTTCCTTTCGACAAATAAAAAAATTTGTATTTTTTCAAAAAATTTGTTTTTTCCTTTTTGTTTTAAAATAGCTTATAAAAATAAATATATTCAATTAAAAAGGAACTAATATGCTGTTGGTTCGAGTGACACTAGGCTTGAATTCCTTAAGTAAGGTCTTAGGTTCAAGTCTTGTGGATGGAAAAAATATAGTTAGGAGAGAAGATACCATTAAAGATGGCCAGTCAGGGAGATTAGTCATCTACAAAGCTAGTGGAGGATACTCTGCACCTATAACATGGTTATAAAAAAAAAAAAAGGAAAAATGTTTATTATTTACTAGAAAATTTTAAATGATTTTAAGTTACAAATCAAAAAATAATATAAGTTTAAACAAAAATACTCAAATACTACACAAATGATAATTACATCTTTTCTCCCATAATATTTATTATTTTACATAAAAAGCGAAACTGTGTGTAATAGATTTAAGGCCTACATAAAACATTGAATAAGAAATGTTAGTAACATATTTTTAAATTTTTAAAAAAAGATTTAATTTTTAATATTATGTAAAATTCACGTAAGATGACATTATATAGAAGCCATATATAATTTTACCAAATAATACAAGGTATGTTAAAAAGTATTACTATACCAAATAAGTCTAAGCATTTAGTGCCATAGCACATAAATTTCATTTAAATTACATAGCTGTGAGTGTCCATATTCATGATATTATACCTAATCCTAATAAACTTATCCTTTTTTAGTCCAATTACTTGTATTATAGGTAAACAAAAGGACATTCCAATTCTTAGATAAAAATTATAATAAAATCACAATTACTTTAAAAAACTTATATACATATATAACATGGGCGGAGATCAAGTCACTTCAAGAGTAACTCTTAGTAGAGTTACTTCACTCAATAACTCTTGGTACATATTAAATTTCAACAATCTAACTGTGGAATTAAAAGATTATATTGAGTAGATCAAGTCTACAAATTTCTATAAAGTTTGAAAACTGTTTGATACTTCATTAAATAGATTCAAATTGATGTATAATATACTTTTCTAAATTATAAGTAAATGTCAACAATAAGATTAACTAGCTACAAATGTCTGATTAGCCTAAAATTTGGTGTACATGATCATTGATATAATATCAAAATATCCAATAGTTGAATTGTTGAAATTTAATACATATCAAGAGTTATTGAATGAAGTAACTCTACCAAAAGTTATTCTTAGAATAACTTGATTCCCATCCATATAACATATATATAGTACACTGTGCAATTAAATCACAATTACATTAAACAAATTTAAATCTCTAACGTAATCAACCATACATTTACTGAAAACTGACCCATTTTTTAAGTAGTTAGCACACGCAAATAAAGTATTTTCAATTGTCTTTACACTGTGTTTGATAGCCAAGAAATAGCATGGAGAGCAAAGAAATTCTTGAAATTTTAAAATTTTTCATTGTTTGGTACATGAAAAATATAGTGGAGAAGTTTAAAAAATTGGTGGGTCTCATTATTTATTTCCATTCTATTTCTTACCTATTTCCATTCACTTGTATCTCTCTCTTATTTCTCATCTATTTCTCTTAAACCAAATAACCTAAAATTTCAAATTATTTATTATCTATTTTTAACCTCTTCACTTATTTCTTGCCTATTTTCATGCACCTTATTTCTCTCCTCTCTACCAAACAAAGCCTTAATGTGTACTTTTGTCCACTATTAGACTTGACTTCTTGAAGAATCCAACCAACATTCTATCTAAATCTTTATAGAACAATTACTAAATCATTTTAGACTTACACCAAATTAAGACCAAATTTAAGGGTCTAAGGGTCTAATCTAAGGGGCTGAGGGCCACTCTTGACTCCCTCATTTTTAATATATATATATATATATATATATATCTTATTTAATTTTCATGAAAAATATAAAATAAGAAATTAATTATTGTTTAGTGTCAATATAACTTTTTTCCATTATTAATTCATATATTTATCAATCTATACTTAGTGTTATAAAGGAATCCTAATGGGTGATTCATTAAAATCATACACACACACACACACACATACACATAAAACAACCCACTACTACTACAAACAACACCACCTCTTTAGTTATTAGAGACAATTTTTTTTTATAAAAAAACTTATTTGTAAGTATTTCCAAATCACATATTTGTTTTTTTTTTCTTTACCACCTCGAAGAATATCACATCAATCATCATTCTATTGCAAGTCAACATCAAATGTATGCCTATACACATATACATATAAACATCAAAGGTGAGACCCACCTGTCTCAACCAATACCACTGTTCAAATACACAAATCAAAGGATTTACTAAAACCTGTGAATCAACAGCAAAACCCAAGGGGGAATACAAAAACACACTCCCTATGGCTGCCACACTATCATCATGTGAAATGAAACAAAACAACTATCCAAAAGAAGCCTTCAAAAAGAAAAGTGTGATCCATCACATTCCATTATCTCCAACCAATAGTTTCGCCATCAACTCTGAACAGGTGGATCCACTAAAGCCTCACCATTTGCTCCCACGTCAGCGACATGATCATCACAGTTAAACAACAACAACAACAACAAGGAAAGGGTAGGCTTACATAAAAAAAAACATAACATATAATCAATGAAATAACCAATAGATAAGTTCATACTCTTCACTTAGGGAACAAGTATACATCATTCTCCACAGTAAATATCAATATTCACATGCTTCGGGTTCAACTATCAAATTCATTATGTATGACTACAATGCAACTCAACTACATTGACAACGATGCTATGCATGTTGACACTACTCCTAGGAGATTTTCAATAATTGAGCAATCAGCTAGGTCTCATCCCCTAACATGATATCAACAATAACATGGCACGTGCCATTCACCATTCAAGGATTGCCAAACTCTAATCTATAGATAAGATTTTGTGATTTGTCAGGATGAGTGTATGTGGGTGATGGTTCATTGCGACTCAAGGTTTGCACTATCTTGGCCTCTACGAAATTGTGCATCTACTTATTCTCGAAGGCCCATCGACAACTATCCCACGTCTTATCCAACATTAGGTTGGAAGCCTTGTCTGAGCCGTTCGCTTTAGTCAGCTAACCAACTTATATGCCTACTCGCATCGCAGCATGAGGTCCATTGACAGCGACCTTAGCCTTCAACATATGCATGCAATGTATGTACAACACCAATAACATCACCTCAACATTAACAAGTCAACAAGGTTTGACAGCAACACCATGCTGGCTCAATTCAACACTACACATGGCCAACAACCACTAAACAATTCCATGTAGGCTCAATTCAGCACTATACATGGTCAATAGGTAAAGCCCTATCCAAGCAGCCTATACCCCATAGGAAATTCAAAACAATTTCCCATTTAAAATAGGTGGAGGTCCTACATGAGCAATCTTCCACTTCAACCACATACTCAACATATACAACAAAACTTACGCCAAGATTTCTCTTTAAACATTTGAAACACAAATTACAACTTAACTAGGTGTAATAAAATTGCTTAACTAATTCACTCAATGACCCATATCCTCGCTCAGTGAAGACCTTTTCACAGAGAGCCTACTTCTCTCCATAAAGGTTCTCGCTCAGTGACCCTAAGTGTCGCTTAGTGAATACCCAACTCCAGAGAACATCTCTTTCTGTCTTCAGGACTCTCACTTATGATAATAGGGATCGCTCAATGAATCCATTCTAGGGACTTCCACAAATTTTTCTAAAATATGTCTCATTTAATGACCAACCACTTTGTGACATCTTTTACCCCAATGCTAATTGTTAAATAAATATTATGAAAATATAACACATTTTTCATTTGTGAAATAAAATGATAGTTCATAATCTTTTTCTTCACATGACAAAGGACATCACATGCACAACTCACGTTTACTAAAACACCATAAGATGCTTTATTGATTAACCAAAGGATGGTGGCCCATAGTTGGCCATACAAGTCCAAATAAAATAAAATACAATAAAATAAACCAATTTAAAAGTAAAACTATTAGTCTAAAGTTTAAAAGCTAAAATAATAAATAACTAAGACCCCAATGCCACATTACTATCAGAGTTGACAAAACTCAAAAGAAGCTGTAAAATAAACTACAATGAGGCCAATGCCCCTACTTTAAGACTCTTCCTCAAGGTCCTGCTGAATGTCACCTGTATATCACAAACACATACAAAAAACACGAGAAAACAAGGGAGTGAGATACATCTCGCATCATGCTCAAAGTATGACAATGGAGACAGGTAGAATGCACATCACATACATAATCAATTAACAGTAATTTGCAAAAAAATAAAAACACACACAGACATATGTAATGCAATACCTAGCTTCTACTTCTTATGCACATGTGGTACCATCCTAAACTTGTTGGAAAGTAGACTAGGAGTAAATGCACGACCATAAGAAGCGTCATCAATACCGATGCCTTCGGCTCTCACACCCTTAACTAGTATGATATCCCCTGGCGACTAGTCAGGGTTACCCAGTTTTGCCAGTACGTCTCGGCTTCATGGGATCAGCATGGACCATTAGAGTTTTTCCAACCGGATAATCCCCAAGGCTAGGGTTAAACAACCCATCACGGCCTCCATCAGCTAGATTCCTACATACTTTCCTCATCACATAACTCAAATGTCATGATGTATGGTCACATACAATACTTACAACTTTTCACAGGCTTTAATCATGAAACATTAGCACAATTTCATATCACACTCAATTTTCTCAAAGTAAATAACCGTCACACAATATAAACTCAACAAGACATAAAAAGAAACAACAATGAGTTAAAAACTGCAAAAAAGGGAGTTCATAGGCACAAAGAAAGAAATAGCTACGGTCGCATTTGCTTGTCGTGCCAGCAGCGAATCTGCTTGGCGGGCTATATATCCTGCTTGGCGGGTCTACACTACAACCAACTCGCCCAGCGGGTCTGCGCCAGGACCCAACACGCTTAGCGGATTGTGCATCCTGCCCGACGACAACGCGGAGTCTAGTTTTCAAAGAAAGGTCGCCCAGCGGCTATCTAACCCCACTGGGTGGATCCGAGATACAAATTTTAAAAAGACAATCCATGATAATCCATATAATTAAACATAAAATTTTCAGTAAAGCATGTCAATGATTTGGGAAAAATTGCATTCCTTTTTGCATACACATAATCATATAATTCATAAATAATTGGGGTCTAGGGCCAGCCCCTCTACCCACAACCAAAGCCATACCAATGAACGAGATAACTCACTCCCCCTTTACCTTGAAAGAGGCGATCTCCAAGAAGAGGATGCGAACGGTGCAACAACGTCTTCCTAAGGTTTCTTACTTCTTGATTGCAAAGGCTCTGACAGCACGATATTTCCAAGGAGGCACAAGAGAAAGAATGAGGAAAAGGATTAGGTTTTCAAGAAACCTAAGGAATACTTAAAGTTAACTTTGGGCTCATAAAACTAAGCCCAATACAAGGGTTTTAAAAACATTCTAATTATAAAACTCTATTTTAAAAACCCAATATTTCTTTTTACCAAAATACCATTTTATTAAAACAAGACAAACAAATAATAATAATAATAATAATAAAAGAAAAACATTGGGGTGTTACAACTCCCCCCTTCTTAAAAGAAATTTCGTTCTCAAAATTTACCTGAAGCAAACAACACTGAAGTAGACTTCTTCATCTGGCTCTCTAACTCCCAAGTTGCACTATCTTCTGTGGCTCCTCCCCAAACAACCTTGACCAAGGGAATTTCCTTTCCTTTTAGCTGTTTCACCCTTCGGTCCTCAATTTGCAATGGCAATGCCTCAAAAGTCAAGTTCTCCTTCACTTGGATATTATCCAACTCAATTACATGTGACAGATCATGGACATATTTTCTGAGTTGGGAAACATGAAAGACACTATGAAGGTTTGAAAGAGACGGAGGTAAAGCAATTTGATAGGCGACTTCGCCAACTCTCTTTAGGATCTGGAAGGGACCAATGAAACACAAAGTAAGTTTACGAGATTTCAATACCTAACCAACCCCAGTCCACGGAGTGACTTTCAAGAACACATGATCACCCTCTTGAAATTCAAGAGCTTTCCTTCTCTTATCATGGTAACTCTTCTACCTACTCTGAGCTGTCCTCATCTTATCTTGGATCATCCTAACTTTTTCAGTAGTTTGTTGCACTAGCTCAGGTCCTAAAACGAGGTTCTCACTTGGTTCTAACCAACATAAATGTGTCCTACATCTCCTTCCATACAATGCTTCATAAGGTGCCATCCCAATACTAGAATGGTAACTGTTGTTATAGGTGAACTCTATAAGAGGTAAGAAACTATCCCAACTACCACTCTACTCTAACACATAAGCTCTCAAAAGGTCTTCTAGGGATTGGATGGTTCGCTCAGTCTGACTGTCCGTCTATGGATGGTAAGCTGAACTCAATCTAAGCTTAGTCTCTAGGGCCCTATGCAAACTCTCCTAAAATCTAGAGGTGAACCTAGGGTCTCTATTAGAAACTATGCTTGAAGGCACACCATGTAGCCTCACAATCTCACTAATGTACAAGGTAGTTTACTTCTCTAAAGGGTATTTAATGTTAATTGGAATAAAGTGAGCAGATTTGGTTAACCTGTCCACTATTACCCAAATCGCATCCTACCCTTTGGGGGTTCTAGGAAAACCCACCGCAAAGTCCATGGATATACTATCCCACTTCCATTCAGGAATGTCCAAGGGTTGCAACATATCTGATGGCTTTTGGTGCTTAACCTTAGCTTTCTGACACACTAGACAAGCATACACAAACTCAGCTACCTCTCTGTTTATACCAGCCACCAAAACATCTTTTAAGGTCTTGATACATCTTTGTGGCTCTTGGGTGGATACTCAAACCGCTCCTATGGCCTTCCTCTAAGATCATCTTTCTAAGCTCTGACACTCTAGGTACACAGATCCTATCCCGAAGTCTAATGACACCATTCGTTCCTAGTTTAAAGCTACTCTCCTTACCTTGGGCTATGGACTCTAATTGGCTAGCAAAAACGGATCAGATTTCTAACCTTCCCTAATATCATCTATCAATCCACTAGCCACTCTTAGCATACCTAGCCTTACACTCATAGGGGTAACCTCACATACTAGGCTCATGTCTCTAAACTGCTTTATGAGGTCCAACTCTTTAACCATCAACACAAACATGTGTAAGGACTTTTTACTTAAGGCATCAGCCACTACATTGGCTTTACCTGGGTGGTAATTAAGCTCAAAATCATAGTCCTTAAGAAACTCTAACCACCTCCTTTGTCTCATGTTCAATTCTTTTTGGTCAAACAGGTACTTGAGGCTTTTATGATCACTAAAGACTTCAAACCTAGAACCATACAGGTAATGCCTCCATAACTTAAGCACAAATACTACTGTTGCCAACTCTAAATCATGGGTATGGTAATTCCTCTCATGGGTCTTAAGCTGTCTAGATGTATAAGCTACCACTTGCCTCTTCTGCATAAGCACACCCCTTAAGCCCATCTTAGATGCATCACAATACACTACAAAAGGCTCGCTCAGGTTGGGCAAAACTAAAACAGGTGCAGATGTCAATTTCCTCTTAAGCTCTTGGAAACTATTCTCACACTGGGTATTCCACACAAAGGCTTAACCTTTACGTGTCAACTGAGTCAAAGGCATGGCTATCTTAGAAAATCCCTTTATAAACCTCCTCTAGTATCCTGCTAAGCCTAATAAACTCCTAATCTCAGAAACTGACTTAGGGGCTTCCTACCTTAACACAGCTTCTACCTTAGATGGGTCTACAGCTATCCTTCCTCTAGATATGACATGTCCTAAGAAGCTAACCTCATCTAACTAGAACTCACACTTGGACAACTTAGCATACAGTTGCTTGTCCTTAAGGGTTTGCAGCACAACTGTCAAATGCTCAGCATGTTCCTCTTTAGACTTAGAATACACTAGGATATCATCTATGAAGACCACTACAAATCTATCTAAATAGGGGTGAAAAATCCTGTTCATGTAGTCCATGAACACACTAGGTGCATTGGTCATGCCAAAGGGCATAACCAAGTACTCATAGTGACCATACCATGTCCTAAAGGCAGTCTTCGGGATGTCCTTAGACTTCACACAAATTTGATGGAAACCTGATCTTAAGTCTATCTTACTAAACACGCAGGCTCCTACCAACTGGTCCATAAGGTCATCTATCCTAGGAAGAGGATACCTATTCTTAATCGTCACCTTATTCAGCTGATGATAGTCTACACACAACCTCATACTTCCATCCTTCTTCTTCACTAACAAAACTGGCACTCCCTAGTGTGACACACTGGGCCTTACAAACTGTTTCTCTAACAAGTCTTCTAACTGTTTCTTAAGCTCAGCTAATTCTAAAGGAGACATCCTATAAGGTGCTATAGATATAGGCCCAGTTCCAGGCACTAAATCTATGGAAAACTCAACCTCACGCTCAAGGGGTAGACTAGAAACATCTTCTGGGAATACCTCAAGGAAATCTTTCACTACAGGCACATCTCTAATCACAACCTTGCTCTCAAGTTTCAGGGTGGCTAACATCACATACCCTTGGGCATTCTCCTTCAAAGACGCCTTTACCTGGTTGGCGATAAGGAATCTGGCATCCTTACTTTTAACTGGCTTACCAAACACAATAGATTTATCAAAGCAGTTTAAGAGGATATGATTGGAAGATAACCAGTCCATACCAAGAATAACATCTAGTTGATTAAGAGGCAAACAAATCAAGTCAACTAGAAACTCTCTATCAGCAATCAACACAGGACAATTTAAACAAACATTAGAGGTAATGAAAGAACCACTAGTAGGGGTATCAACAATTAAGTCAAATTTCAAAAAAGACACAGGTAATTTCAATTTTTAGCACAAGTATAGGATATAAAAGCATGAGTTGTACCAGAATTAAAGAGTACAACTAAAGAGTTTTGCTTATGAGACATGTACCTTGAATTAAGTCATCAGACTCTGAGGCTTCAGCACCACTAAAAGCAAAGACTCTTCCCATGGCCTTCGGTCGACTGGCTTGCGAACTCTGACTTCCACTACATAGCTCCTTCTTAGGATTAGGACAATTCCTTTCGATGTGCCCTTTTTTGTTCACAATTGAAACATGTCACCTCCTTATCCTTACACTCGACTATAGCATGATCAGGTCGTCCACATTTCCTGCATCTCTGTGGGGTAAAAAGGACCAATCTTCCACTAGCACCACTAGCAAGCTGACTTGATATAGGCTTCTGATTACTAAAACGGTTACCAGGTGGAATTGAGTATGGCTTCCCGCGATTCTGGTTGCCGAACTTCTTCTCACGAAAGGGACCTACACCTTTATAATGTGCCACTCTTGCCCTGCTATCTTCATCGTAGATTCTGCATCTATTCACCAATACAGGAAATTAGCGAATCTCTTGGTAGTTGATAGCTTGCTTAATCTCGGGTCGTAGGCCATTCACGAACTTCACGCACTTAGAACGCTCCCCAACTTCGTTATGGTAATGAGGAAAGTACCTCGGCAGCTCCTCGAACTTGGCTGCGTACTCAGCCACGGTCTTGTTGCCCTGCTTAAGCTCTAAGAACTCCATCTCCTTACGGTTATGGATATCCTCAGGAAAGTTCTTCTCCAAGAACACCTCTTTGAAGACTTCCCAAGTGATGACTCTATCTCCAGCTTCCAAGTGTTGATGGGTATTCTCCCACCAATACTCAGCCTCCTCAGCTAGCATGAAGGTGCCAAAAGTCACCTTCTAAGCATTTGTGCAGGCTATGGCCTGAAATATCTTTTTGATTTCCCGCAACCAATTTTGTGCACCATTAGGTTTGTATCCCCCCTTGAACGTCGGTGGATTATTCCTTTGAAACCTATCCAGCCCATGAAACTCAGCAGCTCCATCCTAGTCTATTCTGATTCCTTCCCATAGCCTAAGCTAAGGCATGAAGAGCATCAGCAATAGCACGGTCGTTCCTACCTGCAACCATTACTTCCTGCATAAGCCAGAAGTAATCAACCACAACACACAAATTCAACAAATAAACCATAAAGCACACATGGAAACACATGGATACATAACACACTTAGCTGAATGAATCAACCTGCTCTTAAACTCAAATTTTACTCGCCATATTTCCCACCTACATTGCACGAAGTATTGAGGTGGCCAGTCTCAATATTCCATGACAACGCAGTTAGGATTTATGGCATAGGAAACAATCAAAAACAATTAGTGTAACTCAAACAACATAGAAGACACATAACATATAGGTTAGAAAGATCGACCTGTTCTGATACCACTAAATGTGACACCCTTTACCCCAAAGCTAATTATTAAATAAATATTACGAAAAATATAACATATTTTTCATTCGTGAAATAAAATGATAGTTCATAATCTTTTTCTTCACATGGTAAAGGACATCATATGTACAACTCACGTTTACTAAAACTCCATAAGATGCTTTACTGATTAATTAGAGGATGGTGGCCATAGTTGGCCATACAAGTCCAAATAAAATAAAATACAATAAAATAAACCAATTTAAAAGTAAAACTATTAGTCTAAGGTTTAAAAGCTAAAATAATAAATAACTAAGATCTCGATGCCACATTACTATCAGAGCTGACGAAACTCAAAAGAAGCTGTAAAATAAACTGCAATGAGGCCAATGCCCTACTTTAAGACTCTTCCTCAAGGTCCTGCTGAATGTCACCTGTATATCACAAACACATACAAAAAACACGAGAAAACAAGGGAGTGAGATACATCTCGCGTCATGCTCAAAGTATGACAATAGAGACAGGTAGAATGCACATCACATACATAATCAATTAACAGTAATTTGCAAAAAAATAAAAACACACACATAAACATATGTAATGCAATACCTAGCTTCTACTTCTTATGCACATGTGATACCATCTTAAACTTGTTGGAAAGTAGACTAGGAGTAAATGCACGACCTATAAGAAGCGTCATCAGTATCGATGCCTTCGGCTCTCATACCCTCAACTAGTATGATATCCCCCAGCGACTAGTCAAGGTTACCCAGTTTTACTAGTACGTCCTCGGCTCCATGGGATCAGCATGGACCATTGGAGTTTTTCCAACCGGATAATCCCCAAGGCTAGGATTAGACAACCCATCACGACCTCCATCAGCTAAATTCCTACATACTTTCCTCATCACATAACTCAAATGTCATGATGCATGGTCACATACAATACTTACAACTTTTCACAGGCTTTAATCATGAAACATTAGCACAATTTCATATCACACTCAATTTTCTCAAAGTAAATAACCGTCACACAATATAAACTCAACAAGACATAAAAAGAAACAACAATGAGTTAAAAACTGCAAAAAAGGGAGTTCATACGCACAAAGAAAGAAATAGCTACGGTCAGCATCTACTCGTCGTGCTAGTAGCGAATCTGCTCAGCGAGCTATATATTCTGCCCGCCGGGTCTGCGCCAGGACCCAACACACCCAGCAAATTGTGCATCCTGCTTGGCAACAATGCGGAGTCTAGTTTTGAAAGAAAGCTCGCCTAGTGGCTATCTAACCCCGCTGGACGGATCTAATATACAAATTTTTAAAAGGCAATCCATGATAATCCATATAATTAAACATAAAATTTTTGTAAAGCATGTCAATGATTTGGGAAAAATTGCATTCCTCTTTGCATACACATAATCATATAATTCACAAACAATTAGGGTCTAGGGCTAGCTCTTCTACCCACGACCAAAGCCATACCTATGAGCGAGATAACTCACTCCCCCCTCACCTTGAAAGAGGCAATCTCCGGCAAGAGGATGCGTACGGTGCAGTAGTGTCTTCCTAAGGTTTCTCACTTCTTGACTATAAAGGCTCTGATGGCATGATATTTCCAAGGAGGCACAAGAGAAAGAATGAGGAAAAGGATTAGGTTTTCCCGAAACCTAAGGAATACTTAAAGCTAACTTTGGGCTCATAAAACTAAGCCCAATACAAGGGTTTTAAAACTTTTAAAAACATTCTAATTATAAAACTCTATTTTAAAAGCCCAATATTTCTTTTTACCAAAATACCATTTTATTAAAAACAAGACAAACAAGCAAACAAACAAATAATAATAATAATAGTAAAAGAAAAACATTGGGGTGTTACACACTCTAGAGAGTAACATAAATCAAAAGCATTCCTCTCGCTAAGCGAATTCATTACTTGCTCAGTAGGAGGCTTACTATAGAGAACACCAACATTTTTAAAACAAGGAATCGCTCAGCAATCCACTTCTAGGCCTTTTGGAATGCCTTTACTCACTCGGCTAGTCACCTACTCGCTTAACAAACCACTTTTTGAAAATTTCCAAATTTCACATGAATGCTCGCTTAGCAAATTGAACACTTGCTTAGCAGATGACTCCATTCATCCTAACTACAACAGGGTCGAGAGCACTTGCTCAGTGACATCATGGGTTGTTGGACAAAGTTTAAGGCTGAGACATCACTCTACTCCCAAGGGCATTCTTGCACAGTAAGAGCCCTCATCGATTAGCGACTGCTTACAATCCGAACTAGGGGTTGTCTTCAAAAACCCAAAAACCCAAACTTTTATCCTTACCCAATATTTATCAGATTTCAATATTGTTACAATATTTCAACGACAAATAATCAAATTCACCATCAAACCCATTTTTCACCAAAGTTTCACCACAACTCATACAAATCATGTTCCTAGTTCAATCCAATGCAATATTTTAACACAACAACATCCACAAATCAAACAATCAACAAGTGTAAGCTTTCCTTACCTCTTGGAGCTTTCTGAATCCGAATTTGTGGAAGAGAAGAATAAGAAGGGGAGAACCTAAAGCAAGAGAAACACAATCCCACATAAGACAAAGGAGCAAAGTCTGTCTTGGAATTGATTCTTTAGACTTGGAGATAGCTTTATATGCCTTGGGAGAGTTTGAGAGTGTCTAGAGGTGTTTTGTGACAAAATGGGGAAGGAAAAGAGTCTTGCACCTTAAAAGGGGTTATGGGCTTCAAGTAGGGTTTTGGGCTCATTAAGGATCCACTTTCACTTTTTAATATTCTAAGGTCTGAAAGTGACCCAACATCACTACTTGATACTAAAACACATAGAAACCACCAATAGTGCATTTAGTTTAGGCAACATTTTCTCAACTCACACAAATCAAACCGAGGTTTCCAAGACAACATAATATAAAACAACAAACACACATCCACACCTCATTAATTACCTTTTTATTGCATAGTTAAATTTAATTTCTATTTTTAAATTATTCAACTCACTAAATCACACATTAGAAAAATATTGGTGTTATACACACACACACACACACACACACACACACACACACATGTATATGTATGTATGTATATGTGTGTGTGTGTGTGTGTGTGTGTGTACATACATACACACCATATATATATAAGGAGGGATCAGATTACATTGTATAGCCTATACCAACTATTACACCATAAATAACTTTGTATACAATGTGATTTTTATTGATCTAACTTATAACTATGTATTATCTTGATTGTTGTGTTAAGTTCTATCAAAAAATTAACAATAATAAGGTAATTAATCAAATGTTTCATACTTGTATATATTTTAAAAGTATATATTACATCAATTTTGATGTACATAAATAAGGTATCAATAATTTTTGAATTAGTGTAAAATTTGTAAATATGATCTATGTAAAAAAAAACATTTAGTCGTTGAGTTTTGAGATAAAAATATTCAATTAAAAGTCATTGAATGATGTATAGTTAGTGTAAGTTCATTGGTATAACTTGATCACTTCCCTTCCCCCCACCCCCCACCACACACACACACAATTACATACATACATGTATATACATACATACACACACACATGGATGAGATTGATATTGATTGACACCATGTGTTCAATTTTTGCACTTATACTACTTAATGACTTTGTGTAAAATATGAAATTAATCAATTCAACCATTGAATTGAAAGCCATTATATAGTTGATTCACTTTGTGAAATTTTGCGCAAAAAAAAAAATCTAATTGATACTTCATCATACAACTTTAAATAATATGCTATTTAAAATATAAGTAAATGTCTATTGTTAAAAAAAAAATAACAAAAATTGTTCAATTTATGTGAAATTTGATATACACAATCATAAAAGAAATATCAAATGTTTCAACTGTTGGATTAATTAATTTTGTATTTTACAAGAGGTTATTAAGTAACTACAAGAAAATAATTGCTAGCATCAGCCAAAAGCTCACACTAAATAGCGAAAATTGGCACTAAATCATAACTTGTGTTGTCCTTGGTTCAAAGCTAAAACACTCAAAGCAATTTTTTTGTCTATTTTTGGGCATCGATGCTAATTAGCGTAGGCCAAATCAATGCAAAAGTTAAACCTTATTGTAAATTAAAATGGTTGACGGTATCCTCTATGTGCACATGGAAGACGCAAAAATTGGCATTACTAGCGTTAGCTTTATGATTGATGCTATTAACTTTGGCTTTAAAACCAATGCTATTAGCTTCAGTCATAAAGCCAACACTATGTAATTGTGAAAAGTATAACATCGGCTTGGTTGATGTTAATGTTATATTATTTTAAAATATTTTTTACTTATTATTGATATATTACAAAACTTGGATATATAAATTAAAATAATAAAAGCATAGCAAAGTTTTAATATCAATAATAATATAGAAATAAATAATAATCATCATATATAATGATCCTTATGTATGTAGTACAATAGTCAATGTACACTAAAAAAATATAAAAATAGAACATAAGTATCTAATAATCATAAAGACATCATCTAAATCATCCCAATAATGGGGATGTGGAAGCACTTACTCTTAGGCAATCATGACCCCCACGCAATTACTACCAACCGTTGCAAGACAAGTTTGATTTGTTGAGATAGGGTAGCAGTGACCTCCTTAGCAACCTGAGCCTCTATTGAGCATTTGCAGCCTTTTATCGAGCATCTATAGCCTTGTTGAGCATCTATAGCCTTTTGCCTAGCTTTCGTAGTTAGCTACTCAACTCTAGCGACCTTCTCGTTGTAAGCAATACTAGTCGATGAAGGAGGAGCTTGAGACTCATGAGTCAATGACTTCACCTCACAATGGATGTTTGTAGATAAGTCTGTGATGTACCATAAACTCATTCTTTGGTCCTGTCTCCAACAACATCTTGCTAAATATCAATCTTGCCTGATAGTACAATCATGTGTACATATGTCCCACTTGTAAAGGCCTCACTAATTTGTGTCTGCATTTGGATAAAACTTTGTTAATAGTCCTCTCATTTAATCTCAAAGTACATAAACTAGTAAGAAATTACTTATTTTGTTTGACAAACAAGTTGTATAAAAATATAGTATATGATTGACAACTTATATATGTCCTCTAAATGTGGCTATCAATTCAATCGTTTGACTTCTTTTTATGGGTAGCCAAGAATAGCTCATTATGGTCCACATTTTGCCTAAGTATCATAGCCTTGTAAAGCAGAAAGACAGCAAAATGTTTAGTATAAAAATATGAAATATTCAAAAAGATATTGAACTATATATATAAAACATGTGTATGTGAGTGAATGCATACTAACTCTTAGGGGTGTTCATGACTCATCTTGTCCCTTTAACTTGACTTGACCCGAAAGAACTTTTGATGGGTTTGTGTTTAAGAAATTAGACCTTGAACATTTTGAGTATAGGTACGGATTGTACTTCGTGTCATCTTAACTCGATCGAATGTCATATATTCTTTTAAAAAGTATGATTCTTTAAACAATTATGTATTAATAATACAACTTCTTGACTTAATAAATGTTGTCCTGTTTAGCATGATATTATATATTTATATTAACATTGTTTATCTTAAAATATATATTATAGAATATACCTTAATGGTAGTTATATACTTCTTTATTTCAATGATTTAACTATATATAATATTAAGATTAATATATTTTGTTAACAAGTCGATTGGGTTGACCCAGTCTTGTTTTGTATGTTATCAAGTCTTTAATTAGGTTGGGTCAGTTTAATATAATGGACCCTATCAAAATTTCGAACTGAGTATGGACACAAGTAAACTCGTCCCAACCCATCTCATGAGATCTTACTAGCACCACTGCTACCTTAAGATGAGACTTGAGGTGTACAGTGTGGATTGTTCTACCTTTGGCCAAGGCCTAGTTGACCTTCTTTCGGGATGACATTATTAAGGTTGAACTATCCTAATATGTGGGGTCGGTAGATGGTGGTGTAAAACATCTTTGGCGACGTGACGGGTAGACTGGTTGGGTTCCTAATCTTTGGTTTCTCGGGCAGTGCATATGCTGGGTTTGGGTATCAAGATTGCCATGTCATATAACCTTGGTTCCAAATTAGCCACCTCTGGAGGTAGGCATCTTCCCTCTATCTTGAGAACCTCGTCCTTCCATAACTATTGCAAAATATAGCATATAAGTATACATATAACCTAAGGTTTACGTCATATAGTAAATAGTTATAAAATACACTTAATTTTTTTCAAAACCATTGTATATCGTAAACTTACACCACCTATTCTAATTGTCTTCTTCTTCGTTAATGTCTTCCTCTTCCCCGAGATCGTTGTCAATTTCACCATTGTCAATGTCCTTCTCCTCGTCCTTATCTTTTAATTTATCATCATTTGTCATTTCCTTAAGGTTATTAGGAATAACGATCTCTTCATGCTTAGTAATTGATTTGTCAATTAATCCATTTATATGTTCAACTTTCGCAATTGGTAGAAGGAGAGAAATCTCATAAGCCTAATATGTCACTTTGTTTTTTATGTTGTAGACTTTGACATTACCCTTTTTTTTGTCATGATTGTCGCACACGAACCACTAGGGGTGTAAACAAGTTGAGTTGAGCTAAGCCGAGTACTTGAAGTTTAGGCTTGGCTTGTGAAAAAAAGGGATAGCTCAAGCTTGACGCATTTATTTAAAAATAAATTAGCCTAATTGAAAGCATGAGCTTAGCTTGTTAAAAATAGAAAATAAAACTCGAGCTTGGCTTGTTTAGCTCATTTATAATTCAATTATTTTTGCTTTAATGAATTTTTTTTCTTAAATTATTTTTTCACTTTATCAATTTAGCATTTAATAAATATTTTAATATTAGATGATAATCTATATATAGAATTATGTGCTTAACATGTGGTATGTGAAAGTCAAACATTCTAGATTATTACATTTTTCATCATCCAATAAATAAAAAATTCATAACTTTTTGTCTACTACAAAAAAAAAATTAAAATTAATTTTAATGTTTTCAACAAAGTTCTACATATTTTCATAATGAGTACATAAATAACAAAAACTAGTAAAATTCTTATCATCAATTTAAACAAATGAGCTATTCGCAAGTCGTTAATGTTGAGCTTGTAAAACTTGGGCTTGACTCATTTAAATAATTGAGCTCAATCTCAAGCTTGAGTTTTTTTATTTAATTAAACAAACGAGCTTGATCGAGCATTTAACGAGTTGAGTTCAAATAGTTCACGAATAGCTCAACTCATTTACACCCCTACCAACCACACATCTTTGCATATTTCTAGATAAAGGACATAATATACCTGTCTTGCCTTTTGTGCAAGGATGAATGGACCATATCAACCATACCTTCTGGACATCTTAATGTTGATGATATTATACAATGGAGAACCCTTATGCCTATGTTCCTTACTAGATTAGACCATTCACGGTAAAACATGCATATCTTATCGCTTAAATCATAGTATTCCAATTCGAAGATATGTTGGATGATGCCATAAAAATTATCTTCTCCTTCTTTAGTAAATCATTTTACATAAACCCTATAATTGACAGTTTTTTTTACCCTCACTCCAAGTCTTAATGTGAAACCTGTACCTATTAACCAAGTACATGTTATAAGATGTTACCTTTGAATAAGGACCTAAAGCTAGTAACTTTAAGTTTGTGTCCATCACCCTATTCCTCTCATCATATACCTATGAAAAAGATACACGCTTGCTTAATTAGAGAGTGTGATAATTAATTATTACATAAGCTACACTTACATATTTCTTGAACCATGTTGGAAAGTCCACGTGGACATGAACCAAAACATCTTGATCATTGATCATGTAACATTGTAAGAAATATCTGAAATGAAACACGTATTTAAGTCAATGTATAATATGGATAGTGGAAAAAACATACTTCACACAATAGGAAACGTTACTTGCTCAATATATGGTTTAACCTCATTCCAATTGATAAAGATGTGTACACCTATTGAGTTTTGCTATCCACCAACAAATAACACATCAATTCATACAACTTTCACAAATATATATAGGATGCACACAAAAAACTAATCATTCCATGTGCACTGTAACGACCTAACTGTCGCTACTCAACTACAACATACTATCCTCAAATTTCTTATATAAGCATGAACAAGAATAAAAAATATATACAAACGGAATACAGTCAACCTGAGAGATCTATCCATCTCTCCTACTACCATACATTCATATCTTTGCAACTGTCAACAGCTATAGAAAAGGGGAACAACACCAGGCCATATCAAAAGAATCAATATACAAATCCATCAACAGGGGGAAAGGGATACAAAATGCACTCGCTATGGCTGGTCACACTATACAACCCCATCAAAGGAATGAAACTAAATACATAACAAAAGGAACAAAAACTGGCTCTTCAAGATATACATCTCCAGCCCGCAACTCCATCCTCAGCTCTGAGAAATTGGGTCCATTGAAGCATCGCCATTTGCTCCCACGCCATAGGACGTGATCATCACATTCACACCAACACAACAGCATTAACAAGACATCCAACCACAAAACAAGACAAGGTTAAGCTTACTAAAACAACAGCATAGCATGTGAATTTTGAAACCATCAGCAACTCTCAACATTCGTATTCATATATATATATATATATATATAGCATAACATACATTCAAATGGAAAAGGGTTCTCAATCTAGAACCCCATATCACAACCAATCCATTACAACTATGTCAATGCATGATGACATGACTCTCGAGAGATTTACAATGTCTCAAGCGATCAGCCAGGCCTTACCCCCTACTATGGCCTACCCAAATGTCATTCAGGGATTGCCAAACTCTAATCTAAGGACAAGCTTAGTGGTTTGTTGGGATAAGTGTATGTGGATGGTTGCTTGCCGTGACTCAAGGCCTATACCGCCTTGACCTCCTACGGAATTGCCCATCCACTCATCCCAAAGGCCTATCATCAATTGCCCCACAGTCTCATCCAACGCTAGGTTGGAGGCCCGTCTAAGCCGCAGTTCCAATCAACCATCCAACTTACGTGCTTGCCAGCACCACGGCATGAGGTCCATTATCAGCTACCTCAGTCGCCAACTATGCATGAAATGCATGTATTACAACACCACACTCGCTCAACAACAACAACAAGTCAACATATATACATGTGTAGCAACACAACACTACATGGGTCCGACCAACACCACACGAGGTCCAACATCGACTACCAACACCAAACAGGCCTAATCTAGCCTCAAGCATGGTCAATAGGTAAGACCCTATCCAAGCAGCCCATACCTCTTGAGAAACCTCACACAACAATTCTATCCACAACCAATGGAGGCCTTATCCAAGCAACCTGCCACTCTAGGGCCCTATCTAAATAGCCTACATCCCTTGGGTAGAACCCATGCAACAACATTCACGACAAGTGGATGTCCTATCCAGGCAACCTACCACTCTTCCCACATTCTCAACATTAAACTCATACTAGGAGTCCTTCTCAACCATGTTTCACTCAACTATACTTTCAAAATTGACCAACAACAAAACACTATATTGGCTCAGTGGCCCACATGCTTGCTCAGTGAAGACTTTCCTTATAGAGGACACTCTTTCCCCTGCGAAGGTTCTCACTTAGTGACCATGAGTCTTACTTAGCAAATGTACTGTTTCTATAGTCTCTCACTTAGCGATAATTGAGGTCGTTCAGCGAGTTTGTTCTAAGGATTTTCTCCAAATTTCCATCAACCACATTTCACTCACGAATCGTCTACTCACCCAACAAACAGTTATTCCAGAGAGCAGCCAAGATTTGTCCACACTCTTTGCTCAGTGAACACAGTGTTCGCTCAGCAAATCACTAGCAATAAAAAGTAACAACTCTCTAGGGCCTCAATTCGTTGAGTGAGTTCGATGCTCGCTCAATGAATTGCTTCTAGACATTCTAGGATACCCACATTCATGCACTTGCTCAGCGAGCACTCTTCTGGAAAATTTCCAGACTTTTCATGAACACTCGCTCAGCAAATAAAATTTCACTTAGCGAATCCCTCCTACATTACAGCCACTACTATGACTCAAGAACACTCACTCAGTGACGCGAGGGGTTCTTCAACGAATACCAGACAGTAGCAACAGAACTCTCTTTGAAAAACCCTAAAAATCCAAACTTTTTACTCACTTATACCCTAAATCGATCCCATAGAGGTCTAAAATACGACCACAGAATAGCTCACAACAACATACTCAACACATTCTACAATCCATACAACATTTCAATCCGAATCATCCACGAAATCAAAGAAACCCCTTTCCAAACAAAATTCAACAAAACTCATTTAAATCATGCATTCTAACACAACCACAGCAATATACACGCACTACCACATTCATACAACTTATATTTAGCAAAAGTAAGCTTCACTTACCCTTTGTAGCTTCCAAATCCAAATTTTGGGGAAGAAAGTAATGGTAGAAGTGCGAACTCTTGAGCCAAATCCTTTGAGAAACAATGCCCCTCACCAAAAAAGAATGGGATGGTCTAAAATCTAGCTTCTCATTTGGTTGTTTGAGAGAGATTTGAGAGAATGAGAGAGTTTAAGAAAGAGTGTGAGGGAAGAGAAATGAGGGAGAATTGGTTTTATGACTTAAAAACCTTCCTTGGCCCTCACAAGGCTTCAGGCCAACTAAAGCCCATGGTCCGTCTATTTACTCCCCATGTCTCACAACTGGCTCAATACTGTTGTTTTCTCTCAACAACCCATATAAACACAGATACCTTCTCATTTTGGCTCAAGAACATTTTTCCTCCAATTCCCTAAATCCAGACAAGAATTCTAAAACAACTAACACAAAACAACATTCATACAACAACAACTTATTTATTCATTTTAATCACCAAGATCACATATTAACTTCCACTTTTTAATTATTAAAACACTAAATCATACATTAGAAAAACACGGTGTTACATGCACTGTAACACCTTCACTAGTATTGTCGCTATTACTTTTATTCTAATGTTGAAACATAAATTCTTTAAAAGAAATACCTCATGAATATAAAATAATAAACTATAAGCATCTCAATGGGGTAATCAAAGTACCCTACAAATACTTAAATGAAACATAAAATGTATCCTCACGCAGGAGGTCATGAATTGACAATGGAAGAAACTAAAACTCTAAACAATATAAAATAATGTAATCCATAAAGCTAACGAACTATGCCAAACGACATCCTTCACATTACTCCAAGACCTGTTCATCTAAAACATGTAACTAAAACTAATGAGACAAAGGTCTCAATGAGTGCCCTAAGGACACTACGACATCACATAAACACATAAACATACATACATACATTTAAATATGAAGACCTCAAGATTCACGATATTAGAATATAAAAACATTAACAGGACATCAATACAATTCAAGATACATTCCGGAACTCTAATTAGGCTTTTCTTTTCCTTTTCTTTTCTGTCTTATTGGCATATTTGAGCTCAAAATCTTAAGGAGCCTCCCCTTTGCTTTTCCCAAACAACCTTCCCTTTCCAAAGGTTGACACCACCCTTTGAGGACCGAAGGAGATGGATATCCTTCCCTTGTTAAAGGAGATGTTATGTCTTAAATATTCTTTCTTTTGACATTTAGCTTTTGGCCATCCTATAGGAACCAAAGGGGTTTCTATCCTTCCTTTGCCAAAGGTGTAACATCCCAAGAACTGACGAGGGCGGGGAGTGATTGCCGATGCAAAAGAGATGAGGCACAAACAAGGAACGGCTTCTAGCAGGAGGGACACATGAATGAATCGAATACACACCAGAATGAGAGGGATCTAGAGGCTGTGCAGGTATGGAACTATAGAGTTGAGGATAGCTTAAAGGAATTAATAAATGTTACCTATACCAACAAGATGCATCTATTTTTCGGTAGTCCATCACTTAAGAACTCCATAGTTTAGCGTGCTTAACCTGGAGCAATTCTGGGATGGGTGACCTCTCGAGAAGTTTCCCAGGAAGCGTGTAAATGAGGACAAAGCACGCTAGTCTTGTATTGGTTTGTAGGGACAGTCTTCGATCCTGAAAGCGGTCAGGCATTACAAAAGGAGACCCTTTCAAAATTCAATTACAAACATACATATCATATGTGTACATTCATATGAAAATAAAGAAAATCATACACTAAAGGTAGCACATAAACATACATATTCATCTCTTAAGCGTATATTTCATTAGCGATATTTCTATGACCTATGTGGAGTGTAAACACAATATTTGGAGTTATACTAATCCTATCAAGTTGATATTTATCTCATTTGAAAGCTAAGAAGATTATCTACAACTTTTATGTTGACCTAAAAATCTGGTTTGGTCATCTACTATGTCAAAACTTAATAAGAACATGAAATTGTTACCTAATTCTAATAGCTTGACCTTTGCTCACTAATTTGACCATATCTTGAGTTATAAACATTATTTTTACGTGATTCCAAAGTCATTAGTTAGCTAACATCCAGGGCTACAATTCTTACGAATACTCCTAAGCCTAATTTGCACTCTAGGGACTATCATGGGCTTGCTAAACTAAGTATGGTCGTGCTTCCTTCTGAGGCATCGATGCAAATTTGATGCACAGCTGTGCTTCGTATATACACAAGTCATGCTTCCTATCGTTCACATAACTCTTAAAAATAAGCACGACTATGCTTCATGAAGCGTGACCATGCTTCCCTTATGCACGACCATGCTTCCCTCAAGCATGGCCATGCTTCACGTTGTAGAAAAATCTGAAACGGAGAAGTAAAATTGATGCACTATGCTTAGTAATGCACAACCGTGCTTATCATCCTAGTTATAATCATTTAAGCATAGGTGCTCTTAATATAAGCATGGGCATGCTCGTACACTTAACATAGGCATGGGCACGCTCAACAGTAATTCAAGACAACCATAACATGGCATCATAATCATACAAGCATTAAACACATAGAAAATACACAAGAATGACATCCAAATCATAAAATTATAGATTCCAAATCCCCACTCGTACTATAAACATTTGTTTACACCAAAACCCCAATTGAACCCAATAATGGCATGTTCATACAACACACACAAGGGATATAAAACAAACATACATAGGGAAAAAGGGAAAACATACAAAAGAATGCATGTGAGCAACAATACAATTATAGGGAAGAGGAAATAGGCAAGGGGCTACACTCACTAGGACAGGGTTGACACTTCTTTATGAAGGTGCTTAAGTTCTCCGACCTTCCTTCCTTCTCTTCTCCTTTCCTAAGCTTCTTGTCTCATTCTCTCTTCCTTTCCTAATCTGCCATGACAAAAGTAGTGAGTGAGTGCAGTGTCAGGATTTCTTGTTGGGCTGGGCCATGGTGGCCTTTTCAACTATTGAGCTTCTGCTATTGGCTAATCTTATTTCTTTTAATTAAGGCCTATCATTAAACCTTTTTACCTAACCCCTTAATTTCATAGAACCCTTTCTAGTTTTTATTTATTTATTTTAGCAAGATCTTACACGCACTTGTAACTTATAATGTAAGCTCTAAACACTAAGCCCAAGCAATCTATACAAAATAAAAAGAAAAAACATATTATCAACATATGCAAATTGAAACTCAATAAGCTTCCAGAATGTTTCTACATTTGAGTTATGATCCACTTAAAAACAAATAGGATAGCATATAGAAAGTAACAAAATAAACCTATTTATGCAATTTGTTGCATGAATAGTATGTGAAATAGACATCCAAAAGAAAAAAAGAGACAATATTAAGAATGTCTTAAAAGTTTCACCCAAATTTTGTATTCTAATATATCATATAGGAATAAATTATTATAACTATTTAAAATTTTAATTTTAAAACTCACTTCAAAACATTATATACTAGATAATTGAATTATGGTCTTAAATTCTATAATTTTCATTATTTCACAAAAAATAATTTACCATATTTCAAAAACTCAATTAAAAAGATTCCCACAATTATATGCGTAGGAAAAGTCTCACCATATTTTATGCATATTATTAATTAGTTATCCTTACACTATGAAAGAATATCATATTTTTTAGCATGAATTTAATCCTATAAATGTTGAAGTAAGTATATATAAACTCTAAACTCACATTAATGTAAAATATGTTATATATATTTTGTTTTAATGCTTTTAATTATTTAAATTTTATTAATGATATGATTAAATAAAATGTTATTATGTAAATTAATATTTATTTCAATGAATAGAGTATTATAATTAACTTAAACATTGTAAATTACTTGTTTAGTATTTTAAAATGACATTAAAATAATTAAAAAACTTTTAGATGATACATAATAGTTATTTTATTAGGTTACTATGTTTGAAGTAAGTACTACTTTATGTCTTTCAATATTTGAAAACTAATTTGGTAAAGGACTAAATTAGGATTAAGTGATGTACCTACCGAATTCCTGCAAGCTCGATTTGCTCCTTTAGGGACCCTTCTCATCGCACTCCACTTCCTTTTGTGTTCTCCTTCGTCTAACAACTCTCCACTCCACGACATCGACTCCTCGCTCTTAGGTGGTGGGGATACTTGCAATGGAACTCTGATGCTCAAGTCAGTTTAATCTCTCCCAATGAGTAGTAATGAATGGAATTGAATACTTACTTGGATGTTTATCCTCCTTAAACCATTGGAACTGAGTGGGTAGTTATCACTTAGTGACTACCTCAAGTAACACTCCACTAAGCGTATTCTCTGGAACTACTTTATTGTCTATGGATAGCTCAGCCTCTTGGACAGTTGAGCTACCCAATCCGAGTAAACGTATAACTTAGGAGCTTGGTATAACCTAGCTGCTAGCTTGAGTAGTAGACAAGCCCCCCAAGCCTCGAGTTCATTTAACAAAAAGGCTTGCATACTCGACCTAACCGACCTTATAAGAGTTGCCTCAAAGATTTGAATTTTAAACAGAAAAGTCAAATAGTATATTATTTTCTTGGCTGGTTAAATCAAACATTTTGCTTTTTTGTCAAGCGCCGCCAAATAAGTGATGACTTTCCTTATTTAAGAAGGCAATTAAGGCCTTTTCAGGCTTGTGTTTCTTGAGTGTCGTGTAGGTACTATCATTAGGCGCGCCGTTCCATGTGAAAGGTTGTGGCCATTGATCAAGGGCTCTAATAGCCCTCAGCCATTGGATTCATGCGTTTATTTGCCTCTGTATGCCATTAATGAATGGTTGTGCCTTGTCAACACATTCCTCAATGTAGGTTGCGTCAATTGGGTGTCTATAAAAAGGGTTGCCATTCTTTTCCTCTTTCCCTTCCATTGTCACAAAACAGTATTGGTATTTGATTCCTTCTCCATTTGTTCTGAGGCTTTGTCTTCTTCTGTTACTACTTCTCCCTTTCTACTAGTTTTTTAGGTATACCCCCATAGCCTAGCATCCTTATTTATTGGTAATGGCTTCACCTAATTATTCATACGATTCTAAACCACAAAATTTGCTTTCATGCGAAGTTAGCCCCATTGGGGAAGGGTCATCTTCTTCCAGTACCTCTACTAACTCTTCTTCTTCTTCTGAACCTTCTTCCTTTGATAAGATGATATCTTACCCAAGAGGGGTGCAAGGTACTTCAAAAGCCCCTTACAACCTTAAGGGCAAAGTGGTGGCCATAGAGGAGGTGGCTAAGAAGCCCATGATTGCCCTAATCCCTGTGGTTCTTGTGGACAAGGAACCCAAAGTTGAGTTTAATGTTGCTGTTGTTGACAGTGGTTAATGCTGACGAAGAACTTAAGGTCTAAGAGGAAGACGTGGACTCGAGAAAAAGGAAATGAGGAGATGGTCCCATATACCATTCCTGGGTATTCATAGGTGCGAGGGGATGTAGGCACTTTCCTCTCCAGGTTCCAGCTATGAGGGCTATTGTCAGGTTGATGCAACCTATTTCTCTTACTCACTTGGTCTAAGAAAACCTTATTGTTGCTAAGCCATGCTTGACGGACGAGTACATATTTCTTAAGGCACCTCGAGACAGAGCTTCCTTCATCTACATGTACAAAGCTCTCTTCGAAGACTTAGGAGTTACTTTGCCTTTTTCTGCTTTCGTGTGTGACATTCTAAATAGGTTTAATGTGGCACCCTTCCAACTTCACTTAAATAGTTGGGCATTTTTAAGGGCTTTCCAAATACTTTGCACCTATATTGAGGTGGAACCCACCATCTGCAAATTCATGTACTTTTATTGGATGAAATCTAGCAAATGGATCAAGTGGATTTCTTTAAATAGGGCTCATATGAAAGGTCTCTTCACCTTATTTAACTCTTCCTACAAGAGCTTTAAGGGAGAGTTTTTTTGGGTCTAACCTTTTGAGGCAGGTAAAGATCTCGAGAAGATATTCATAAGCCAGATGATAAGCCCAAATTCTCCTTGTATTAGCAACCTAATCCTGACAAATTCAAATCCATTCCCTAGGAGACCATCATTCCTAAGGAGAAAGTTGATATAAAGTTTTTTCAAAGTTTACCTTAGCCTTTGGATTGTCGAGCTCTCATTAACCACCAAAGTAGCAAAAATCCTAGCTGAGACTTTAACAGTGAGTTTCACACTTGTCGAGATAGTAACATGTTTGGTAAATTGCCTTTCTTTGACATTTACTGTTTCTTTTGTCTCTCCCTTATTTTGCAAATATTATGGGCAAAACCAAATGGAGGGCTTATAAGAAGGATGCCGCTGTGGATATTGTCGCCAAAGTGGTCGCTGCTGTTGAGCACCCAAAATAGAAAAGAAAGAAGACTTCCAACTTGGACACGCAAGACATAGCAAATGCTGAACATGGATAATGTTGCCAGTATTCAATTGCTAGGGAGTGAGAAAGTTGCAGCTCAGAGCTCTAGTGCCCCCAAGCTTGAAATTGTTCAGCCTACATCAGTGGCACCATCTTCACCTTCACATGGAGTACTACCTCCTTCACCTTGACAACCTCTACCCCGCCAAGAGTTAACAAGCAACATTGCTACAAATGCTTCTCCTCCTTCAAGTGGGTTAACTTTATCTCATTTCCATCCTGCCCATGTTCCTGCAAAGAAAATGGTTGTGTAGAGATTTGATAAAAGCCAACCTTTGTCCCAACTTGACCACATCTTAATCTCTAAGGGGTGTTACTTTGCTTTAGAGTGCTGACTTCAAGTCGAAAGAAATTTTTACTGCTAAGCACCTCACAAGAGCTAATAAAGCAATGTTGGAAATGGCTAGTGCTATGACGAGCATGGAGTCCCTCGAAGTGAACCCACTTCACTTTGTAGGAATTAGTCAATATTGGTGGAGCAATAAGAAGGCCATGGTAAAGGTCAAGAAATTAAAAACTGAGTTAGCCCACACAAATTAAGACTTTTACCCAATCCACCACCGCTTTTGCTGAGGTCGCCAAGACCAACATGGAACTTAGCCACAATGCACTCCTAAAGATTGCTAAGTCTAAGTCAGATGTGGCTAAGTTCAAGAGCTAGTTGAAGACTTCCAACGAGGAGAAAAAGGCCCGGCAAGTTAAGGTTGAGAATGTCGAGAAGGATCTGGCTGACTTGAAGGTCGAAGAGGATAAGTTGAAAGCTAACCTGGCTGCTACGAACTCGAAAAAAGGATCTTTTACCCAGGAAGTGCAGTTAATAAAGGGCCAAGCTTTGAAGGAATATGTCGAGGGCTTTGCTAAAGCTATTAAGCAAGCTAAGGTGCTCTGTAGCAAGGTGGATCCTTCTCTGTTTGATGTCAGGAAAGATGTAAAGGATGGTGAATTCATGGATGAGGACAAAATTTTTTAGGAGGAGAGCGAGGAAGATGGTGGAGATATTGAGGGTGTTAACATATAGCTGCTGGTTTGTTTATTTTCCCCGTTTTAATTTTGCTAAGTGCATATCAGATTTTTGATAGCATGTTTTTGACTTACAAATCGATGTAGTCAACTTTTACGATTATATGAACATATTTTTCAATTATATGAACATATGCTAACTTTCATTGATTCTACTACTCGCGCCCTACTTCCATCCTTTTATCCCTCTACTTTTGCATTTGACTATTACTTACGTACTTCTAATTTGGCCATTTTAAAGCTAAGTGTAAACTGGAACTTCGTTGCCTTCCTCTACCAAACACTCTTGGTTTAGGCATTCCACAAAAATGATTAAGTCTTAGTCTTCTTAAGATCGAATTGTGCCTGATCTTGTGACTGCCATATTCCTTGATCAATTCTAACTTAGCCATTTTGTGCCTAAGTTAAGCTAACAACCAACCCTTGTATAAAAGTTTTGATTCTTCAAAGCTCGTATTTAGCCCTTTCAGTATTTTTCTCAAGGCTTATACTCGGCCCTTTAAGGCTCGTACTTGGCCTTTTAAGTATTTTTAGGCTCGTACTCAACCTTTTAGGTATTTTGAGGCTCATACTCGACCTTTTAATAGCTTCGCTCTCTTCTTCCCTTCAACTTCTTTTTACCGAACTACTTAGCACCGACCTTATACCAACCATTGTTAATACAGTCTCGTCTTCTATTATCGTCAACAAAATTACTTCATGGGATGAGAATAATTAAATATAAATTCAAATATAGCCTCAAAGTCATGCTGAGAAGTATAAAATTGGAATCAACCAAAAAGACATAAATATAATGTGAATGGTATTGTAAAAGGATTTCATTCAATAAGGTGCAAACATCAAGTCCTTTTACATTGCTCACAGTCTGCCTTATTAAAATCTCCTCAGCCAAAACCCTTTATTTTTTTTACACTAAGGAAAAAAGATTAAGGTAGGAAAAAAAGTACATCACTTGGCATTTGGATTTTAACTAAAATAATGTTTTAAATGTGGCATTCCAAGTCCTCGAAATCACCTTCCCAACAAGCTCTTCAAGTCTGTAGTCTTCATTATCCAAGCTTTCCACTATTCTAAAGGGGCCTTCCCAATTCGGCTCCAGCTTCCTTTCTACCGAGTCCTTCCTCGCTTCGTTGCACATTCGCTATACAAGATCTCCTACTTAGAAGTTTCTTGCTTTCATCTTAGAGTCATGTCTTTGAGTTGCTTTCCTCTTGCATGCTTCTTCTTTGACCCGAGCTTCCTCCCTCAACTCCTCGGCCATGTCCAACTATGCTTTTAGGCTTTCTTCGTTCTCGACAAGATCAAACTGAATTCTTCTTCTTGTCAGTTTGTCGACTTCGACAGGAATTGTGGCATTAGTTGCGTAAGTGAGCCTAAATGGTGTCTCTTTCGTTGTGGATTAAGGCATGCAATGATAAGCCCACAATATGTTGGGCAACTCCTTAGCCCACTGCCCCTTCGCTCTCTCCAATCTCTTCTTTAGCTCTCTGAGTATGACCTTGTTCACTACATCTGCTTGCCCATTTGATTGGGGGTGTTGTACAGAGGTGACTAGGTGCTTCACTCCTAGATGTGCCAAGAACAGCTTGTAACCTTTATCTATGAATTGTTTGCCATAGTCAATTACTATGACGTGTGGCAATTCGCGCCTACAAATCAAGGTCTTCCACATGAATTTCTGCATTTTTTAGGTAGTAATTCTCACCACAGGCTCTGCTTTGATCCATTTCGTAAAGTAATAGATGCCAACTATCAGAAACTTGACTTGCTCTTTAGCTAAAGGAAAGGGACTGAGGATGTCTATGCCCCACATCTTAAAAGGCCATGGCGAGGTTATGCTGTGTAGTTTCTCTGGGCGGGGCGTGATATAGGTGTCCGAACTCTTGGCACTCCTTACATTTCTTCACATACTCAGTACAATCTGCCCTGATAGTCAGCTAGTAGTACCCTACTTTGATCACTCGGACTGGCATAGACCTTGCCCCTGTGTGCATTCCACATATTCCTCAATGGATTTCATCCATGGCGTACTTTGCTTGGGCTTTTGTCAAGCATTTCAACAGGGGGGAAGATATCCCCCTCTTAAACAACTTTTCGTTTTCCATTACAAAATAACATGACTTTATCTTCACCTTCCTCTCTTCATTCCTAACTTCATGGAGAACTTTGCTAGCTAGATACCTCAAAATAAGGTTCATCCACTTGTCCACTGCTACCTGATCTGTAGACACCTCGACCAACTTGATACTTGGTGAACTGATGCTTTCTTGGATAATCATTATATGCTATCTTGGTTTCTTTGAGCTAGCCAACTTAGACAAGATGTTACCTCGGGCATTCTCTTCTCAGGGAACATGCTCAATGTCAAACTCTACAAATCCCCTAATCAACTATTTCACTATATGGTAATACCTGTGCAACTAGGGCTCTTTGGCTTAGTATATCCCCAAAATTTGCTCAATGACAAGTTGTGAATCACTATGACACTTTACCTTTTTCGCTCTAACCTTTCTAGCTAACTTCAAGTCAGCTATAAAAGCTTCGTACTTCGCCTAATTATTCGAAGCTTTAAACTCAAACCTCAGGGCTTGCTCCAGAATTAAATTATCAAGCCCTTCTAAAATGATCCCCACTCTACTGCATTAGGTATTGGAAGAGCCATCAACACATAATGTCCACCAATCATTCTTTTCCTCATCCACTAGGGTCAACTCGAAAATGAAGTTTGTTAGCATTGTGCTTTCATTAAACTGTGAGGTTTGTACCTCAGCCTATATTTGAAAAGCTCGACAAACCATGCATTCATACGACCTGGTAGCTCAGGTTTTCTCAACACCTGTTTGATCAGATGGTCCGTCTTTACAGTTATCTGGTGGCTCTAAAAATAAGGCCTCGATCTTCTCGCCGATGTTAACAAGGTCAACGCCAACTTCTCTATCATCTAATAATGCTTCTTTGCATCTTACAAAACTCTACTGATGAAGTACACCAGCATCCTCCTTTTATCGACCTCTTGAACTATCCCCAAGCTCATAGCAACATCTGTCACTGATAAGTAAAGTTATAGCTTAACTCCCACTTTAGGCCAAGTTAATATGGGTGGTACAGCTAAGAACTCCTTGAATTTTGTGAACATCTTTTTGCAACGCTCATCCTAGTAGAACTCTTGGGGGTTCTTAACTAGTTTGACGAATGGCTTCGCCTGTTCAGCCATTCTAGGCAAGAAACGCGATTGTGAAGCTAGTCTTCCTATAAGGCTTTGCACTTCTTTCACGTTTTGCAGTCTCCTCATGTTCATCAATGCTTCGCACTTGTCAAGATTGGCTTCTATGCCTCTATGGGTAATTTGAAACCCACAAATTTCCCATCTCTAACCCCGAAAACACATTTCTCGAGGTTTAGTCTCAAATTGTATTTGCACACCTCGTCAAAGATCATTGCCAAATTTCTAGGATGATTTATGGGATCATCAGATTTGACCACCATGTTGTTGACATACACCTCTATGTTCCTCCCAAACTATCGTTTAAGCACTTTATCCATCAGTCTCTGGTAAGTAACACTTGCATTCTTCAACCTGAAAGGCATTATCTTATAGCAAAACTTTACTCTACTATTAAATGCAATCTTGTCCTTGTTGGGTGGGTACATCTTGATTTGATCGTAGCCCGCGTAGGCAACCAAAAAACTAAGCATCCTATAACCAGATGCTCCATCTACCAACTGATTTATACTCGATAGGGGGTACACGTCTTTTGGGCAAGCATTATTCAAGTCAGTATAATCAACACACATCTGCCACTTGCCACTAGCTTTCTTGACCAAAACAACGTTGGCCAACCAGGTTGTGTACTTGATCTCTCTAATAAAGTCTGCTTTCAACAACTTCTCCATTTATGCTTCTATCGCTTTTCTCCTTTCTTCTCCGAGCTTCCTTTTTCTTTGGGCCACAAGCTTGGCTTCTAGACAAATCACTAGCTTGTGACAGGGGAAATTCAAGTTGATCCCTAACATATCTAAGGCACCCTATGCAAACAAGTCTGCATTTTTCGTGAGTACACAACCAATTTATTGTCTTAACTCCTCGTCCATTTGTACTCCTAACTTGGTGCACTGACCTAGCTTCTTGCTAAGCTAGAAGTTAGATAGTTCCTTAGTAGGCTTTGGCCGATGCTCTTCAAACTATGCTCTTAGGTCCAGGTCTACCCAATTGATGGAATTGACTGTTGCCATACTACCTCATTGTCTTTGCTCTTTATGCGCTATTCTGTGTGGTGCCACCTTCAAACTTTTTGCGTAGCATTTCCTAGCTACCTTCTGATATGCTCGAACAGTTACTATCTCTCTCGATGCAACTAGGAAATTCATAGCTAAGTGGGGTGTCAAGACTACGGCACCCAGCAAGTTGAGTGTAGGTCTTCCAATTAGAATGTTGTATAACGTGTCCACCTCCACAAGAATATATTTTACCATTACTATGCGAGACAAGGCTCCTTTTCCAAAGGTAGTCAGCAACTCTACGTACCCCTGTGTGTTACCATTTCTCCAATAAAACCAACAAGTGGGTCCTAATAAGGCTTGATGATGCTCGTGAGGATTTCTAACTTCTTGAAAGTTGACCAATAGAGGATGTTAGTCGAGCTTCCCTGGTCAATGAGGGTCTTCTTTACATCCCAGTTTGCCACTTCCATAGTTATCACCATCAAACCATCCTAGTTAAGGGCTAAATCTTTGAAGTCTTCATAAAAAAAAATGATCAGCAAAATACTTCTTTTGGTTTGACTTGCTACATCATTAACATTCTAAATTGCACGTAAGTTTCTTCTCCTCGTCGAGCTCGCTGGGCCACCTCCTGCGAATCCACTTGCTATAGTATTTATAACTCTTCGAACACTATTTTCATTTCCCCCGCCTAGCTCGTTCTATTCCCTCTTTTGCTCATCTCTATTTCTATCATATCTCTCTCAGGGCTAGTGCCAACCTTGACCTCTATATCCACCACGGCCTTCATTGGAACGTTGGACGTAGTTGCCAAGGTGCCCTACTTATACCAGCTTCTCGATCTTGTCTTTTAAAGTCCAACACTCCTCAATTGAATGGTCGTAATTCCAATGGTATCTACGGTGCTTCGTCCAATTTGCTACATTGACGGTCTTTGAGGGTGGTCGTAATGTCGGCCTAGAAGGCTTCCTCCAACATTTGTGCTCAGCTTTTGTTTAGAGGTGTGTAAAAGTCATACTTAGGTCCTCTAATATGCGGTTTCTTAAATTTTTTTGTCTTACAAGGGCTTTGTTCTATATTTATTGATGGGCTCTGGCTTCTTTTGGCCTCCAACCTAACCTAGCTTCTAAACTTGATAAGTTCCTCCCTTTGAATGTAGTCGGTGGCTCTGGCTTACAACTTGTCCATGTTGGATGATGGCTTCTTGTACAAACTATTAGCAAATGGCCCCGACTTCAACATAGTCAACATTGAATGCAACACTACTTCAAAATTTAGGTCCCAAATCTTGACTAACACCTTGGCAAATCTCTCCATGAACTTACACAAAGGCTCATCATCAACTTGGCGTAGATTGAATAAAGCGGCCAAGGTGGTATAATGGGGGCTGCTTGTATCATATTGAGCACTGAACTTCTGCACCAGGGTTTCAAAGCAGTCTATGGATATAGGTGGTAGTTGGGTGTACCAGCTTAAGGTTGTCCCTTTTAAAGATGTGGAAAATATTCTACACAGTATCGCGTCATCATAGGTGAACAAGTTAACCTACGTAGTGTACACATTGATGTACTCGTTTGGGTCAGTTGTACCATCGTATCTTTCTAGATTCAATGGTTTCCACCCTAAAGGTAAGGGTACCTCCATTATCCCATCCACAAATGGGTGCCTCTTGACTCCACTACTTCTTATCCTCAAACCTTGACTCTAACATACTAGCCAAGAAGGTAAATGAGTGTTGCAAAACCTACTTGTCCCTTGTGTAGACCATAGGGTGTTAGTATTGGTGTCCTCATACTTATTCTCCGGTGTGGCCTTAACTTTCTTGCTGGGATTTTGCACCTATTATTGTGTCCATATCTTTACTTGCTCTTTGCACAACACATCAAGGTTGACTTTGTGCTTCTTGTGCATAACGTCCATCTCTTCAGTGCTTTTTCTCTACATGGCTTCTATCTGCCCTCTTAGTTCTTGGATCACCGAGTTCTCTGCCATGGTGGAATGCTTCAAAACACCTTGTCTTGTTGTGCTGTGACTTTTCTGCCTTATGTCTACCATAGTTTCCAAATGGCCGAAGAAAAGTTTACTTCGGCCCAGCGGTGGGTGCCAAATGTACCTATTGAATTCCCGCAAGCTCAATCTGCTCCTTCAGGGACCCTCTTGTCGTGCTCCACTTCTTCTATGTGTTATCCTTCATCCAATAACTATCCACTCCACAATGTCGCTCCTCGCTCCCAAGTGGTGGGGTGTACCTGGAATGGCACTCCAACGCTCAAGTCAGTTTAATCTCTCCCAATGAGTAGTAATGAGTGGAACTGAGTACTTACTTGGATGTTTGTCCACCTTATACCATTGGAAATGAGTGGGAAGTTATCACTCAGTAACTACCACAAGTAACACTCCACTAAGCATATTCTCTGAAACTACCTTATGTTGTGTGGATAGCTCGGCCTTTTACAGTTGAGCTATCCAATACGAGTAAACGTATAACTTGGGAGCTTAGTAGAATCAAGCTTTTGGCTCAGGTAGTACAAGTGAAGTCTTAAAGATTAAATTAATAGTTTAGTCTTGATAATTGGATAATATATTAAAGTTTAAGTTATAAATTTTATTTGTACATATCATATGTTTGTCATGTTATGGTAATAATTACATTAATATATGACAAATTCTACGGTGGACCAGTAATGTAGATGGTTCACCATGGGTAACTGTTTGACAACCGTAGGATTTATTATAATAATAATGAAGGGTGTAGATTAGTGTTGGGCTACCTATTGTATTAATGTTTATGTTTTTTAATTTTTTAATAAAATAAGTGTTTTTACAAATATGTCCCTTTACACCAAATTTCTTCTTTTTCCTCTTTCTCCCTCTTCCTCCTCTTTCGACTAATCACCATCTCATCCTCAAAAATCTCAAACCTCCACCCCTCATCCTAATCCGTTGGCACCCCTCAACCCCTACCCTTCAAGCAGAGCAAGGAAGACAATCATGTTTCCATAAACAAGGAAGACTGAGGCTTACAATGCTATCACTCAAAAACCAAAATCATGTATATGTATAAACACTTTCACTTACGGTGCGCTATCACTCCTCACACATTAAGAGAGTTGGTTAAACCACACAGCTGCAGCCACCCTTCTAATTCTTTTGTAAAAAATTGAACTTTGTTAAAATCAAACTTTGATGTTTCTGGTTTCCATATTTACTTCTCTGCCATTTAGCGAATCAAACTTTGATGTTTATTGTTTCCATACACTTCACTGCCATTTAATGAATATTATTTGGGAATTTTCTACTTTTCCTCTTTTCTAAATTTCGTTCCTTAGAAGTTTATCAAAAACACGAGAAGATCTGGACATCAAAGCAATAAACTAGAGGAGGACAGCAAAGTGGTTGTCGGAGAGGTAGACGGTGGAGGAGTAGCCATCGTCCTTAGAGGAGAGGTGGGTTCAGCATGGGTGCAGGCACAAGTGGTGTTCGTGAACTATGAGGGCACTAGCAGTAGCGACAGTGGTGATGATGGTGTGTGTGGAAGTGGCAAGGAATGGCAGGAGGCTGGTGCGGGGGCCAATGGTGGAGGCGGCGGATGTTGAGGACATCGTCGGTTGTCGGACAGAAACACCGTCAGAAAATATACACTTAAACAAAAGGGTTCAAATGTCATTGTATATTTTAAAAAAATGTTTGATATAAAATAAAAAGAAAGAAAATACCAAAAGAAATTTATATAAACAATCAACTAACACAGACCATATGGTTTCGTTCTCCAACCTAGCACTCGTCTTAATATATACAAAAGGTCATATTATGGAAGCTCGAAATAAATAATACCTTAGCGGAAAGGATTTTTCCCTGTGTCATATCCCCCTCCGCTCAATTATTTGAACTTTTGTAACTATGTTGACAATTATATTTTATTTTTTTTTGTAATTTCATATTGACAATTTGTTAGAACGTAAAAACCAACTTGCACATGCCTGAACGCTGGGTTCAGTGGCAAACGAACTATGACAGGCCCATTATCTTAAATGTCGATGGTAACTCTATGGGGAATCCTGGGCTATCTGACTTTGGAGGCTTCATCTATAACAATGATGGAGCTTGGGTAGCTCCATGCCATGAGTTTTCATGCAGAACTTTTCGCCATCCTTCATGGCCTCGAATTGGTATAGCGCCATGAAGAATTATTAGGTGGTCTTGGACCACCATGATCTCTATTAATCTTCACATGACATGTAATCAAGTGTTATTAACTTTTTCTTGTGAATTGTAAAAATTGAGTTTGTGTTATATAAATATTGGCTAGGACTATAAACACTTGGTAGTCGTGGACTGTAACACCCTAAGGGACATTATCGTAACTTGGTCTAGATTTAAAAAAAAAACAAACTTAAAAAGGTAGAAACAACATACAAATGCTACTCATAAATATAATTAAATATTATATACAAACAATACAATAAAAAAACATACATGTCAAATATAACTCATCTATCACCCGAAGGTATTGTACAAAATATAAAGAAGAATACAAAAACATAATGTCAACTAGACTACATTTTCTTGCACATGACTTCAAGCTCCATCTATGCATGTCTTCACCTGTATCCTGAAAAAGGGAAAACTTAAAGGAATGAGACATAATGTCTCAGTGAGTGCTCTAAGGACTCTACGGTTGAGTTAGACTTTTCTATTCGGACAGCCCTCATCATTTATCTTTTATGGCTTTAAACTCACTAGGTCTCTCATAATTTGCCATACCTATGGTCTAGTCTACACCTTTTAATCTTCAATATTTTCTATATTAACTACTCTCTCATTCTCCTAACTGTTATATTAGTTTACTATCTCATTCTCAACTTAAGAACTCTTTCTTACCCAAAATGCTCTCTAGTATTTAAATCATTCATGTTTAGATTTTATTTTTCTTTCTTTTAATATTTAAGGTTGTTCTCTATGGGTCAAGTCTAAGGTCACAAACATTCTAAAATACTTTTGACCCTCCCTTAACACTCACCTTAATACCGTCATTTTGTTTTCTCTTACTTGTCTTATACCTTTCTATTACGCTGTGTGGGGATTCACTCCTTTTCTACCTCATTCACAACTATTATTATCCAACTAGGACCCTCACAACACTATCCTAGGGCCTACCCTCTCACTTATCCTTGAGGTAGCAAACACAATTTTAATTACAGGCATACATTTATTTCACATCTTTTGCCTAGGAACTAGACATACGCATCGTTTTGTTTCATCAAGCAAGCATGACATACATGCATAATATGAGCACATATACATAATCTTGACAATTTATCACAATACACAATCACATTTTCACACATGTACACATTACATCATTCGCTTATGAACAAGGGCACATAGAATTCACATAATTACAACATAACACACTTCAACATATCATACTACAACAGGATACATATGCGTGCTACGTTCTTAAACCACTACTCATGCACATGTGGTACTAACGTAAACTTTTCAGAAAGTAGACTAGGAGTAAATGCAGGCCATAAGAAGCGTAATCAATATCGATGCCTTCGGCTTTCACACCCTCAACTAGCATGATATCCCCCGATGACTAGTCAGGGTTACCCAGTTTTGCCAGTATGCCCTGGCTCCATGGGATCAGCATGGACCATTGGAGTTTTCCCAATCGGATAACCCCCAAGGCTAAGGTTAGACAACCCATCACGGCCTCCACCAGCCAGATTCCTACATACTTTCCTTATCACATAACTCAAATGTTATGATGCATGGTCACAAATAATGCTTACAACTTTTTATAGACTTTTATCATGAAACATTGACACAATTTCATATCACACTCAGTTTCTTTCAAGGTAAATAATAATCATACAATATAAACTCAACAAGGCATAAGAAAACAAACAACAATGAGTTAAAAACTGCAAAAAGGAGTTCAAAAACACAAAGAACGAAATAGTAAAAGTTGTATCTGCCCACAGTAGGACGGAAGTCTCGCCTAGCGGTCCAGCGAACTCGCCCAGTGGGTCCGGGTCAGAACCCAACCAGCCCAGCGGGTCCACTCGCTTAGCGCCAACGCGGAATCTAGTTTTTAAAGAAAAGTCGCCCAGCGGCTATCTAATCCTACCTGGCGAATCTGAGGTACTAATCTTAATTTATTTTTCCTATTGTCTTTGGTTTCTAAATGCTCCAAATAAATAAATAGGTTCTTAATCACTCTTCTACATTGATAATTGTTCAATCAAATCTATAAATTCCTTACTCTCTCACAATCCCCTCAAGACCCATAAAATCCCTAAACTTAGGTATAAGGAGGGAAAAGATAAACAGATAAACAAGAACAAGGAAAGACACGAGGGAGAGCACTCACCTTTAAGAGCATGCAAAACTAAGTTCTAGGGTTTGGGTTCTCCAGTTTCTATTCCTCCTTCTTCTCTTCCTTTTCTTCTTCCCTTTTCTCCTCATTCTCTCTAACTTCTTTCTTCTTATATTTTGTGATGGCTAAACCTAATTCTCCTTCTCTATTCCCTTCTTATAACATGTGGGTGGGTATCGTGGCTTAGTGGGATTTAATCCTCTATTGGGCCCTAGATGCTCTTTTGAGTTGTATGATAATATTTCTACTAATTTATAATACTAAGGTATTAATAATAATAATAACAACAACAACAACAATAATAATAATAATAAATATAATAACAACACAACACAATAATAATAATAATAATAATAATAATAATAATGATAATAATAATAATAATAATAATAATAATAATAATAATAATAATAATAATAAGAAATATAATAACAATAACTCTTAAGACATCTTTTGTCTAATAACATATGAGAAGGGTTCTACTAAGAGCTACCTCTTGGTTTATTTCTAGTACTTGAAATTTGGGGTGTTACAATTTTACCTCCCTAAAAGATTTTTGTCCTCAAAAATCAAAGCCTAAGAACATGTTCATGATTACTCACCAACTCATCCTTTTCGATCATTTAAGATTCATTCCTTTAATTGCCTCTTGAACAATTTCAACTCTAAACAGTCTAGGATTCTTCCTTAACTTTCTCCTAAGGAAATTTCTATTTTCCTGATAAAAAGGTTTTCTATAGGACTTCATCTTGTACTTAAACTAGTTTAGGAAATCATGTGAATAAATGGGTTCTGCTAGATAGGCATCTACCATCACCCGTTCATCTTTGTCCAGGCCTAATCTTTAAATGCAACTCTAGAATCAAGTGGTTTTAAGTCAGGGCATCTATCTAAAAATGTTAAAGGTGATAGGGAATTCCTTCTTAGTGCGTCAAGCCTCTTTTAGATGTAACTCTCTCTAGGTTTCTATCTAGTAAGTGTGATATTTAGGAATCCATTCTTATATATCTCCGCTAGGTATAGCTCACAAGGCTCCTCTACATGATGACTCTAATCCATCACCACTCAGGTCGCTTATGGGCTAGGACTCGTAAATGTCGTTATCAATCCAACTCTAGAGGTACTCAAGGGTTTCCTATTCACAGGATTTGGTCCTACATTGATTTACCTTTGATAACGCTTTTCTTGTAGGATATAAGCTACTTGAAACCTAGGTCATCATTCGTTCATCCTAAGACAACTACACTCTAACTCACGATCCCAGGGCACAAAAGACACTTAACTACCCCTTACTAAGCCCTTAACAATACAAAAATAAATAAATAGAAATAAATAAAATAAAAAATAAAAAGCAAGTAGAAGCAACTAAGGAGGAAATCACAACATCACATAGTTTGCATGCATTGGACATATACATCATTAACATTTATCCCTACAAGTTATGTAATGACACGTGTAAACATGTGTTCATATTTTACTCTTAGGGCTATCAGCACGAATGTGTTTCATAAAGAACAGTCGTGCATCAAACCCAAGATGTTAAACTCAAACTCAGCATACAATATCACCACCCCTACCTCTCACCCCCAAATCATACAATTCACTTAACTTCCTCGTTAAATTAGACCAATTATATCCATACAAGACATTAAGAGAAAAGAAAGTAATCAAGACAGTTATGTTATTAGTATAGTTAACCAAAATATAATACAATACTAAGGTGAAATATATATGGGGAGTGGAAATACATGCAAAGGGATAAATTCATTTTACATCTACCATTTATGTAACACCTCATAATTCCAAAGTTCGTATCATAACACTTTCTTCGACGTCTCGGCGGCTCACACTCTACGACACTTCACTCAGTGACACTTTACTTAACTTTCTTGTTGGTCAGAACCCTCCGTAGGTAGCCCTTTCTGAGACACCGACAATCAACTTTGATACCATTTAGTAAACAAACACGCATCTTATGTTCTAACACGCAGAAAAGGCACATATAACAATCAAAGAAAATTCTTGATGAAGCAACATAACTTGGCTAGTCTAGCACAAATCACACCAAGTGCAATAACATTCCTACTTAAGGGTCATCATATCAATCACTGAAAGCATGCGCTAAAACAATCTATATCTATACACACAAGCATTTAAGTAAGGACAAGGAGTTTGGAAATAACTCCTCATCCTTCGCACAACAAGAAAAAGGAACATAATGTCCTTAGGACATGCAAACAACCAAAAAGGTCTATCACTTGGGGAACATATACCTAGGGTAAGCTTGTCATCCTTGTTAGTTTCTCTAATACTTGAAATGAAGGCCCACTACAACTAAGGGTATAGGGTTGATTGTTTCTTCCTTCTTAGAGCTAAAACATTCCCTAACACTAGAGACACTTAGGTTAAGCAAACATACTCACTCATGGTTTTACGACACTTGGGACATCTTTTTGTTCTAGGACTCTTTTACATCTAGTGTCTCTTATTTTTCTTGTGTTCCTCAGATTGGTAAGGTCTAATTTCCTCTTCCTATTGTCATGCTTTCGCTACGTACTCCTAACTTCTTTTTATGATTTTGCTCTACCTAAGAGGTGCCACTCTGAAAATACTATCTTAAATCCTCCCACTTTAAGGTATTCTCAAAAGGTTTATCTCATCTATCACACCTCTCCACTAGCACTCCCCTTAGTGGGGTTATAGTCTTTCAGGAATGGTGGCTGACTCATTCAAGTTTCAACAAATCTTGAATTTCAAGGTCTCTACAGTTGGTTTTCTTTGGCTACTCTCTACCCCTTCTAACGTTGCTTACTTAGAGTTAAGTTGGCTAGGTGAAGCTCCTACTAGGGAATTCAAAGGTGACTACCCTTAGACTCGATTTTTACTTGCCATTCGTCCCACCTACATTGCATGAAGTATTGAGGTGGCCAGTCTCAATATTCCATGGCAAGGCAGTTAGGACTTATGGCATAACAACAACCAAAAACACTCAGTGTAACTCAAACAATGTCAAACAATTTCTCAAAGTACACATAGGAAACATAGAAGACATATAACACACAGGTCGAAAAGATCAACTTGCTCTGATACCATAATGTAACACCTAAGGGACATTACCGTAACTTGGTCTAGATTTCAAAAAAAAAAAAACAAACTTAAAAAGGTAGAAACAACATACAAATGCTACTCATAAATATAATTAAATATTATATACGAACAATACAATAAAAAAAATACATGCCAAATATAACTCATCTATCAGCCGAAGGTATTGTACAAACTATAAAGAAGAATACAAAAACATAATGTAAACCTGACTACATTTTCTTGCATGTGACTTCAAGCTCCATCTACACATGTCTTCACCTGTATTAAGGATAATGTCTCAGTAAGTGCTCTAAGGACTCTACGGCTGAGTTAGACTTTTCTATTCGGACAACCCTCATCATTTATCTTTTATGGCTTTAAACTCACTAGGTCTCTCATAATTCGCCATACCTATGGTCTAGTCTACACCTTTTAATCTTCAATACTTTCTGTATTAACTACTCTCTCATTCTCCTGACTGTTATATTAGTTTACTATCTCATTCTCAACCTAAGAACTCTTTCTTACCCAAAATGCTCTCTAGTATTTAAACCATTCATGTTTAGATTTTATTTTTCTTTCTTTTAATATTTAAGGTTGTTCTCTATGGGTCAAGTCTAAGGTCACAGACATTCTAAAATACTTTTGACCCTCCCTTAACACTCACCTTAATACCGTCATTTTGTTCTCTCTTACTTGTCTTATACCTTTCTATTATGCGGTATAGGGATTCACTCTTTTTCTACCTCATTCACAACTATTATTATCCAACTAGGACCCTCACAACACTATCCTAGGGCCTACCCTCTCACTTATCCTTGAGGTAGCAAACACAATTTTAATTACAAGCATATATTTATTTCACATCTTTTGCCTAGGAACTAGACATACGCATCGTTTTGTTTCATCAAGCAAGCATGACATACATGCATAATATGAGCACATATACATAATCTTGACAATTTATCACAATACACAATCACATTTTCACACATGTACACATTACATCACTCGCTTATGAACAAGGGCACATAGAATTCACATAATTACAACATAACACACTTCAACATATCATACTACAACAAGATACATATGCATGCTATGTTCCTAAACCACTACTTATGTACATGTGGTACCAACCTAAACTTTTCAGAAAGTAGACTAGGAGTAAATGCAGGCCATAAGAAGCGTCATCGATACCGATGCCTTCAGCTTTCACACCCTTAACTAGCATGATATCCTCCGGTGACTAGTTAGGGTTATCCAGTTTTGCTAGTATGCCCTGGCTCCATGGGATCAGCATGGACCATTGGAGTTTTCCCAACCGGATAACCCCCAAGGCTAAGGTTAGACAACCCATCACGGCCTCCACCAACCAAATTCCTACATACTTTCCTTATCACATAACTCAAATGTTATGATGCATGGTCACAAATAATGCTTACAACTTTTTATAGACTTTTATCATGAAACATTGACACAATTTCATATCACGCTCAATTTCTTTCAAGGTAAATAATAATCATACAATATAAACTCAACAAGGCATAAGAAAACAAACAACAATGAGTTAAAAACTGCAAAAAGGAGTTCAAAAACACAAAGAACGGAATATTAAAAGTCGTATCCGCCCAGCAGGACAGAAGTCTCGCCTAGCGGTCCAGCAAACCCGCCCAGCGGGTCCGCTCGCTTAGCGCCAACATGGAATCCAATTTTTAAAGAAAAGTCGCCCAGCGGCTATCTAATCCTACCTGGCAAATCCGAGGTACTAATCTTAATTTATTTTTCCTATTGTCTTTGGTTTCTAAATGCTCCCAAATAAATAAATAGGTTCTTAATCACTCTTCTACATTGATAATTGTTCAATCAAATCTATAAATTCCTTACTCCCTCACAATCCCCTCAAGACCCATAAAATCCCTAAACTTAGGTATAAGGAGGGAAAAGATAAACAGATAAACAAGAACAAGGAAAGACATGAGGGAGAGCACTCACCTTTAAGAGCATGCAAAACTAAGTTTTAGGGTTTGGGTTCTCCAGTTTCTATTCCTCCTTCTTCTCTCCCTTTTCTTCTTCCCTTTTCTCCTCATTCTCTCTAACTTCTTTCTTCTTATATTTTGTGACGGCTAAACCTAATTCTCCTTCTCTATTCCCTTCTTATAACATGTGGGTAGGTATGTGGCTTAGTGGGCTTTAATCCTCTATTGGGTCCTAGATGCTCTTTTGAGTTGTATGATAATATTTCTACTAATTTATAATACTAAGGTATTAATAATAATAATAACAACAACAATAATAATAATAATAAATATAATAACAACACAACACAATAATAATAATAATAATAATAATAATAATAATAATAATAATAATAATAATAATGATAATAATAATAATAATAATAATAATAAGAAATATAATAACAATAACTCTTAAGACACCTTTTGTCTAATAACATATGAGAAGGGTTCTACTAAGAGTTACCTCGTGGTTTATTTCTAGTACTTGAAATTTGGGGTGTTACATGGACTACCTAATAATTTCTCGACGTCATGGCTTCATCAAATATGCCCTCAGTTTGATTGATTCCTTTGATGCATTGCACCTTTATTTTTTTGGGTACAAGGCCATAAGTATTTTCTACTCAAAACAATCTTATTCAAGTCGATTAGAACTTTTATAGGTAGAAAAACTCTTTTTCTGAGTATTTAACACAAATAATGCATGCATTACATTAACTGTAATATTAAGCTTGAACATGTTCTCAGGGAGGCAAACCATGTAGATTTTCTAGCAAGAAAAGGAGTGTCGGATTGGCTTTGGTTTCAACTTCTTGAGTATATTTTTGTGTGTGCTGAATTTAGCTTCTTGAGTATTGATTCATGATATTTTCTCTAAATTTATATTAATGTTGAATAAAAAGAAAGTATCAAACTCATTAAAACATTTTGTAATTTTAACCTTATATAAAGGAAAATATCTTTGGGTTTCAAAATTTCGTGTTGTTTAAGGAGGAGTCTGAGTTGCTTGTTAGGTGGTCCCAACCTATCTAGAATCTTATTATAAATTAGAATTTACAATGTGGAGAGTAGTGCTCTAACTCTTTTTATTTTTTTAATTAGACATTTTTAATATTATTTTTCTTCTCTCTTTTGCCAGTGCATTTAACACACTATTCCTACAATTAGCCAAAAATTTTCTTAATTATATTAAATTATTTTCCTTTTGTCTTTATCTGTATATTTGATTTTTTTTTTAGTCACTTTCACTCTACTCTCTTTTATCTTTGTCTTTAAATTATTTTCAATAATTTTTTTTAAAATAAATTATTAGTAGTTAAAAATAATCTATATCATTGTTTAAATTATTTATTGTAAATTCAAAATATAATTCATATGTTTAAAGATATTTATTTATTATGAATTTTAATGATAAGACAATTTATATATTAAAAATATTTGTTTATGATGTACTAATATACAAAAATAAAAATTTATTATGTTCAATATACAATTTAAAATTCTAATTCTTTTAAAAAGTAACTTTTTAAATATTATGTATTAATAATAAGATTTTTTTAATAGATAATACTTTGTACAACAAGATATTATGTTCATATTGATATTATTTATCTTGAAATATATATTATAAAATATATTTTAATTGTAATTTTATACTTTGTTTACCAACATGTTGTTGGTCTGAGTGAAACTGAGCTTAGATCCCTTAAGTAAGATCTTGGGTTCAAGTCTTGTAGATGGAAAAAAATGTAGTTGGAAAGGGAGACTCCACAAAAGGTGGTTAGCTAGATTTCTTGACAGAGATTACTCATCAGTAAAGTCGGTGAAGCTTCGCACCAATAACATAGTTACCCCAAAAAAAGTTTCATACTTTGTTTAATGTTCTAATTTAGTTATACATAATAATGAATTAATATATTATGTCAATAAATTGAATTGATTTAATATTTTCCTATATATTATCGTATCCAAATTAGGTCGGGTTGTAATTCGAATAGATTATTTTATCAAAATCTTGAATGAGATAAGAATAAAATAAAGGTGTATGAGAAACAACTTAATGCTTTGTTTAGATTAGGAGTGAAATACAGAGGAAAGCAATGGAAATGATATAAATAAAGGAGAAATAAAATAAAATAAAATGTATTATTTAGATAGATAAAAATAAGAAGGAAGGAAATTAAAAAATTTCGCTTCACTTATTTGATGAATGGAAAGAAAGAAATGATTTTATAAAAAATATTTTTATAATAATTAAAAATATAATTTTTTAATATAATAATTTTTAACATAAACTTATTTATAATTATTTTAAAAAAAATATGTTATAAAACATTTTATAAAAATTAAACCAAAAAAATGAAAAAAAAAAAGAGAAATCATTTCTCTCCCATCATTCTAATTTTATTAAAAATGTTTTCTAATAAATCTTATAAAAATAATTGCTATCCTTTCATTTTTTTTCAAAAAAATAATGAAAATTTAATATTTCTATCAAATTCTAGTGTAATTATTCAATTTAGAGCCACAGCTTTTAATAGCGGATTAATGCAGACGAGTTATCTCAAGTTTACGATGCACGTGGTATTTATTAAAGTTGCATAACTCACTGTGGTACGGCTTCTCTTTTACATAACTCTTACTCGTACGGTTTCATGTTGACATATTACTTTTCTTATTATTTTTTATACGATCATTTAGTTATAAATTGATAAGTATGATTATATCAAAAAAAAAATTGATAAGTGTGATAAATTTATATTAACTTTATAATAATTATTTTAAAATAAAAAATATACACATTAATAATGTAATTATTTTTATATTATTTTTCAATCACAAATTGTCATATTTAAAATTATTTATTTTTATAATAATTATTTTAAAAATCATATTAAAAATAATTTTTAATTAATTGATAATACAAAAAATTTATACTATCGGTGCATGCCTATTAAATTAATTATCTTAAAATTTATATTTAGGACAAGCTTTTATTAATCAGTAGTGTAAAAATTTTTACATTTGTAGTGAATAAAAATAAACGTTTTAATTTTTGTAATTTAAATGATTTATCTTTTAATAATATAATTTTAAAAAAATTACTAAATGAGTCTTATAAATTAGTTTATATTTTTATATTTCATCGATATTTAATTCTATTTAAACTTAAAATTATTAATTTATTTTTATTTTAATTCTGAGACAATAAAAAATATATATGATATATTAAAAATTAAAAATAAAATTTAATTAAAATATATTTTTCATACTATAATCCAATCACATATTATTATATATGTTAAATTTGTTGATTTTTATTAACACTTCTTTAAGTCTTACTTAAGATAATTTTTAATTAGTTGATAATGTAAAAAATTTTACATTCACCGTACCTAAAAATTAAACTCTTAAAAATGAGGAAAAAAATCTAGGCTTAATTGTATTTTTGGTCCTTATAGTTCATCAAATGGGTGATTTTAGTCTCTCTAGTTTCAATTGCTCAAATCAAGTCCCCATACTTTTAAAATTAATGAAATTCAATCCTACACTTAATTTATTGTCAAATTTTTAACGGTGTTAGGTGACATAGATTTTATTTAAGCATGAATTTTGTTGATGAAGTTTATTAGAGATGATGTGACATGTAACACTAAAAAATGGGTTTGAATATTGAAAAAAAAGTGTTCAATATGGGATTTGAACCCACTTCTCCATGTTTTAATACCAAACACCTGACCACTAGGACACTAATTAGCTTGGTATATGCATGAAAAATATATGATATATAACTTAAATGTGTAAGAAACTAAAAATGCACATATATTTACCGCTAATATATAAATAATATAATATTCTAAAACTTTTTAAATAATAACTTATACTCTTTAATACTATTTAGCTTAATTATAATTTAATCACTCTATATTAAATAATTTTTTTATAAAATTGTGTTGTTTTATTTTTTTATTTTTTCTTTCAATACTTTAGTGACTAAAATAAGATATTATTATTGATATAATAAAAAATTGTATGTAACTAAAAAATTAAAATAACATTTTTTAATAATATCTTGGAAATATATGTTGTATTTCAATATTCTAATTAAAATTAAAATAACCTTTTTAGTAATATCTTGAAATTAATAATAATCTTTTTAATTTTTTATATTTCATTAAAAAATTATTACATCAATATTATACCTTATTTTAGTCTTTTTAATTTTAGTTTTATATAACTTTTTTAGTATTAAATTAAAAAGATTGTTGCAGATAATTGATTACAGAAGTATAATTATATTTAGTAATTTTTTTATCGACGTACCAAAAAAACACTATTACATTAATAATAATTTCTTATTTCAGTCAGTAAAGTATCGAAAGAAAAAATAAAACAACCCAATTTTATAAAAGAAAAAATTATTTAATACGGAGTGACTAAGTTATAATTAAGATAAATAGTATTAAAAGTATAAGTCATTGTTTATTTTAGTTTTGTAATATTATATTATTTATTTATTGGTGGTAAATAAATGTCCATTTTTAGTTCCCTACACATTTAAGTTATATATAATATATTTTTCACGTATATATACAAAGCTAATTAGTGTATTAGTAGTCATGTGCCTAGTGTTAAAACATTAGGTACTAGGTTCATATCTCACATTAAATACTTTTTTTTTAATTTTCAAACCCCATTTTTAGCATGCCACATCATCTCTAATAAAAAGACTAAAATCACTCATTTGATAAACCATAGGGACTAAAAATACAATTAAGTCAAAAATCTTCAACACTTTCATATTTTTTAATTTTGGAATATTAGTTTTATTTTATTTCAACAGAACTTTGTCTCATCCTTTTTCTCTTATTCTTCTCTCACAAGCTACCAAGTTTTTTTTTTTTTTTTTTTGTATTTTGCAATGCTTGTGATCCCTCAGTCCCTAACTATTGGGGGAGACACACCCTTTACACGTGTTACAAAATAAAAACAGCAAAAGGACATAATTTATTAAACGTGGTTTGACAATTCTTGTCCACGTCTACAAAAACATCTCAATAATATTCATTCTCTCAAATGATTACATCCCAATACAAGCTTATGGAAAACTTTGTGAAACCCTCCATGACCCCCCCCCCCCCCCCCCCCTCTCTAGGGCAAGGTGACCTCCTTTACAAGCCAGTTGGTTCTTCTCATCTTAAGAACCCTTATATATACAACTTGCATCCCAATATTAAAAGAGGAAACAAATATCTAAAATAAAAATAATATTTCTAAATCTAAATCATATCTTAAATATTTGAAAATGAAAACTTGAATTGTTTCCCAACAATTCCTCCCTCAATTAAAATTTTCAAACTTCCTCTTCAACTCTCGCTATCATGGATGCTCGTTACAATCTTCTCCAATCACACTTCTGCTCCACAAACTTTGGTGTGTTCCCACCTCTGCTGAATGGTGACACTTCCTATACTTGTACCATTGTTAGCCACTAGGACATGCTACTTAACTTTCCATTGCCAAAAAGACTTTCAACACAAAAATTTACACCGTTGTTAGCTACTAGGACACGCCGCTTGACTTTCCATTGCCAAGAAGACTTTCGACATAAGGATTTCACATGAATCTACCATCAGCTTCATCAAGCTTCAATACTCATCTCACGGGTCACCAGGCCGCACAACCATAAGCTCTGATACCATTATTAGGAAGAGACATACCCTTCATACACACTACAAAATAGAAATAGCAAAATGACACAATTTATTTAACTTGGTTCGATACCTCTTACCTACGTCTACAAAAACATATTAATAATATTCATTCTCTCAAATAATTACATCTCAATACAAGTTTTTTGAACAAATTTGTAAAACTCTTCATGACCTCCCTCTTTAGGCCTGAGTGACCACCTTCTATAGGCTGAGTAATTCTTCTTATCTCAAAAATTTCAATTTATACAATTTATATCATAATATTAAAAAAATAAATTCTTAAAATAAAAATAATGTCTCTAAATTTAAATTATATCTTAAAAATTTAAAAATAAAAATTTAAATTGTTTCCAACACTGCAGACAACTCATAACCCCTCCCCCCGTAATTGAAGTTTAGCAGAACCAGTCAGAACATGGCGATTGATCCGTGGTGGTGTTGATCGGTGAGGCAGGGTTTGACGATGGAGTAATAATTTCTGGATCCGTACATTTTTGGCCCATTATATTTGATTATGGTTGCCTTTTTAGACAACTCTAATATTTATGAGTTTAGTAATTATATATTATCAGTGTAAAAAAATTTACATTATTAATTAATTAAAAATTATTGTTAGTATGATTTTTAAAATAAGTTTATCATACATAATAAATTGTAATTCGATGACAGTGTAAAACTGTTTTATACTATGAGTACATATTCTATTTTCTCAATTCTTATTCTTATACTTTATTTAAAACGAATCCTTATTTTCTTAAGCAATTCTTGCTAGCTACAGTTACACTGAGGGTAGCAATTATATACAAAACTATTATTTGAAAACCTTGGTTGAAATTTTAGTTTTTAATTTTTAAATAATTTTGCTACTGTAAAAAAATTAAAATAATTTTTAAAACAAAATGTGTTTGATTAAAATAAAGCTGAAATGGTTTTTAACTCAATTTTAAAATACTTTTACATTCATTTTCAAAACAAAAAAAATTGTGAATTTGGTTTTAGTTTTAAAAAATACACTCTCACTACATTTGACAATAACTCTTCTTGCCGTCACCACCACTACCGGTACTGCCGCCACCAATGTTATCACCACCACCACCACCGACATCATCACCATCGCCAACACCGTTGTCACTACTACCATTAGTATCGACACTGCCGCCACCACCACTACTAGCATCACACCGCTGGCACTGCCACCATCGCTGCCACCACATAAACACACCCTTAAACTAATTTTTATAAGATAAAAAACTTTCAAAATGAATTTATTTTGCAACTAAAGATTAAAAAAAATAAAATCTAGAACTAATTTTTAAAAACTAAAAACTGATTATAGTTTTTCAAATTTTTGAAACTTCCCATTAAAAATCACCCTAACGAGCCCTTAGCTATAATAGGGGTTATATATGTGATTTTATTAGCCATCCACGCCCAAACTCTTATCATTAAGGCATAATTTTAAACTTAATTTTGGCACATTACTTCATTCTTCTGGTTAACCATTCACTAATCTTCAAAATCTTTCTAACTGACCTCAATATCTTCGACCTTCAGAAAAAAATCTCAATATCTTCTTCATCTATAATCCATAATCTATAATATATAACTATAATAAAGAGACTACCTTTTTGGTCTCTATTTTTGTTAGATTGCTATACCTTTTAATTATTCTCTAAATTATCTACTACTTTATCATTTAACTATTTTTTAAGAGTTTAATGGTCATGCACTGACAGTGTAAAGTGGTTTTACACTGTCATCCAATTATAAACCATCATTTATTATAAGTTTGTTGACTTTTATGATAAATACTTTAAAAGTCGTATTAATGGTGATTTTTGATTGGTTGATAGTGTAAAACTTTTTACACTGATGGTGCATGACTATTAAACTCATTTTTTAAACTACCAACTACACTCTCTCCTTCTTTTATTTTATTTTTATTTTTTAAAAAATGAAAAGAGGCACGGAGTGCTTCTCTTTCTCTTAGTTAACATAATTTTTATGCAAAAGTAATATTAAATGATATAAATTAAACATTGTCGTTATTTAATTAGAAAATTTGATAATAAGATTATAAAGAATTTAAATTAATCATAAAAATAAAAGTTGACATCGAAATCAAGAATTATATGTCAAATATCGAAAAAAATTATCTAATTTAATGCGTTCTACTTTTATTTCTTTATCTCTACAATTTTCACAATCAAAGAATTATGTATGGTCTTCTCAAGATAATGGATGTACATTTTATTATAATTAGCATCTCAACTCTTGCAAATGTACAGGTAAATAAATTTAAACATAATCATTTAATTATATAAATTAAAATTATTTTATTGTATTTTTAAAAATTTATTAATGTAAAATATAAAATAACATTTTACTAAATTTTAAAATAATAGTATAATTATAAGAACAATATTTTGAAGACAATAGGACTTATTAGAACTTAAAATAAAATAAGAATTAATTTAAGTTTAAAGATAATAGCATAATAATAATAATAATAATTAATTCATTTAAATTTAATTTTAAAAATAATAAAAAATTCTATAATTTAAAATAAAATATGATTTGATTTAAATTTGAATTTGAAGATATAACATACTCATAATAATAATAATAATTTAAATTTAAAAAACCAACTCACTCTCAAGCAAACATATTACTATTAAAATAAAACCATATAGTACATAATTAAAAACATGCAAATATATATAATTAGAAATTTCTATGTAATTTCACATCGTGAGTTTTTGAGGGCATGAGTACCTTATTACCCCATCCTATCTTGTTTATAAGTGGATAGAGAAAAATTCTATTTATTTTATCCGCTTTAGTTTGGTGCAACATTGTTATAATTATTATACCCCTTCTTCCCATTTTGAATTTGGTTATTATTAGGGACAACATATTTTAAATTAAACATCAAATATTACTACAAGAAAATTTACTATTAGTGTTGGGGAAAAAGCTGCTGTTAACTAATGAAACTGATCTACGACGAAGTTGTGGTGGGCCATGGTGGCAGCTCAGCTTGTGGTGGTATAATTCAAGACTACTTTGGGGTCCCCTTATTGGTAGAGGTGGAAAAAGGCCAGGACAGGTCAGGCTTTGGTAAGCTTGAACTTGACTTATTTATTAGTCATAAGCCTTTTTTAAAGGCCTGAGCTTGGCCTGCAAGCTTGTTTAAAAGTCTATTTTCTTATAAAGCCTATAAAAGGCTGGTAGGTCTAAAAAGGCCTATTGACCTAAAAAAGTCTGTTAGTAATTACACATTCTTTTATATTAATATATGTAATATATATATATATATATATATATATATATATATATATATATATATATATATATATTATGTAATTAAGTATATATAATATAATAATATTTTATTATATATGTATATAAATAGGCTAGCCTATTATACTTAATAGGCTTTTTTTAAGGCCTAAAGCCTAGTCTTTTTACCTAAATGGACTTTTTAAAAAGCCTAAGCCTAGCCTTTTTAATAAATTAGCCAGGCTAGGCCATAAGCTCTTAACAAGTGGCCTGACCTATTTCCACTCGTATTGTTAGCCTTCTCATGTAGGTTGACTCCTTGTTTTGTCGTTTCTACAGGGCTTTGGGCAATTTACTTTGGTATGAAGTTTATTAAGGATCATCACCTCTTGGGGGAGGTCCATGTGGAAATAGATTCTACTATTGTAATTCAGATGTTGCATGAAGGAGTGATTCCCACTCATCCTTACTACTCAACAGCAGTGTGAGTCTAGCGTAACTTAAAAATGTGGAGGGTTGTGTCCATATCTTTCGAGAAGCGAATCAGGTCGTGGATGCCTTGGTGAAAAGAGGACCTGGTTTGGATAAGGGTTTACATGTGTTTGATAAAAGTCCTGTGTGGATACAGCTTCAACTCTTAGTTGATGCCTCTAATGTACACTTTTATCGTAGTTTTTTGTTTGAGCTTCTAGCCCCGTTTATACACACACACACACACACACACAAAACTAACAAAAGTAGATTCTAAATATGATTTTATCGTCAATCATGCATTTACATTTTTTGTCGAAACTACACTTTACGTAGTGTCAATTTGATTGACGCTAAAATAGAAGTTGAGACTATTTTAAGAAAGGCCAACGCTAAGTTAAAAACCCAACGCTAAATTTAACTGCCTAGGTTTAGTGTTGACTAGGCCAACAAACTTTAGCTACAATGATATAAATTAAATAATTTTTTATTTATTATTGATAACACATACTAACCATATGAATTAAAATTATAAAAATAATCATCATAATAATACGATCATCCTCATCCATGGAATACAATAGTCAAAGTATACAAGAAAAAGATATAAAAATACTATTGATAAATTGTGATACTCCTTCCAGTCCTTTTTATAGACCTAATTAACTAATTCACAAGGATTAAGAAAATTAGTTAATTTAGTTAATAGCATTAAATTTGTCCTAAATATACCTGTTTTTTCAAAATTACCCTTAACATTAGTGAGACATACTCTTATTCTTTTTTTCAAATATTTTTATTAACTTTAATTTTTTGTAATCTCTCTCATCATTAATATATTTGTTTTTGTAATTTTTATTAACTATGTATGTGAAGGGACAAAGTAAGATTTCCAAAGTTCTTTCCATACAAGACAAAGTTAGACTTCCAAAGAGACTAAGACTTTAATGTATCTCACTTACTATTTAATGAAAACTTAGAGAAATGACTCATAATTAAGAGTATTTTTTGTAAAAAGATAATTTATGCAAGAGATATTTTAGATTAGTTCTTATAAAAATGACCAAGCTAAACTTCTAATTTGATTCTTAAAAAAGGACCAGAGAGGGTACAAGGTTATTTTTAACTATTGACAATTTTTTTTAAAAATTATTGAAATTTAATTTAGAGATACAAATAAAAGAAGATAAATTGAAAAAAATAAACGGTTAAGAAGATCAAGTATACAATAGATAAAGATAAAAGGATAGTAGTTTGGGATTTGAGATAGAAACTTTTGCCTAGTTGCAGAAACAGTGTAAAATGCATATTTAAAGAAAATAAGAAAAAGAATATTAAGAATGTCTAATTAAGAGAATGAATAAGATTAAGAGTTTCACTATGCAAATTATGTATTCTAATTGAAAATATAGGAGTAGATTAGATCAATTTATAAACACTTGTTTGTAATATAACTAGTAATTAAAGGAAACATTTGAAAGAGTTTTTATGAAACTTGTTTGATTTTATAAAAATCACTTATATAGCCTTCTAATAAGTTCCTTTAAACTTGTTATTTTCAAAAACTTTACGGAGAAGTTTATCAAAATAAGTTTGTCAACTTATTTTAGAAAGTTTCACAATTAAGTTTACAAGTAAACTTTTATTTCCTATATTTTTTATCTGTCTCCTTTTTTCTTTTTCTTTTTATAAAGTTTTATCTGTCTACTTTGGAAAATAAGACACGGATTTAGAAATATTATTAATATTTTTATTTATATCAAAATTATTTTTAAATTTTTAATATGACTTCTATAATGATTTATCTATGTGTAAAATATCTAATAACTGAAGATATTAAAATGATAAGAATTAATATTATCTTAAAATTTTAAAATAAATAAATAAATAAAATTTTCTTTAAAAATAAATAAATAAAAGGAATATATGAAAAGATTTTGTCTTTAAGGCAATAATTGAATAATTAATAAAGAATTATTAAAATTATAATAAAAATATATTAATAACATTAAATATTATATTTTTAATAAATTTTTTGGCATTAATAAAATTGTATTAAATAAATATTTAATTAAAATATATAGTCAAACATTATGAAGTAAGCATGCTTGAGCTTATTAGGGTTAGGCATAATATCATAAATTGTGAAAGGTCAAGGCGAAGTAATTTAAATGCAACGTCCAAGTCAAATTTTATGCTTTTATTTTATTTTATTTTTTATTATGGAAAGGGCCTATCGGCCAAATAACAAACGGCTAACGACTAAGGAGGGTAACTGAAACAAGCTAGCAAAGGAATTGGAGAAAGTTTGGGACACAGTAAAAAATTCCTGAAACCTATATCCATGTGGACCTGCCATAACTAGTTAGGGCATCTGCATGCCATAATCAAAGTTGGTTTGAATTATACTAAAGAAATATTTGAGACTTTGAGGAATTAATTTGAGATCGAACTTCAAGACTAAGAAGTCATATTTGAAGATGTCAAAATGACAAAATATCAAAAAGTAAAAAAATTGAGAAAAGGGTTCGAATATTTCGAATCAGAAGATAGTTATCAGTAATTATCAAGTGTCCCACAAATAAAGATAAATGTCAAAATTTTAATCAATTCTTGGCAACTCGACATGTGTTTGTATCAAATTTATTGATTGTTAGGAGAAGAAATCTATAAATAAAACCATTATATTTGATTTTTCATTTGTTGAACACATTATACAAACACTTTGTAATACTTAGCATGCCTCACACATTAATTACTATTAGCTCAACGAAATATGTATGTTTTCAACCAATTTTAATAGAAAGTCCTTTATATTTTTGCAAAGTTTATATCATTTTTCGATTTACATTTTCAATTCTATACTTTTCAAAGCATTTTTTCTTCATCTCCGTTCTTTTTTACACTTTCAGTAATTTATATTTATTGCAATTTACTATACTTTTGATTTACATTTAAGCATTTTCACGTTTTAATTGCATTTCGTCTTCTTCTTCCCTAATTTTTAGTTAAGTTCATGCTTTTATCCTTCCAGTAATTTACATTTACTTTCAACTTTAATTTTACAGAACCTTTACATTACTTTTCAATTTAATTTCTCTCAGATTTAAAGTTCAAGTCATTTACATTCAAATAATTTAATTTCTACATTTTCTTTCTTTTCTCAATTCTTTTTTAATTTCGATATATTTGCCTTAAAATTAATTAAGTACATTGTACAATCTTAAAATTAATTAAGTACATTGTACAATCTTTTTCTTTTAAATCGCTTTCAATTTACAAGCTTTCATTTATTCATACTTGTTCGAAATCACAAAATTAAAGTCTTGATCAAAACGCTGCTTACATTTATCTACACGTCAATCAATTGAAATCTAAACATTGCTAATTTATTAAAAAGAACCCAGAGTAAATTTTGATTCTAAGTCCTCAATGCTAACATTTAGAATGAAATAATAGACATATATATATATATATATATATATATATATATATATATATATATAAAGATTTCGACTTTAATTCAAAATAAAAAATCACCAAAAAAATATTCAAAAACAAAATTTCACTAGCAAGAATTAAAATAAAAGTAAAAATGTGCTTAACAAAGGATAAGAAGGGTGATGGACATGCACTCCGAAATCAATCATCAACCTTCTGAATCCCCTGTTCAAGGCCAGCTTTATAGCATGATGGATAGCCCAAACTCCCCTTTCACTTATGCTTTTCGTTAATATATTGTGAAGAATGCATATAATTATCCATTACATTGCATTCGCCTAAGTCAAATATTTTAATTTAATTTAATTTTGTACTGTTTTAAACCTATTTGGTATGTACACCAAAAAAAAAAAAAACTATTTGGTATTTTATACAGTAAATATAAAAAATAGCTATTAATTAAAACAGATAATTATATTCACCTTCTTTAATATTAACGTTAATAATACTTACACTTTTTATTGAAATTTATCTTCTTAATTTATATATTTCTTATACATTGATACTAGTTGTTTAAAATAAATACATATATTTCGCTTATTTTTATGTACAAACAATATATTCTTAAAAATAATAAAGAATGGAAAGATTGAGGGAGGCAATTTTGTAATTAAGAAAGGTATAAGTGAATTTGTGTTAATTTCAAGAGAAATTAAAGTAATTATCCTTAATTAAAAACCTTATTTTTAGATTTTAGTTTTTATATTATTTGGTATTTTAGTTTGTATATTGCACAAAATAAATATTTATTTGTATATAATTATAATTCATAATAAAAAATATTTTTAAATTTATAAATTATATTATAATTTAAATTTAAAATAAATAAATATTTTTAGACATATAAATTATATTTTAGATTTATAATAAATAATTTAAATTGTGATATAAGGTTACTTTTAAATTGAAATGAATAGGTGATTAAAAAAGGAATAGTTTGAGATGATTAGAGGGAGATATTTTAGACCCGAAAAAAGCCAAGCCAAGATCATAAAATACAAGCTTGAAAAAAAAAAACTAGGCTATTTGGCCTGGTATTATTAATTATTTTAATTTATATTTTTGTTAATTTATATAAATATTTTAAAATTTTTATATATTAAATATGCTTAATTTTTACTTTTTTATTTATTTTTAATTAGGGTCAATTTGGCCTGGTGGCTCGACATAGGACTAGGATGGACCAACAAATCTTTAGTCCTTAAGAAATTCAAATCGTTTTGCCTTGACCTACTTTTACACTTTGGCCAGGTGGCCCAATTTGCCGCTACCGTTACCATTATTGAGAATCTCTAATTTTCATGTATTTATAAGGAATCATGCAAATTAAGAATTAAATTAATATATAAATAAATTGAGGATCAAAATTAATATTTATTTTAATTACTAGTAAGTATCTTATGTATCGATCGTACAAGTATTAATAAATACACGTATATAGTATAAAAATTAAAATATTAAAAAAATAAGTTTAATTGATAGATATTTATTTTATTGATGATAAAAATATAACTGGAAATATAAAAAATTAAAAAGTTTTAGTTAATAAAATTTTAATTATTATCTTAATTAGTGTAATTGTTTCAATGACAAATTGCAATGTCTCGTTAAGCTTAATTTTGATTTAAAAATATATATACTAATTCAAAAAATTAAGAAAATATATTATTTAATTAAATTTATAATTAATAAAAAATATTAATTTGATTTAATGTAAAAAGTTAAAAGATGTGTCTCATAAAATGAAGAAAACATATGATTGTGTGTGAAGAATAATACATTAAAGAATCATCTTATTTTGCAGAATAATAATTTAAATTTGTTATATAAAGATTGATTAAGAAACTAAATTAGTATTTTAAATCTTTGAAGTCCAATTTAATATTTTCATGTATATTTTAAAAGTAAGATGAATATACATTTAAATTTGAATTATGAGATATAATATCATAATTATGACACTGTCATGGTTCATTTTCATTTTTGTTTTCTCATAAATGTTGATATCTCTATCAACAAATATTTGAATATTGATTCACCATGTTGTAAGGGATTAGGCCTTTTTACTAGACCTAATTCCCGTTGATTATCAAAGTTTTATTTTAAATATAAATCTTTAGGTGCTAGATAGCTAAATTTAAGTTTTCAGAATTTTAAAACTAAAACTAGTTTTCTGTTTTTAATCTTTAGTTTTAAATTTTTCAATTTTTTTTGTTTCTCATTTTAAAAAAGTGGTTGCCAATTTTAGAATCATGACTCATATTGTGAATAACATATTAATCAGCACAACCTCATCACTCTTTGAGCCTCACATCAGTTCCAGTATCTTTTCACCCCTTGAATCATATGAGAGCAACCCTATTGCATCAGCTCTTGTCCCCAGCAAGTGGCTCTCAATCGAAGAATTAAATTAGGGAGATGAGAAGTCAGAGAATTCTACCGGCATCGTCCAGCGGTAGCAACAGGTGCACTCAATACTCGAGCGGTAACGATGATTGGAATTAAACTTAATGGAATTAAGCTTGTGATAAGGGCAAGTGTTACTGTTTGTTCCGTTGGATTTGCTCGGTGCTTGTATAAGAAGAAGCAGAGTGCGAAAACATTCCCAGTGTTACGATTCTTATGGAGGTCACCATGGTTCTAAATTGTGATCCTTGATAATGCGGGAAATTGCGGGAAAATACAGCTGATGCAGCTGTAATTGCGGTCACGATGTGGTTGCGATGAGTCAAAAAAACTTTATGTTGTGGGCGCAATTGCGGTTGTGGACTGCAATTTAGAACCATGGAGGTCATAGTTTCTACTTTCTTCGCCGGCTTTGTAGGCTGCGTCGCCATCGAGTTCGCGATCGTGTTGTTGGAGGTTGTTGCCAGTGGTTGATTCTGCTCTAGCGCCCACAGCCTCGCAGGATACTTGTTGAAGAAAGGAATGTTAGGGGATGAAGGAGTGTTCGGCAGTGACGGTGTGGCTGGCAGTGGAGCTAAAGTTGTTGGAACCATTTTAACTCTAATTTTGCTAAATGCATTTCGCTTTAAAAATTATATTTCAAATTAACAATCAAAAACTTGCAACTACTTCAAACAAACCCTTAAAATTTGAATATAGTGTTTGGTGACATGAAAGTAAAGTATAATTAATTAAACAGTTTATTTTATTTAGTTTCATCCTTACTTTTAGTGAAATCAAAATATATTTTTTTCCCATTTTATAATCAATTCTATTCTCTTTCTAAATTACCTTCAACATAATATGGAATTCATATATAATGTTTCATGTCGTTTTAATCTATCTATCGAATAAACACTAAGTAATTTTTTTTTTAATTTGGGTTCAGAATTGAAAAAGATTTCATTTAATTTTTAAATTATGTGAATTCAATACAATTAATCTAACCCTTTTTCAAAATGCAGTTGTATAAAAACATTTAGAAGAATCCACAATAATTTTACTCAGATTAACGTAAATTATTCAAATACTCGATGTGATATTGAATAATAGTGGTAAAAATAATTAATTATCTTACTTGAAAAAATTAATGAAAATATAGTCACATTAACATATAGAAAAACTGTCATAGTTCATGTTAATTAATTAATTAATTTGTTAATCCAATACATCCATTAGTTATTATCAGCTGTTTATCCGCTATAAAATAACATATATCACATCTTTCTCTTATTAATATAAGAGTTTAATGGTTATGTATATAAAAGTTTAATGATTATATATGCACTGTTATTATAAAAAAATTTATACTGTTAATTAATTAAAAATTACAGTTGGTAATTATCAACTCAAACTTAAGATAGAATGATTACTAAATATAATACTTGCCACTGTAACATTGATTTTATTTTAACTAACTAAAATGTAATCAATAAAAGCCAGTGAACACAAATCTAACGCAAAATGTTTGGCATTCATTCATATCCGGAAATTAAGCAATACCCCGGAGTGATATGTAGGTAAAATATGTGGTTACGCAGTGAGAATGTAAAGATGTAGGTACTGTTTATGGTCACTATGCTACTGTATGCAGTGATATGTAGGTAAATACGTGGTTATGTAAGACGGTAGGAATTGAAGGGTTGTTCATAACTATCATGTGTAAGGGTTGGGGTACCTATTGTGGCCCATATTTAATAAAATTTCTTTTGCTGACCAAAAAAAACAAAAAGGCAATACCCGGAGTATTAATGCATTATGTCCTAAGATTCAACCTCCATTAATTTAATTTAAGAAATTAACTTATTTGGCGCAAAAAGTAAACATTAAAAAAAAAAAAAAACCACACATCCTTTGCCTATAAATTCTCTCGTAAAGTTCAGCAATCACGAACAAGAGGACCTGTTCACCCATTAAGCTTTCAAGAAAAACTGTTTGGAAAATGGCATCGAAGGGTGTTGCATCCATTGCCCTTCTCCTCTCCCTCAACCTCCTTTTCTTTTCCATGGTTAGCTCTAGCAGCCAAGCCCCTGTCAGACCATCGCCACCACCTCCACAACCACAATCGTCCCCACCGCCACCACCCTCTAACTTAAAATCACCACCACCCCCTGTCACGCCACCACCACCCCCCCCTCATGTCACACCACCGCCGCCGCCACCCTCTAACTTAACATCGCCACCACCCCTTGTCACACCATCGCGACCACCACCACCTCCTATTAAACCACCCCCTTTCACATTGCCGCCGCCGCCACACTCTAACTCAACACCGCCACCACCCCCTGTCACACCACCCCGACCACCCTCTAACTCAACATCGCCACCACCCCCTGTCACACCACCTCCAGTCTCACCATTGCCACCACCCCCACCACACCCAGTCTCACCATCGTTGCCACCACCTCCTGTCACACCACCTCCACCACCCTCTAACTTAACACCGTCACCACCCATTGTCACACCATCTCCACCACCTCCAGTCTCACCATCGCCACCACCCCCTGTCACACCACCCCCACCACCCTCTAACTCAACACCGCCACCACCTCCTATCACACCACCGCCACCATTGCCACCACCTCCTGTCACACCACCTCCACCACCCTCTGTCACACCACCCCCCCCACCCTCTAACTCAACACTGCCACCATCGCCACCACCTCCTGTCACACCACCGTCACCACCCTCTAACTCAACACCACCACCATCGCCACCACCTCTTGTCACACCACCGCCACCACCCCCTGTCACACCACCTCCACCACCCTCTAACTCAACACCGCCACCACCCCCCTGTCACACCACCCCCCCCCACCCTCTAACTCAACACCGTCACCATCGCCACCACCTCCTATCACACCACCGCCACCACCCTCTAACTCAACACCGCCACCATCGCCACCACCTCCTGTCACACCACCGCCACCACCCCCACCACCTCCAGTCACACCACCGCCACCACCCCCTGTCACACCACCTCCACCACCCTTTAACTCAACACCGCCACCATCGCCACCACCTCCTATCACACCACCGCCACCACCCCCTGTCACACCACCTCCACCACCCTCTAACTCAACACCGCCACCACCCCCTGTCACACCACCCCCCCCACCCTCTAACTCAACACCGTCACCATCGCCACCACCTCCTATCACACCACCGCCACCACCCTCTAACTCAACACCGCCACCATCACCACCACCTCCTGTCACACCACCGCCACCACCCCCACCACCTCCAGTCACACCACCCCCACCACCTCCAGTCACACCACCGCCACCACCCCCTGTCACACCACCTCCACCACCCTTTAACTCAACACCGCCACCATCGCCACCACCTCCTATCACACCACCGCCACCACCCCCTGTCACACCACCTCCACCACCCTCTAACTCAACACCGCCACCACCCCCTGTCACACCACCCCCCCCACCCTCTAACTCAACACCGTCACCATCGCCACCACCTCCTATCACACCACCGCCACCACCCTCTAACTCAACACCGCCACCACCTCCAGTCACACCACCCCCACCACCTCCAGTCACACCACCGCCACCACCCCCTATCACACCACCTCCACCACCCTCTAACTCAACACTGCCACCATCGCCACCACCTCCTATCACACCACCGCCACCACCCCCTGTCACACCACCCCCCCCACCTTCTAACTCAACACCGTCACCATCGCCACCACCTCCTATCACACCACCGCCACCACCCTCTAACTCAACACCGCCACCATCGCCACCACCTCCTGTCACACCACCGCCACCACCTCCAATCACATCACCGCCACCACCCTCTGTCACACCACCTCCACCACCCTCTAATTCAACACCGCCACCACCCCCCCCACCCTCTAACTCAACACCGTCACCATCACCACCACCTCCTATCACACCACCGCCACCACCCTCTAACTCAACACCACCACCATCGCCACCACCTCCTATCACACCACCGCCACCACCGCCAATCTCACCATTGCCACCACCTCCTGTCACACCACCGCCACCACCACCCTCTAACTTAACATCGCCACCACCCCCTATCAGACCACCTCCACCACCCCCTGTCACACCTCCGCCACCACCCCTAGTCTCACCACCGCCGCCACCCTCTAACTCAACACCACCGCCACCACCCGCTATCACACCGCCACCACCACGTAGTTGTCCTGATTTGCGTCCTTGTGTCAATGCTCTTGGTCTACCAATTCTTGGGTCTCAAGCAAACCATAAGTGTTGCTCCCTCCTGCCTACTAATAACACTGAAGCTGCTACGTGCCTTTGCAACGTATTCAGCAAGGATCTCCTTAGAGGCATTTACGTGAGACTAATATTACTCTCCTGTGGACGTAACATCAGTATCGACTACCGTTGCACTTAAGAATAGAATATGTATGACGGCCGTCATCATATTCTATTGTATTACTTCTTATCATGGTGTTTGTTTGTGTGTGTTTATAGTTAAGGACGTTACCATTCGTTTCTGCTACATACATGAGCATGCATATATGCTAGCGAACATTCTAATATTACTAATAAACGTCCATACATAATAATAAATAAATAATACTATACAAATACAATTGTGTTGTTGTTCTTCTTGTGGATGATCTGCCTCCTCACTATCTTTGTTTATCGTCTTTTAGTGAAAGTTGTTTAATAAAAGTCCTTTGTTCAAGAAGTGATTCCAGGGTATTCAATTCCATATCTCTGTCTCTTACGACTCAAACACTCTATGAGAATGACAGAATAGGGAAAACTAAAATTCACTGCATGTGTGTTTGATTTACCGAGAGTGAGTTCTTATATATACTAGAAGCTAAGCAAGAGAACATTGGTAACATAATAACAAATTGTCTAAATCCCTAACAAACTAGCTAACCAACAATATGCATCTTGCAAGTTTGAGTTATTAAACTGAGTGGGATGGGTCTGTGAGTGAGTCAGTCACACGAGTTGTTGGTTTGTATGTTGTTATGGGTATTTGAACACTGTCTTTCTTTTCACTTTTGTATTTTCTTTCAAGTATATAACCAAATCTCAGTTAAGATGGCAAAGTAGATAGGAGCACTGATCATCTAATAATATATTAAAATCAGTTTGCTGATAATTTGGTCTAAACGATAAAGCATGAAAGTATGGTCAAGATAACTAATTAGTAAAAAGAAGACTTTTTTGTGCTAAAAGAAGACATATATTAATCCTACGATAGTAGTATATTTAAGTGCTAACATAAGTAACAAGGGAAAAGCCAGCTAAAGGAAATGTAGGAATTCTATCCTTCACATGTTGAAATACTAATTGGAAATTTGTGTGTTCACTTTTCATCCAATAATCCCACAATTTTAGAATATTGTTGGTGTAGAAGCAAATATTCTTAATTAAAGTAGTAAAAAGCGGGTTAGTCGCAGTTAATTATTATTACCCCCTTTCCTATATATAAGAATCTTTTAACTAATTCACAGGAATTAAGAACATTAGTTAATGTAGTTAGTAGCATTAAATTTGTTAACAATTTTTATTATTTTTTCAAAATCACTCTTAAGATTTTTGGGAATCGTCATCTCTCTTTTCACCAAATTATTTTTTACCTAATTAATTAATATGTTCTAGTCATCTTCTCCAACCTCATAAGAGAGAATGAGTTTATCTTATTAATTTATAGCATTTATTGTTATTGACTACAAAAATTGCAAGTAACTAACCTTGTGTTGGAATGAGGAATTTTAGGAGGGTAATTCATTTTTATAGGAAATTTAAAATACTTTGTGGTGAAATATGTTGTTTGGATAGGACATTTAGTAAGAAATTGAAATTCTAGTAATTTATGAATGTATTTTGATTATCTAAATTGTAGAATTTCAAATTTTACCAAAAAAGTAAGAATTTGAAATTTTTTATACTCGCTTTCTCTCATTTCTATGTCTATTTTCTCTCTCCTCTTTCTTTCTTCTCTCTCTCCCTTCTCTTCTCTTCCTCTCTCTCTTCTTCTCTCTTCTCTCCCTCTCTCCTATCTTTTTGTTCTTTATTTCTCCATGACCTCTCTCTTTTATCTCTTTTCTCTCTCTCATCTCCCTTTCTTCACTCTCTTTTTTCTCTCCTTTCCCCCTTCTCTCTCCCCTCTGTCTTATCTCGCTCTCCTCTCTTTCCCATCTCTCTCTTCTTTCTCTCTTTCTTCTTTCTCTTTTTTTTTTTTTATCAATATTGATGTAAAAAGTGTCAGTATTTATATTTTTGAATTATTAAATATTATTTAATAGTAAAATTATTTGTGAATTATTAAATATTTAAAAATTGACTAATGTTTATTTTCAAAAAAGTTTAATATTAAAATTTTAATTTTTAAATATATATATATAAATTAAATTTTGTATATGGTGAAAATTAAAATGTCATATCCAAACTTAGGATTTGAAAATTAAAAATTTGAATTGATTTATTCAAACAAAACATTTAATAATTGAAGAAAATTTAAATTAAAGCAATTCAAATTTCAAGTATTTCAAATTCTTTGAAATTTTAAAATTCTTTGGAATTTTAAAATTCTTCATCCAAACATAACATAAGGGCATTTTGTTCAAAAAATAATTAATGCAAGAGAGGATATGAAGAGAGTCCTATAAAAAGGATAAGCAAATTTCATAAAAGAGTCTTATATATAGGAAGAGAGGTAGTGTTTATTAAGCTCAAACTCTATTTCTATAGTAGTCATCTTGATTTAAGGAGAAGACCATGCTCCCCTCGATTTTGTTTTAAGCAAACATGTATTATTTCCTCCTTCCCACAAAAAACCAAAAACAAGTATTAAAAATTAATAGGTATTGCCAAAAATACTATGAGTGCATGAGCAATCGTTTGGTGGTTTACGTTGTTTCGTTGAAAATATATCATATGATATATATTATAATAACATCGACGCAGAGTTTATCATTTGTGAAATCTCATAAAGAATGATTAAAGAATTTTTTTAATTCCACTACAAACTAATTGTGATTTATCTTTGATGTATGTCTGATGGTAGAAATTATTTCAATCTTATGAAATTTCGATCTTAGTTATACTCAAATTTTAGTATGACTTTCCACTTTTGATTCTAATAAGTATAATATTTTTGGAACTTTTGGGATCAAAAAACTAGTTGTGAGTTCTTTTTTATCAAATTAGAGGTGTTTAACTTTCAATTGAATGGCAGAGTTGAGTTAAAACCTTAATTCAGTATTTTGATTAAGATAATGATGTGCAAAGAATTATCTAAATTTGATTTGCTAAAATCGAATTTAATTATAATCTTGACTTTAGATCTTTCAAGAAATATGAAGACTTGTGTATAAAGCATTTAATTTCTATTTGAATCTGAATATAAATCAAAATGTACCAATTTATGGATTCAAAATTATAATTATAACTTCAACTAATTTCCAGAGAAACTTTAATTACTTAAATCTTTTAAAAAGAAACGAAGTATCAAATTGATTAAACGTAATGAAACAATTAATTGGAAAGAACTAAAATGAACTTTGAATGTAAATGCATGAATTTAAATATCAAAATTTGTCGGTAATATGCGGTTATCGACAGATAGTATTTGTCGGTCGATAATTACCAATGACAAAATTCGTCGGTAATTACACATAGACATTTATGCGGGAAACTACCCACAAAAAAATCTATCGGTAATTACCCATGAAAATATCTGTTAGTAATTATTCGCAGATTTTTTTTTGTGCAACATTATTGATGAAAAAAAATCTTAACATTTGTTCTTTAAAATTCATTTGTTTTAAATAATTAAATAGTTTATTCCTAATATATAAATCATGTGCAAATAGAATAAATAAAGACAAAATATAAATGAATTTAGCTTAACTTGAGCCGGTCATAACTTAAAAACATATTAAGTTTGAACAACAGAAAGGGGTGCAGGACATTAGTGCTAGAAATTAAAAAGAGTAGAAAGCTTAAACAAAGGGTTGAAAATGAGCTCTATGGATAACCACTACAAGATGAAGCAATATATAACCAAAAATTAAGAAAGATTAAAAAAAAGCCATGACTAAGGAATAGAAAGGTGTATCCGGTCATGACCATCAGTATCTTCAACAAACTATTTTGAGCAAACATATATCAAAGCTCCCAATACATCAATTACACTAGACATTAAATCGTGAATCTTTGGCATACATTAAGAAGCTCAAGCCAGTGGCAACTACTGAAGAAACAACTAAATAACATTCCTTTAAGGTTGATGTTCGCGGGAATTTCTTACCTTCGAACCTAGAAGCAGTGGAGATGATCTTGGTGAGCGGCAACGAAGGCTGGAGGGCGGTACCAACATGGAGGTGCTCGAGTGGTCACCTACAAAGACACTTTGACACCCAAGTCAGTTAGTGTAAGAGGTGAGTAGTGAGGCTTAAAAAATGTACCTGTAGGCATGAAGTGCCTTATGTAGTAGTGAATTGACGGGAAAAGTGCTTAAGTGGTTACTACAGGCCCCGGGTCACGTGACCAAGCCCAAAATGTGTCTAGAATAGTTGTCCCCGAAGTCGGTGGCTCGTGTTAATATGAGCATCGGCTTGTTATTGGAGCAGTTTTGAAGTGTTAAAATGCTGTCATAGTTGATGTCGGGTAATCCATTGTTGAGCTCGAGTACTACACCTACAATATGTTAGTTAAAAGGTAAAAATGAAAGTATCAATGTTTACCACACTGGTTTGTAGACATGTTGCCTTGAGGCAATGTTCCTTGTTGTTACATCAGCCTGGAAAGTTGGGTCCTTTTGGAGCAAGACAATGTCGGCATGAAGCCTGAAAGAACCATGAACATCCAATCATGAAGCTGAGAAAGAGATACTTAAGGCACGAAGTTGAGTTGAGCGCTCACGGTGCAAGGCCGAGTTGAGTGCTCTAGGTACGAGGCCAAGTTGAGTGCTTAAGGCATGAGGCTGGATTGAGTGCTCTTACTTCTGGCGTGATGAGAACCAACATTGAGTCTTTGTCTTCAAGTGTGGTGAAAACCAACGCCGAGCACTGTGAAAACCAATGTTTCATGCTTGTCCTGTCTTGCCAGGTATAAATTGTGGCTTAAAATTTCCAACCTTGGCCTAGTCAAGACCTCGATCATTACAGGCAGATTATGCTCATCTTGTTAGGTGAAAATCGTGGCTTATGGCTTTAAGTTTATAGCTTTGGCCTGGTTACAGCATAGGCCGTTATAGGCAGATTATGCTTGTTCTACCAGGTCAAAACCATGGCTTAAAGTTTCCAACTTCAGCCTGGTTTAAGACCTCGACTGTTACGAGCAGATTATGCTTCATCGAGCACCATGCATAGTTCGGTTGCACTGGGAGGTTGCCCTCGAAGCCGACCGACCACATAGGGTGGTCTTTGAGAGTTGAAAATGTAACACCCCAAATTTTAGGTACTAAAAATAAACCACGAGGTAACTCTTAGTAGGACCTTTTCCCTGTGTTATTAGACAAAAGATGCCTTAAAAGTTATTCTTATTATATTTCTTATTATTACTATTTCTATTCTTATTAATATTATATTTATTATTGTTGTTGTATAAGTTGTTGTTGTTGTTATTATTATTATTATTATTACTATTATTGTGTTGTGTTGATGTTATTATTATTATTATTATTAATATTGTTATTAATATCTTAGTATTATAAATTAGTAGGAATATTATCATAGAACTCAAAAGAGCATCTAGGGCCCAATAGGGGACTAAAGCCCACTAAATTACATACTTACCCACATGTTATAAGAAGGGAATAGAGAAGGAGGGTTAGGCTTAGCCGTCACAAAATAGAAGAAGAAAAAAGTTAGAGAGAATGAGGAAAAGAAGGGAAGAAGAAGAGGAAGAGAAGGAGGAAGAATAGAAATCGGAGAATCCAAACCCTAGAACTCAACCTTGCATGTCCACAAAGGTGAGTGCTCTCCCTCGTATTCTTCCTTGTCTTTTATGTTGTTATTTTTCATCTATTTACCTTTTCTCCCTCCTAATGCCTAAGATTAGGGATTCGATGGGTTTTGAAGGGATTGTGAGGAAGTAAGGAGTTCATAAATTAGATAGTATTTTGGCAACTTTTCTTCAAAAACTAGATTTTGCATTGGTGCTGGGCGCACAGACCCGTTGGGCGGGGTGAGACATCTGCTGGCCGGCTTGAATCTTGATGCAGACCCGCTGGGCGGGTTGGGTTTCGACGCAGATCCGCTGGGCGGGTTTGCTGGACCGCTGGGCGAATAAGACTTTTGCTATTACGTTCCTTGTGTTTGTGAACTCCTTTTGACAGTGTTTAACTCATTGTTATTTATTTTTTTATGTCTTGTTGAGTTTATATTGTATGGTTGTTATTTACTTCGAAAAAAATGAGTGTGATATGAAATTGTGCCTATGATTCATGATAAAAGTCTATGAAAGCTGTAAGCATTATATGTGACCATGCATCATAACATTTGAGTTATGTGATGAGGAAAGTATGTAGAAATCTGGCTGGTGGAGGCCGTGATGGGTTGTTTAACCTTAGCCTTGGGGGTTATCTAGTTGGGAAAACTCCAATGGTCCATGCTAATCCCATGGAGCTAGGGCGTACTGGCAAAACTGGATAACCTTGACTAGTCACCAGGGGATATCATGCTAGTTGAGGGTGTGAAAGCCGAAGGCATCGGTACCGATGATGCTTCTTATGGCCTGCATTTACTCCTAGTCTACTTTCGGAAAAGTTTAGGTTGGTACCACATGTGCATGAGTAGTGGTTTAGGAACATAGCACGCATATGTACCTTGTTGTAGTGTGATATGTTGAAGTGTGTTACGTTGTAATTATGTGAATTCTATGTGACCTTGTTCATAAGCGAATGATGTTATGTGTACACGTGTAAAAATGTGATTGTGTATTGTGATAAATTGTCAAGATTATGTATATGTGCTCATGTTATGCATGTATGTCATGTTTGCTTGATGAAACAAAATGATGTGTATGTCTAGTTACTAGGCAAAAGATGTGAAATAAATGTATGCTTGTAATTAAAATTGTGTTTGTTACCTCAAGGATAAGTGAGAGGCTAAGCCCTAGGATAGTGTTGTGAGGGTCCTAGTTGGATAATAATAGTTGTGAATGAGGTAGAGAAAGAGTGAATCCCCACACAGCGTAATAAAAAGGTATAAGACAAATAAGAGAGAACAAAATGACGGTATTAAGATGAGTGTTAAGGGAGGGTCAAAAGTATTTTAAAATGTCTGTGACCTTAGACTTGACCCATAGAGAACAACCTTAAATGTTAAAAGAAAGAAAACTAAAATCTAAACACTGAAGGGTTTGAATACTATAGAGCATTTTGGGTAAGAAAAAGTTCTTAGGTTGAGAATGAGATAGTAAACTAATATAACAATCAGGAGAATGAGAGAGTAGTTAACACATAAAGTATTGAAGATTAAAAGGTGTAGATTAGACTGTAGGTATGGCGAATTATGAGAGACCTAGTGAGTTTAAAGCCATAAAAGATAAATGGTGAGGGTTGTCCAAATAGAAGAGTCTAACCCAGTCGTAGAGTCCTTAGAGCACTCATTGAGACATTATGTCCCATTCCTTTAAGTTTTCCCTTTTTCATGATACAGGTGAAGACATGTGTAGATGGAGCTTGGAGTCACGTGCAAGAAAATGTAGTCTAGTTTATATTATGTTCTTGTATTCTTTATATTTTGTACGAACCTTCGAGTGATAGATGGGTTATATTTGGCATGTATGTTTTTTTATTGTATTGTTCGTATATAATATTTAATTATATTTATGAGTAGTATTTGTATGTTGTTTCTACCTTTTTAAGTTTTTTTTTTTTGAAATCTTGACCTAGTTACGGTAATGCCCCTTAGGGTGTTACAGAAAAAGCATAACTGTAAGACAACTGTTACAAATAAGGTGTAATTTGCCCTTTTGGGAGTTGGCCAATTGGCAGATGGAAGTCGACCTCCAAAGATAAATGTAAATTGGCTGGAAGTCGGACATAAGTTGGCTTAAGAAAGGCAGCGTACTAGTTCTACAAACTTTTAAACATAAACAAGACAAAATAAGTTTGGCGTAATAGAATAGATCATTCAAATGGCTAAAATAAAACCTACAAGTGGTAGTATTACTTCACTAGTGATTTGCCATTTTTGTATCAAATTGCGAAAAAGACTTGCCAACATCGCAAAAATATTTTTCAATATTTGTGAAGTAGAGTTATCCATTAGCATGGTATGATATAGCATAATGTGGCACCATAGCATTTGAATCCAATATAAATGTGATGAGAAGAAATAGCATGCGTATAGCATTTTTGGGCATATGTATGATGACATTACATGATATCACGGTTGATTGGTATTTGGATTGAATAAACGCCATGAAAAAAAACTAGTAGGCATGTATTATCTTGAGCATAAATATAATATTAACGTCCAAAAAGTATGCGTCTTTGACTGAATTACTTAAAGGCTTATTTACTTTAAAAGGCCTTAAAGAAAGGTGTTCTGGAGGTCGCTTCAAACTTTTAAGCCAACGCTACTTCTTCTAAGCAGCATCGGCTTGGGGGCAACTATTATGGGGGTTACCTTAGTCGCCAAATCCTTAAGCTGGCCCACCTTGGCATCCGACTTAAGGCCCACCGGATCAGACCACAAAGGTATCAGTTATCAAGGCTAACCTGGATCAATTGTCTTACTTATCTTGGTTACTATGATCTCAACTATCTCAATTATCATAGTCTTATCTATCTCGGTCATATCGATCTAACCTATCTCGGTTGTAACTTCTATGACCATCCCAATCATGGCAATGTGGCACCTAAACGTACGCTGCCACGTGGCATCTAACATGGCACCCTAAATCTCTCTAATGGTTTTTCCCTCCAAAAGGCTCTATATAAAAGACTCCACACATGATAGGTACACATGACTCTCTCATTTTTACGCTCTTACTGACTTAGGCATTGGAGTCCTTGCAGGTGTTACCACCGGAGACCCTCGTCACCATTGTGGAAATTATCGGAGTTCTTTCTTCCTCTTCCTCGCGATCTACCTGACAATAAAAGGCTTTGTAATTTATTTTTGAGCATCTTGCACGTGGGTAAATATTATTACTTAAAGGCTTTTAGCAATAGTACACCAATGCTTATAGTTTAAATCCCTGTGCCTTTAAGCATGATTTCAATGTGTTACATTTGTATAATGGCATAATACGACGCATAGTCATAATGATATAGTATGACATAATGACATTTGAAATAAGACATTGCGATAAAAAACGATGTGAGGTGCTTATCATTGTGTGAGGCATTAAAGGCCATTAAACCTTAGCATCCGTAGGTCCCACCATGGGGTAATCTCATATGATATTATGTTTGGAAATTCATACCATTAATGATACATATATTTATGTTACCTTATGGATCGAGTGTGTTGACCATGTATTGTTACCTTGGGGTGCTAGAACTTCCAAGTCTTTAGTGTTGGGTGTTGATATGTCAGTAAGTCCAACCTTTGAACATGGGCGGTGGATGATGGTTATTGTAGCTTGCAAGGAATCATGTGCAGACGTGAGCCTTGTGTACAAAGGCCTACATACCTTAACCTTACTCTAGGAACGGATCCTGTAGGCACGTGATGCATAGACCATGTGAAAAGGCTCGCTGTAGTGCATGGAAGGTTGGTGATTGCACCATTTTTGCACGTTAAGTGAAAACCAGCATCACACCATGGCATGGAGTGCTTTATCGTTGTGGAGCTTATGTTCCATGACTCGTTGGAACCTGATAGTTATCTCTTCGAGTCACCATGTGTATCCGTCTGCAAAAAAATGGAACTTGGCCAAGAAAAAACAAGGAGAGGAAATGTTGGGCAATAAATTTTTTTTGCATAGCCAGAGGTAACCAATGGTCACCCACAACTGCTGGGTTGGTGCTTGGTAGGGCACAAGTTTTGCGCGTAAAAGAACCTTGGTGCATTATTGCCAACTTCAATGTCGGGCATATAGGTCTCTAGCCTTTGCTGACCTTAACATTGGGTGTACAGGCTTCTGGCCTTTGCCAACCTCAATGTTGAGCATCAGGTCTTCCTAGTGACTTGCTTATGCATGCCAGAATGCTCGTAGCAGAACATCAATGCCATTGCTTGTTGTAGTCGAAGAACCCATATCATCCAGGGTGATGCAAGGGTCAACTTCAAAAGGGCGATGTTACCATTGTTACCTGTTGGGGGATGGGCTTGCCTTGACCTTACCTTTTATTCTAGGGGTTACCTCGACTGCCAACCTTAAGTCAACCCCCCACCTTGGCATCTAACTTAAGAATTATTGGATCAACTAACAACGACATCAACAATCAAGGCTAACTCGAGTTGGTTGTCCCGCTTATCTCGGCTATCATGATATCACCTACCCCGGTTATAACGATCCTTTTTATCTGGATAAGACTTTTATGACCACCCCGTTCACAACAAGGAAAATGGTCAGTGTGGCACCTGAACATACATTGCCACGTGGCACGGCATCTTATACCTCTCTAAGGACTTTTTTTTTCTCCAAAATGCTCTATATAAAAGATTCCACATATACCAAGTATACATAACTCTCTCATTCTCTCACACTCACTTACGCTCTTATTGACTTAGGCATCGGAGTCCTTATAGGTGCTACCACCGGAGATGTTCGTTACCATCATGGAAGTTCACTGGAGCTTTTTCTTCCTCTTCTTCATGCTTTACCTCACAACATTGGCCCTATTTGTGGGAATCATTTTCTGATTCTCTTTTTACTGTCTTTATTTTCTTGGAGATTCGTTCATGATGGTTAGCATGAGGAACCACAAATCTATTGTGGCACCATCACCATCAAAACTTCCACCACCACCACCTAAGGAAGGCGAAGCAGCTTTTGTTACACTGGAGAAAGTTCCTGAAGCGAGCGATGTTCTAACAACGTCAGTCACCATGGTTGATCTCGCTACATTGCTCCAGTAGTAGAGAGAGATGTTGAAATAACATGAGAAGATTATTGTGGAGCTTCGAGCTGGGAAAGAGAATAAGAAAGTCGTGGAGAATAGCTATGATCATATCGAGAGGTCGGTAGCGTTGGCGCTACAGCCTACTCATGTTGCACATGAGATGCATGATGCACACATCCTATTGGAACAAGCAAAGATGATTAAATGATTCCATTTAATCTTCCATTCTTAATGAGGGTTTTGAATCTGCAAGTGTCGAAGCAATTGCAACAATTGCCTTCTTTGGAGTTGCACGATGGATCTATTGATCTAAACGATTACCTCTCAGTGTTTGAATTGCAATGTTGTACAAAAGAGCTTTTGCTTCCCTTACATGTAGAGTGTTCCCACTCTCGCTGAAAGGAATGGCGTTGAAATGGTTCTAGTCTTTGGAATTGAGATTTATTGACTCATGGATGGTACTCAGGGAAAAGTTTAGGACGGCCTTTGCGACTAGCAAGACCAAACTTAAGACAGAGGCGAATTTGAGAAGAATTTGCCAAGGTGCAAATTAGCCGCTGAGGGATTATATTAGTAGGTTCAATTAGGAGGCGAGGGTGGCAGAGAATTTGCAGGTTTGGGTGGTTTTGATTTTAGCCAAGGTTGGGGTGAAGAAAGGTTCACCTTTCTTTACTTTGATTGCCAAAACTCCTTCGACATCAATGGAAGAATTCTTGAAGAAGGTAGCAAAATATATTAATTAGGAGAATATGTTGGAGCTCGAGAAGGTGAAAGCGATCGAGATTGTGACACATAAGAGGAGGATTGTGATTTGAGAAATACACGCTGTTGAACACCTTGAGGGGAAGGATCTTGGATGAGGTATTCAACGTGAAGTTCGTAGAAGAAGGGATAAGGCTTATGAAACAGTTGAAAAACAAAGGTGGGGATCAATCTAAATTTTGCCGGTATAGTGAACACCCAATTTTATCCAGATAGTTGTAGTTATTTTTCAAAAAATAAATATATATAAAAACATAATAACAATAATAATAATAATAAAAAAAGATTGGAAAAGTGAAAAATAATAATGGTGTTAAATATGCTTTTTGTTTTATTCTTGTTGGGCTAAAACTATCATGGGCCATAACCAACTAAAACATATTGAATTTCTTATTGGATTAAAAAGCTTTGAATTTCTTGTTGGGCTAAGGAGTTTTTAAGCCCGTAATTATCCAAAGAGAAGAGGAAAGAAAGCCCAAAAAGAAATAAGCACCAGACTGTTTTTAAAAGGAGAAATGAAAAGCAAGAAAAGAGGTAACGGTTTTGTTCCCAATCTCACACGTTTTGCACGGTCTCTACTATTGCAAACGAAGTGCATCGCTCCAGTATATACACTATACATACATGCATAGCATTAGAAGTGGATTCATATCCTTACATCATCAGCATGCCAGAAAGATCCATGTATATAAAAGAGTTCATCATCATAATTATAAAGCATAATGCATCATAAGAAAAGAAGGATCGAGAAACATTTCTGTTAAGACACCACACTGGGTTATAAATAGAGGATACAGGTGCTACACTGGGGGAGAGGAAGAAGGAACTGATACGCTGCTGAATTGAGAGAAGGAGAGGCGGCAGATATTGTCGTCGAGGAAGCTACAGAGGTATTCCAATCACTCTGTTTCTGATTGTAATCATGTAGCATTCTCTGTTTCTCTAAGGCTTGCTTAAATGCTTTTTTGCTCCGTATAAGTTTACCTCATTCTTGTGCTATAGCAATGTCTCTGTTCCCTTTAATTCAGTTGCTGAAATTATAAATATATGGCTGTGCTTGCTCTTACAATTGAACCTCATAAGAAATAAGGTAATTCTGTTTCCTCAGCACCTGTCATCACAGAAAGGCACGTTAAGTTTCCGTTCTCTTTCTAAAAATTATCACATCACAGTTACATATCAAAATTCAATAGTTCACACACACCCTCTCAATAGTTTCAAACCGGATTCGGACTCCTTTTTTTAACGCAAGACATACTTGTTGCCTCACTTAATCATAATATAGATTTGGTTCTTGCACGTAGCTTGCATTACAGAGTTGACCTGAAACTTGCAAAGAAACCATGAATTTCGTGGTTCTTATAAATCGAAATTGCTTTAACAAGAAAATAAACAAACAAGCCAGACCATTATTAATTAAATTAATCTAAAGGGGATAACGAAATCTTCAATTAGGATTCACGCTTTAAGCCCTTGCAGTACGACTCGTTGATCATCGTGGTCTCCGTCACAGTGCCAGGTCGCGAGAGTCTGAGTCTTTCATCCATCATTGCATCACAAGAGTTGCGCCCCTGGTTGTCATTGTTATGCCAATCACCGATTGCCATCTTATCCGCACCGCTCCAGTACTAATGAGGGTCTGCCTCGTTCAGTCCAATCTATGGCTTCGTTGCTTTAATCCGCCACCGTCCTTTCGAACTCACCGGAGGTAAGTGTGATAGCCTTTGAAGCCCGCATAAGCTACACCGTGGAGAACGGTGTGGCGCTGTTTGTTACCCTATGGGAGAGCGACCTGAATCGTGTGCGAATGGGATGGGCATTTAGCTTTACCCCCTTTACCACCCGTCAATGTCGAAGTGGGCTAGGCCCATTTGTTTGCTTTTTTCGTTATATTTTGCATTTTTATTTCTTTTTCTGTTGCGAGATCGGGCTAATCCAATACCATTTTTCTTAAACCGCAAATTCCTGGTAGCGGGGGCTGGTTGGTCTTTTTACGACGCAAATAAAAAAGGTTTAGGCAGATTAATCTCGTGTAAGTAGTATGGTTTTAAAATGGAATCCTTTTATGGAAGCCCTCAATAATAATAATAAATATTGTCTTACATTAGTTGGCAAAATATTTATGGATTAATAAAATCAAATAAAAATAAAAATAAATTTAGTGATTTTTCATGTTGGGTTTAGGATCCACTTGAATATCACAAAAATCTTATCTAAAGCTTAAGATTAATTAATAAATGGTTAATTGATAATTCATTCTTTTTTTTGGTAAAAATAAATTTAAAAAATATAGGTTCAGTAATTATTCATGTTGGGTTTAGGACCCACTTGAATATCACAGAAACTTTATCTAACGTTTAAAATTGATTAAAATTGTTAATTGATATTTTTTTTCTTATGAAAATAAAATATATAGATTTAGTGATTTATTATATTGGGTCTAGGACCCACTTGAATATCACAAAATCTTCTATAACTTTGTTTTGTAAGAGTATTCCACAACTGTTAGGTCGCTTATCGTTGTGGATAATACTCTACAATATTTATGATTTAATATCTTAATAATTCTTATAAAAATAATAAAAATAAAAATAAAAATAAAAACAAAACTAAAAAACATCAACCCACAAAACGATTTTCTACTCAAAGAATTACGTGAGTCTGATTTTCTCATTGCACCGGAGGATATGTAGAAGCAAGGGTCCACTCTTGTTAATCTCAAAAACAATAAAAATAAAGTAGTAATAATAAAAATATTTTTTTAAATAAATCTATAATAAAATTTAAATAAAAAATATATAAAAAATAATAGGATTAATAATTTTATAAGCAAGAGGATAAGACAATTTGTATTCTCACACGTTAAGTTAAAGGGTAACCATTTTTTATAATAGATGTCGTAGGATGCTAACACTTCTCTACGCATAATCGACTCCTAAATCCAATATTTGGTTCAGAACTTTTTTTAGGGTTTTTTCATGTTTTTCTTAATAAACTATGGTGGCGACTCCTTTATTTTTTTTTAATATCATTTTTGCTGTCCCGTCGTGACTTTGATTATGATAAGCATCATAGGGCATCGAGACATGATACTAACTAATGCTATTAGTTGAATAATGCTATCAAAGTGTTGATAAGGCGAGGAAGACTTAGCCACTTCGTGAAGCAAAGTGGAGATAATTGTAGGAGATTTCGACGTTCCCCATTAGCGAAGAGGGAGAGAACAAGGATTCTTAGGAGGGGGCGTTCTCCCCTAAGGAGGGAAGAACGCGGCATAGACATAGTCCTTATAGAAGCCACACACCACCTCGAACCTCACAAGATGACGTCAAGGTTCAGGTTATCCAACACGTATTGCCATGCTAGTCATCATTCGACGACCCACGAGATCTCCTGCTCATTCCTCGACATGGAGTCGTGAGATCATTTATGTCATAGTGGGTGGATTTTTTAGCGGAGGCTCATCAAACAATGCTAGGAAGAGACATGCTCGATAAGTCTTAACAACTTCTTTCAAGATTCGTGCTACTGATAATCCCATTAAGAAGAGAACACCACTATTAACCTTTGATGACTTTGACTATGGTGACATTATGCCAAACTACGATAGTCCCCCTCGTGGTGAATGCACTTGTGGAAAATGAGGAGGTCTATAGACTCTTAGTGGACATTGGTAGTTCGACCGACATTATGTTCTACGAGCTTTTTAAGAAGCTGAAAATACCAAAGTCCGAGTTGATGCCTTATAACAAGGATTTGATCGAATTCTCAGGGCATCATATCATGTCGGTTGGCTACATAAAGCTAAACTTGACCTTCGGGAAACTGCTTACCACAAAAACCGTGATGACCTGGTTTCTCATGATAGATGTAACACCCTAAGGGGTAATACAATAACTAGGTCTAGATTTCTAAGAACAAAAAAAAAAAAAAACTTAAAAAGGTAAAAACAACATGCAAATGCTATTCATAAATATAATTAGATATTATATACGAACCATACAATAAAAAAAGCATACATATCTATTACAACTCATTTATCACCCGAAGGCGTAGTACAAAATATAAAGAAGAATACAAAAACACAACGTAAACTAGGCTACGTCTTCTTGCATGTGACTCCAAGCTCCATCTACACATGTCTTCACCTGTATCCTGAAAAAGGGGAAACTTAAAAGAGTGAGACATAATGTCTCAATGAGTGCTTTAAGAGTTCTACAGCTAGGTTAGACTCTTTTACTCGAATAACCTTCATCACTTATCTCTCATAGCCTTAGCCTCACTAGATTTCTCATAATTCTCAATACCTATGGTCGAGTCTACACATTTGAACAGTCAATACTTCCTATTAACTTCTCTCTCATTCTTACAACTGTTATACAAGCTTATAGCTCATTCTCAACCTAAGAACTCATCCTCATTACTTATATTTTTTTACCTAAACCCTCTCTAATATTTAAACCTTTCATGTTTATAATTTACTCTTCTTCCTTTTGATATTCAAAGTTGTCTCTGGGGGTCAAGTCTAAGGCTACAGACATTCTAAAATACCTTTGACACTCCTTTAACACTTACCTTGATACTCTCATTTTGTTCTCTATTACTAGTCTCATACCTTTCTATTACACCGTATAGGAATTCACCCTTTCTCTATCTTTGTTACAACTATTATTATTCAACTATAACCCTCATAACACCATCCTAGGGTCTAGTGTAACACCCTTAGGGGTATTATTGTAACTAGGTCTAGATTTCTAAGAACAAAAAAAAAAACAAACTTAAAAAGGTAGAAACAACATGCAAATGTTACTCATAAATATAATTAGATATTATATACGAACAATACAATAAAAAAAAAATGTCTAATTTAAATCATCTATCACCCGAAGGTGTTGTACAAAATATAAAGAAGAATATAAAAACACAACGTAAACTAGGCTACATCTTCTTGCACGTGACTCAAAGCTCCATCTGCACATGTCTTCACCTGTATCCTAAAAAAAGGAAAACTTAAAAGAGCGAGACATAATGTCTTAGTGAGTGCTCTAAGGATTCTACAGCTAGGTTAGACTTTTCTACTTGGACAACTTTCATTACTTATCTCTCATGGCTTTTGTAACACCCTAGGGGGTATTACTGTAACTAGGTCTAGATTTCTAAGAAAAAAAGGAAAGACTTAAAAAACATAGAAACATATTGAAGTGACTCTTAAATATAATTATATTTGTATAAGAATAATACAATAAAATACCATATATGCCTAATACAACTCATCTATCACTCAAAGGTGTCGTACAAAATATAAAGAATACAAAAAAAAAAAAAACACAATTACATAAACTAGGCTACATCTTCTTGCATGTGACTCCAAGCTCTATCTGCACATGTCTTCACCTGTATCCTAAAAAGGGAACACTTAAAGGAGTGAGACATAATGTCTCAATGAGTGCTCTAAGGGTTCTATGGCTTGGTCAAACTCTTCTACTCAGACAACCTTCATCACTTATCTCTTATGGCTTTAGCCTCACTAGGTCTTTCATAATTCTCCATACCTATGGTTGAGTCTACACCTTTTAATAGTCAATACTCCCTGTTAATTGCTCTCTCATTCTCACAACTATTATATTGGTTTTCTATCTCATTCTTAACCTACAAACTTATTTGCATTACTTATACTTTTTTACCCAAAACCCTCTTTAGAATTTACTCTTCTCCCTTTTAATATTCAAAGCTATCCTCTAGGGTCAAGTCTAAGGTTACAAACATTCTAAAATACTCTTATTTTATTCTCTCTTACTTGTCTTATACCTTTCTATTACGCTATGAGGGAATTCATCCTTTCTCTATCTTATTCACAACTATTATTATCCAACTAGAACCCTTATAACACCATCCTAAGGTCTAGCCTCTCACTTTTCCTTAAGGTAACAAATGCAATTCCAGTTACAAGCATATAATTATTTCACATTCTTTGTCTAGTAACTAGACATATACCTTGTTTCGTTTTATCAAACAGGAACGACACACATGCAGGATAAGATCATATGTCCACAACTTTAACATTTCATCACAATACACAATCACATTTTTACACGTGTACACATTACATCATTTGCTTATGAACAAGGTCACATAGAATTCACATAATTACAACGTAGCACACTTCAACATATCACACTACAACAAGATACATATGCGTGCTATGTTCCTAAACCACTACTCATGTACATGTGGTACCAACCTAATCTTTTCCGAAAGTAGACTAGGAGTAAATGCAGGCCATAAGAAGTGTCATCGGTACCGATGCCTTCGGCTTTCGCACCTTGAACTAGCATGATATCTCCCGGTGACTAGTCAAGGTTACCCAGTTTTGCCAGTACGCCCCGGCTCCATGGGATCAGCATGGACCATTGGAGTTTTCCCAACTGGATAACCCCCAAGGCTAAGGTTAAACAACCCATCACGGCCTCCACCAGCCTAGATTTCTACATACTTTCCTCATCACATAACTCAAATGGTATGATGCATGGTCACATATAATGCTTAGCACTTTTCATAGACTTTAAGGTAAATAACAATCATACAATATAAACTTAACAAGGCATAAAAAAACAAATGACAATGAGTTAAACACTGCTAAAAGGAGTTTATAAACACAAAGAATGAAATAGCAAAAGTGATATCTGCCCGATGGTTTAGTGAACCTGCCCAGCAGGTTTGCATTGGAACCCAACCCGCCAAGCAGGTGTTGAACCTCGCTGAGTGGGTCCAGCATCATGACCCAACCTCCTGCCAAGTGGGTCCGCACGCCCGGTGTAAGTGTACAGTCCAGTTTTTCCCAAAAAGTCACCTAGCGGTTATCTACCCCGCTGGGAGGACACGAAGTACGAATTTTAATTTATTTATCCTATTGTCTTTGGTTCCTAAATACTCCAAAATAAATAATTAAATTCTTCATCACTTCTTCTACCTTGATAATTGGTCAATCTAATCTATAAATTTCCCATCCACTCACAATCCCCTCAAAATAGATCAAATCCCTAAACTTAGGCATAAGGAAGGGGAAAAGGTAAATAGATAAACAACACAACATAAAGGATAAGGAAGGACACGGGGGAAAGCACTTACCTTTAGGGACATGCAAAGTTGAGTTTTAGGGCTTGGATTCTCCGGTTTCTATTCCTCCTCTTTCTTTTCCTCTTCTTTTTGCTTTTCTCCTCATTCTCTCTACCTTCTTTCTTCTTCTATTTTATGACGACTAAACCTAATTCTCCTTCTCTATTCCCTTCTCATAATATGTGGTTGGGTATGTAGCTTAGTGGGCTTTAGTTCCCTATTAGGCCCTAGATGCTCTTTTGGGTTCTATGATAATATTTCTACTAATTTCTAATGCTAAGGTAATAATAATAATAATAATAATAATAACAATAAGTGATCTAATAACAATAACTCTTAGGTGTCTTTTGTCTAATAACACATGGGAAGGGTTCTATTAAGAGCTATCTCATGCTTTATTTCTAGTATTTGAAATTTGGGGTGTTACAAATGTAGCCTTACTACGTCTCTCATAATTCTCCAAACCTATGGTCGAGTCTACACCTTTCAACAGTCAATACTTCCTGTTAACTCCTCTTTCATTTTCATAACTGTTATACAAGCTTATTATCTCATTAACTCATCCTCATTACTTATATTTTCTTACCCAAAACCCTCTCTAGTATTTAAACTCTTTATGTTTAGATTTTACTCTTCTTCCTTTTGATATTCAAAGTTGTCTCTAGGGATCGAATCTAAGGCTATAGACATTCTAAAATACCTTTAACACTTACCTTAATACTCTTATTTTGTTCTCTATTGCTAGTCTCATACCTTTCTATTATGCCGTATGAGAATTCACCCTTTCTCTATCTCTATCATAACTATTATTATCCAACTATAACCCTCATAACACCATCCTAGGGTCTAGCCTCTCACATATCCATAAGATAGCAAGACAATCCTAATTATGAGAATACATTTATTTCACATCCTTTACCTAGTAACTAGACAAACACCACATTTTGTTTTATGAAACAACAACAATAGACGTGCATAATATAATCATATATCCATAACTTTGACATTTCATCATAAGAAAAAATTACATTTTCACATGTATGGACACTACATCCATTGCTCATGAAGAAGGTCACACAGACTTCACATAGTTACAACTTAGCACACTTCAACATATCACACGACAAGATGTATATGCATGCTATGTTCCTAAACCACTACTCATGCACATGTAGTACCAACTTAAACTTTTCAAAAAGTAGACTAGGAGTAAATGCACAACCATAAGAAGAGTCATCAGGTACTGATGCTTTCAGCTCTCGCACCCTCAACTAATATAATATCCCCCGGAAATTAGTTAGGGTTACCCAGTTTTGCTAGTACGCCCTAGCTCCATAGGATCAGCATGGACCGTTGGAGTTTTCCTAACTAGATAACCCTTAAGGCTAGGGTTAGACAATCCATCACGACCTCCACCAGCTAGATTTCTACATACTTTCCTAATCACAAAACTCAAATGTTATGATGCATGGTCATATACAATGCTCACCGCTTTTCATAGGCTTCTATCATGAAACATTGGCACAATTTCATATTACACTTAGTTTTCTCAAGGTAAATAACAGTCACACAATATAAACTCAACAAGGAATAAAGAAAGAAGCAACAATGAGTTAAAAACAACAAAAAAGAGTTCATAGGCGCAAAAACGGAATAGCCAAGGGTGTGCCCACCCGGCAAGTCACGATTAGACTCACCCTGCCCGGCGGAAGAAGAAAGAAGGTAGAGAGAATGAGAGAAAAAGAAAAAGAAGAGGAAGAAAACTAGGAGTAAATGCACAGCCATAAGAAGCGTCATAGGTACCGATGCCTTCGACTTTCGCACCCTTAACTAGTATAATATCCCCCGGCAACTAGTTAGGGTTACCCAATTTAGCCAGTACGTCTCGGCTCCATGGGATCAGCATGGACCGTTGGAGTTTTTCCAACTAAATAACCCCAAAGGCAAGGGTTAGACAACCTATCACGGCCTCTACCAGCCAGATTCCTACATACTTTTCTCATCACATAACTCAAATGTTATGATGTATGGTTACATATAATGCTCACCGCTTTTCATAGGCTTTTATCATGAAACATTGACACAATTTCATATCACACTCAGTTTTCTCAAGGTAAATAACAATCACACAATATAAACTCAACAAGGCATAAAGAAAGAAGCAACAATAAGTTAAAAATTTGCAAAAAAAAAGTTCATAAGGACAAAAACAGAATAGCAAAAGTCGTGTCCCCTGGTGGGTCATGAACAATCTCACCCTGCCTAGCAAGTTTCATATCCCACCGGGCGGAAGAAGAAAGAAGGTAGAGAGAATGAGCAGAAAAAGAAGAAGAAGAGGAAGAAAAAGTAAACTAGGAGTAAATGCACGGTCATAAGAAGCGTCATTGGTACCGAGTGCCTTCGACTTTCGTACCCTCAACTAGTATGATATCCCCTGGCGACTAGTCAGGATTACCAAGTTTTGCAAATACGCATCGGTTCCATGGGATCAACATGGATTGGTAGAGTTTTCTTAACTAGATAACCCCCAAGGCTAGGGTTAGACAACCCATCACGGAGTCTACCAGCCAGATTCTTACATGCTTTCATAATCACATAACTCAAATGTTATGATGCATGGTCATATACAATGCTTACCGCTTTTCATAGGCTTTTATCATGAAAGATTGACATAATTTCATATCACACTTAGTTTTCTCAAGGTAAATAACAATCACATTATATAAACTCAACAAGGCATAAAGAAAGAAGCAACAATGAATTAAAAACTGCAAAAAGGAGTTCACAAGCAAAAAAACAAAATAGCCAAGGTCTTGTCTGCTCGGTGGGTCACGGTCAGACACACCCCACCCGACATGTTTCATTTCCTGCCCAGTAGAAGAAGAAAGAAGGTAGAAAGAATGAGAAGAAAAAGAAGAAGGAGCAGAAGAAAAAGTAGACTAGGAATAAATCCAAGGCTATAAGAAGCGTCATCGGTACCGATGCTTTCGGCTTTCGCACCCTCAACTAGTATGATATCCCCGACAACTAATCAGGGTTACCCAGCTTTGCTAGTACGCCTCGGCTCCATGGTATTAGCATGGACCGTTGGAGTTTTCCCAACCGGATAACCCCCAAGTATAGGGTTAGACAACCCATCACAGTCTTCACCAGCTAGATTCCTACATACTTTTCTTATCACAAAACTCAAATGTTATGATGCATGGTAGCATACAATGCTTATCGCTTTTCATAGGCTTTTATCATGAAACATTGGCACAAGTTTCATATCACACTCAATTTTCTCAAGGTAAATAACAATAGCACAATATAAACTCAATAAGGCATAAAAAAAGGAAGCAACAGTGAGTTAAAAACTGCAAAAATGAGTTCACAAGTGTAACACTGTTTTTTTCTTAATGTATGATTTAGTAGTTTAATAACTAAAAAGTGAAAATTAATATGTGATTATGGTGTTTAAAACAAATAAATAAATTGTTGTTGTGTGGTGTTAGTTTTATGTTGTTGATTTAGAATTCCTATATGAGTTTAGGGAATTGAGACAAATGTGCTTAAGCCAAATTGAGAGTGTTGTTGATATTGGTTTGGGTTGTTGAGAGAAAAACAGTTAAGATAGACACGTTGTGAGTTTTGGAGAGTTAATAGACAGACCATGAGCTTTAGTAAGCTTGAAGCCTTGTAAGGCCCAAGGAGGGTTTCAAAACATAAAAAACCCTTTATGTTTCTCATATCTCTCATTTTCTCATCTCACTCTCTCAGACTCACGTTCTCTTTCTCTTAGTCTCCCGTCTATCTCTCAATCTCTTCTTCCATTCTCTTAATTTCTCCCTAACTCTTGCTAAGATTCTTGAAGTATGAGACATAAATCCAGTGAGGAATCCTGTTTATAGACATTGGAAAGTTGTTATTGCCATGCTTTCACAGAGTTTGGCTCAAGGCTTTGCCTTTCTTACGTTTTTCCTTCCTCAAGCTCGGATTCAGAAGCTCCAAGAGATAAGGGAAGCTTACTCTTGCTAGATTGGTGATGTATGAACATAATTATGTGTGAATATCACCTTGGGTTGGTCCAAATTCAGATTATATGCTGGTTGTGGTGAGATTTTGATTGAAAATGAGTTTTGGGGGAAAAACCTGAATTTTGATGAGAAATCCATGAGTTGTGTAATGAAATGTTGAATTTGTGGTGTAATTTGTTGTATATAAGCTTGGTTGGGGTGGATTGATGATATTGGAACCCCATTGATTCGAAAATTTGAGTTTAGGTGTTGAAAGTTTGAATTTTGCTACAGAAAATCGTGTTTTTTCGTAATCTTGTCACAGATAATCGATTATGGAAGCTTGATAATTGATTATCTAGAGCTCCAGGATCAGTTTTCGTGAATTTGGCTTGGCAATAATTGATTATGGACTCTAATAATCGATTATCTGGGTTTTAAAAAAATTTCTTCTGGTTTTGGTTCGGAAATAATCGATTATGAAAACCCATAATCTATTATCCCTGCTAAAAATGAAATCTGATGCTTTTTTACTAAACGGATATAATTTGTTACTACAGTACAAAATCTGTTATTTCAGAACTGAATGTACTATTTATGATTTTAAAGTTTTCATTCCAAAATGTGAAGTATTATGTATATACATATATAAAAAGAGTATTATGCATTTTTAAAAGCTTTATTTGAGAAAAATGAAGAGTTGTCTAGTTGGGATATGATTTTCTTTAATTTAACGAAGTGAATTGTTTCAAAGGTTTTTTGTAAATTTTTAGATTTACCTATCGTTCAAATGGTTTTCAAAGAGAGTCTTGATTTTAAATTATGAATTGATTGTTGGATATGCCATTGAGGTAGAAGGTTGCTTAGATAAGGCCTTACTTGTTGATTTTGATTGAGGCCAGATTGGGGCTGGTATGGTGTTAATGGATGTGAGTGGTCATGGGAGGTAGCTAAGGATAGACCTCCTTGCCATTGGTTGTATTGATATACATATATATATGTTGTAACACCCTAAGGGGTATTATCGTAACTAAGACTAAATTTTTAAGAACAAAAAAGAAAGACTTAAAAAAACCATAAAAACATGTTAAAGTGACTCATAAATATAATTATATTCATATAAGAATAATACTATAAGATACCATACATGCGTAATACACCTCATCTATTACCCGAAAGTGTCATACAAAACATAAAGAGAAATACAAGAAAACTATATAAACTAGACTATGTCTTCTTGCACTTGACTCTAAGCTCCATATATACATGTCTTCACCTGTATCCTAAAAAATGGAAAACTTAAAGAAGCGAGACATAATGTTTCAGTGAGTGCTCTAAGGGTTCTACGGCTAGGTTAGACTCTTCTACTCAAACAACTTTCATCACTTATCCTTCATGGCTTTAGTCTCACTAGGTTTCTCATAATTATCCATACCTATGGTTGGCTCTACACCTTTCAATAGTCAATGCTTGTTTTGTTAACTCCCCTCTCATTCTCACAACTATTATACAAGCTTACTATCTTATTCTTAATCTAAGAACTCTTTCTTACCCAAAACCCTCTCTAGTATTTAAACCCTTTATGTTTAGATTTTACTTTTTTTTCTTTTGATATTTAAAGTTATCCTTTAGGGGTCAAGTCTAAGGTCACAGACATTATAAAATACTTTTCACACTCCCTTAACACTCACCTTAATACCCTTATTTTGTTTTCTCTTACTTGTCTTATACCTCTCTATTACGCTGTGTGGGGATTCACTCTTTATCTATCTCATTTACAACTATTATTATCCAACTAGAACCCTTACAACACTATCTTAGGGCCCAGACTCTCACTTATCCTTGAGGTAAACACAATTCTAATTACAAGCATACATTTATTTCACATCTTTTGCCTAGTAATTAGACATACGCATCATTTTGTTCAATCAAACAAGCATAACATACATCCATAATATGAGCACATATACATAATCTTGACACTTTATCACAATACACAATTACATTTTCACATGTGTACACATTACATCATTGACTTATGAACAAGGTCACATAGACTTCACACAATTACAACGTAGAACAGTTCAACATATTGCACTGCAGCAAGATGCATATGCATGCTAAGTTCCTAAATCTCTACTCATGCACATATGGTACCATTGTTGAAAAGTAGACTAGGAGTAAATGCACGGCCGTAAGAAGCATCATTGGTACTGATGCCATTGGCTCTCACACCCTCAACTAGTATGATATCCCCCGGTGACTAGTCAAGGTTACCCAGTTTTGCCAATACGCATCGGCTCTATGGGATCAACATGGACCATTGGAGTTTTTCCAACTGGATAATCCTCAAGGCTAGGGTTAGACAACCCATCACAGCCTCTACCAGCCAGATTCCCATATACTTTCCTCATCAAATAACTTAAATGTTATGATGCATGGTCACATATAATGCTTACAACTCTTCATGGACTTTTAACCTGAAACATTTGCACAATTTCATATCATACTCAGTTTTTTTCAAGGTAAATAACAATTATACATTATAAACTCAACAAGGCATAAAAGAAGCAAATAACAATGAGTTAAAAATTGCAAAATAGAGTTCATAAGCACAAAGAACAGAATAGCAAAGGTCGTATTCGTTCGACAGGACGAAGTCCCGCCCGGCGGTCCAGCAAACCCGCCCGGTGGGTTTATGCCATAAACCAACCTGCCAGCAGGGTATTGCACCCCGCCCAGCGAGTCCGTGTCAGGAAACATCCGTCCGTGTTAGGACTTAACCCGCCCAATGGTTGTTTCACCCCACCCAGCAGGTCTGCGCTCCTAGCACGAACACAGAATCCAATTCTTGAAGAAAAGTCACCCAGCGGCTATCTAATCTCGCCGGGTGGATTTGAGATACTAATTTTAATTCATTTTCCCATTGTACTTTGGTTCTAAATGTTCCAAAATAAATAATTAAATTCTTAATTACTCTTCTACATTGATAATTGGTCAATCTAATCTATAATTTTCTTACTCCTTCACAATCTCTTCAAAATTCGTCAATTCCTTAAATTTAGGTATAAGGAAGGAAAAATATAAATAGATGAATAAGAACAACATAAAGGACAAGGAAGGACACGTGGGAGAGCACTCACCTTTAGGAGCACACAAAGCTGAGTTCTAAGGCTTGGGTTCTCCAGTTTCTATTCCTCTTCTTTCTCTTCCTCTTCTTCTTCTTCCTTTTCTCCTCATTCTCTCTCTACTTTCTTTTTTCTTTTATTTTGTGACGGCTAAACCTAATTCTCCTTCTCTATTCTCTTCTTATAACATGTGGGTGGTTATGTAGCTTAGTAGGCTTTAGTCCCTTATTGGGCCTTAGATGCTCTTTTGGGTTCTATGATAACATTTCTACTAATTTCTAATACTAAGGTGTCGATAACAATACTGCTAATAATAACAATAATAATAATATAATAACAACACCATAATAATAGTAATAATAATAATAATAATAATAATAAGTGATCTAATAACAATAACTCTTAAGACGTCTTTTGTCTAATAACATATAGGAAGGGTCCTACTAAGAGTTACCTTGTAGTTTATTTCTAGTACCTAAAATTTGGGGTGTTACATATGTTGTATGTTTATTGGTTGATGGTGTGTAGTACATGCATAGTTGGTGGTTGAGTTAGGTGACGATGGACCTCATGCTGTGGTGCGGGTAGGCACGCAAGTTGGATGGTGACCAGAGTTGGAACTCAGATGGGCCTCCAACCTAGTGCTAGATAAGACATGGGGCAACTGACGATGGGCCTTCGGGGATAAGTGGATGGGCGACTCTGCAAGAGGCCATGGCAACGCAGGCCTTGTGTCGTAGTAAGCTACCACCCATATACACTTATCTGACAAACCACTAAGCTTATCTGGAGATCAGAGTTTGGTAATCCTTGAATGGTGCGTAGATAGGCCACAGTAAGTGGTAAGACCTGGCTAATTGTCCAATATGTTGTAAATCTCTCGAGAGTCGTGTCATCATGCATCGACATAGTTGTGACAAATTGGTTGTGATACGAGGTTCTGGATTGAGAACTCTTTGCCATATAAATGAATGCTTTATATATGTACATCTGTATGTTGATGTTGAGAACTTTGGATATATGATGGTGTGCCATATACTTGTGATTGAATATTGCGAATTGTTGATGATTTCCATGATTATATGTTACGCCATTGTTTTAGTAAGCTTGGCATTGCCTTGTTTTGTTGTTGTTGGTTGTCCTGTTGTTGCTGTTGTGCTGATGTGCTTGTGATGATCATGACTTATGGCATGGAAGCAGATGATGAGGCTTCCGTGGGTCCAGTGACTCAAAGCTAAGGATGGAGCCGAGAGCTGAAGATGTTTGGCTTGGGAAAGCCAAGTTTTGTTGCTTTAGTTATGGTTCAGTTTCATTATAATCTTTTGATGGGATTGTATAGATTGACTATCTAGAGGGAGTGAGTTTTGTATTCCGCTTCCTCGGTGATGTATATTTTGATATGTTTGATATGGGCTGGTATTATCCTATTGTTGTGTATGATATGATGATGACAGATATACAGATACGCATGTATGGCACTAGGAGAGATAAGTGGATCCTTCAATTGATGTGTATGACTCATATACATATATGATAGGATTAATTTTATTCAACTGATAAGGTGAATGTGATGTATGTTTAGTAGGGTTGTTTAGTAGCGACAATTGGGTCGTTACAACAAGCACAAAAACAGAATAGCCAATGTTGTGTTTGCCGGCGGGTCATGGTCAGACTCACCCCGCCCGACGAGTTTTGTATCCCGCCCGGCAGAAGAAGAAAAAAGGTAGAGAGAATGAAGAGAAAAATAAGAAGAAGAGGAAGAAAAAATAGAGTAGGAGTAAATGTATGGCCAGAATAAGCGCAATCGGTATCGATGCCTTCGGCTTTTGCACCTTCAACTAGTATGATATCCTCGACAATTAGTCAGGGTTACCCAGTTTTGCTAGTATGCCCCAGATCCATGGTATCAGTATGGATCGTTGGACTTTTTCCAATCGGATAACCCCAAGGCTAAGGTTAGACAACCCATCACGGCTTCCACCAGCCAGATTCCTACATACCTTTCTCATCACAAAACTCAAATGTTATGATGCATGGTTACATTCAATGCTTACCTTTTTTCACAAGCTTTTATCATGAAACATTGGCACAATTGCATATCACACTTAGTTTTCTCAAGGTAAATAACAATCACATAATATAAACTCAACAAGGCATAAAAAAGAAGCAATAATGAGTTAAAAACTGTAGAAAAAAGGTTCACAAGCCCAAAAACAGAATAGCCAAGGCCGTGTCCGCCCGGTGGGCCACGGTCAGACTTACCCTACCTGGCGAGTTTTGTATCCCGCCCAAAGGAAGAAGAAAGAAGGTAGAGAGACTGAGGAGAAAAAGATGAAGAAAAGGAAGAAAAAGTAGACTATGAGTAAATGTACGACCAGAAGAAGCGTCATCGGTACCGATGCCTTCAACTTTCGCACCCTCAACTTGTATGATATCCCCTGGCGACTAGTCAGGGTTACCCAGTTTTGCCAGTACGCCTCAGTTCCATGGGATCAGCATGGATCGTTAGAGTTTTCCCAACCAAATAACCCCCAAGGCTAGGGTTAGACAACCCATCACAGACTTTACCAGCTTGATTCCTACATACTTTCCTCATTACATAACTCAAATGTTATGATACATGGTCACGTACAATGCTTACCACTTTTCATAGGCTTTTATCATGAAACATTTGCACAATTTCATATCACACTCAGTTTTCTCAGGGTAAATAACAATTACACAATATAAACTAAACAAGGCATAAAGAAAGAAGCAACAATGAGTTAAAAACTGCAAAAAGGAGTTCATGTAACACCCTAAGGAGTATTACCGTGACTAGGTCTAGATTTCTAAGAATGAAAAAAAACAAACTTAAAAATGTAGAATCAACATGCAAATACTACTCATAAATATAATTAGGTATTATATATGAACAACATAATAAAAAGAACACATATGTCCCTAATATAACTCATCTATCACTTGAAGGTGTCGTACAAAATATAAAGAATACAAAAACACAACTTAAATTAGGCCATGTTTTCTTGCACGTGACTCCAAGCTCCATCTGCACATGACTTCACCTGTATCCTGAAAAAGGGGAAACTTAAAAGAGTGAGACATAATGTCTCAGTGAGTGCTCTAAGGACTCTACGGCTGAGTTAGACTCTTCTACTCGGACAACCTTAATCATTTATCTCTCATGGATTTAAACTCACTAAGTCTCTCATAATTATCCATATCTATGGTTGGGTCTACACCTTTCAATAATCAGTGTTTCCTGTTAATTCCTGTCTCATTCTCACAATTGTTATACATGCTTACTATCTCATTCTTAATCTAAGAACCCTCTCTTACTTAAAACCCTATCTAGTATTTAAACCTTTCATATTTAGATTTTACTCTCCTTCCTTTTGATATTTAAGGTTATTCTCTAGGAGTCAAGTCTAAGGTCACAGACGTTCTAAAATACTTTTGACACTCCTTTAACACTCACCCTAATATCCTTATTTTGTTCTTTCTTACTTGTCTTATACCTTTCTATTACATTGTGTGGGGATTCACTCTTTCTCTATTTAATTTACAACTATTATTATCCAACTAGAACCCTCACAACACTATCTTAGGGCCTAGCCCATTACTTATCCTTGAGGTAGCAAACACAATTCTAATTACAAACACACATTTATTTCACAACTTTTGCCTAGTAACTAGACATACGCATCGTTTTGTTTCATCAAACAAGCATAATATACATGCATAACATGAGCACATATACATAATCTTGACACTTTGTCATAATTACATTTTCATACTGTACACATTACATTAATCGCTTATGAACAAGGTCACATACACTTCACACAATTACAACGTAGCACAGTTTAACATATCACACCATAACAAGATGCATATGCATCATATATTCCTAAACCACTACTCATATACATGTGGTACCAACCTAAACTTTCGGAAAGTAGACTAGGAGTAAATGCACGACCATAAGAAGCGTCATTGGTACCGATGCCTTTGGCTGTCGCACCTTCAACTAGTATGATATCCCTTGGCGACTAGTTAGGGTTACCCAATTTTGCCAATACGCCGTGACTCTATAGAATCAGCATGAACCATTGGAGTTTTCCCAATCGGATAACTCCTAAGGCTAGGGTTAGACAAGCCATCACGGCCTCCACCAGCCAGATTCTTACATACTTTCCTCATCACATAACTCAAAAGTTATGATGCATGGTCACATATAATGCTTACAATTCATAGGCTTTTATCATGAAACACTGACATAAGTTCATATCACACTTAGTTTTCTCAGGGTAAATGACAATCATACATTATAAATTCAACAAGGTATAAGAGAAACAAATAACAATAAGGTAAAAACTACAAAACAGAGTTCATAAACACCAAGAACAAAATAGCAAAGGTCGTATCCGCCCAGTAAGACGAAAGTCCTGCTTAGCGGTCCAGTGCACCTGCCAAGCAGGTTCAGCGTCAAAACCTAAACCACCCAGCGAATCTGCGTGCCTAGCACAAACGCGGAATCCAGTCTTTAAAGAAAAGTTGCCAAAAGGCTATCTAATTTATAAACTCCTTACTCCTTCACAATCCCCTCAAAACCCATCAAATCTCTAATCTTAGGCATAAGGAAGGGGAAAAGGTAAATAGATGAATAAGAACAACATAAAGGACAAGGAAGAATATGGGGGAGAGCACTCACCTTTGGAAGCATGCAAAGCTGAGTTCTAGGGCTTAGGTTCTCTAGTTTCACAAGGCATAAAGAAAGAAGTAACAAGGAGTTAAAAACTGCAAAAAATGGTTCACAAGCCCAAAAACAGAATAGCCAAGGTCGTGTCTGCCCAGCGAGCCACGATCAGACTCATCCCACCTGGTGAGTTTGGTATCTCGCCCAAAGAAGAAGAAAAAAGGTAGAGAGAATGACGAGAAAAAGATGAAGAAGAGGAAGAAAAAGCAGACTAAGAGTAAATGCACGACCAAAAGAAGCATCATCGATACCGATGACTTCAACTTTTGTTCCCTCAACTTGTATGATATCCCTCGGCGACTGGTTAGGGTTACCTAGTTTTGCCAGGACGCCTCGGTTCTATGGGATTAGCATGGACCGTTGAAGTTTTTCCAACCAGAGAACCCCCAGGTTAAGGTTAGACAACCCATCACGGCCTCCACCACCTAGATTCTTACATATTTTCCTCATCACATAACTCAAATGTTATGATGCATGGTCACATACAATGCTTACCGCTTTTCATAGGCCTTTATTATGAAACATTTGCACAATTTCAAATCACATTCAGTTTTCTCAAGGTAAATAACAATCACACAAAATAAACTCAATAAGGCATAAAGAAAGAAGCAACAATGAGTTAAAAAACAATAAAAAGGAGTTCATAAGCACAATAACGGATTGACCAAGGTCGTGTCTGTAAATGCACAACCATAAGAAGCGTCATTGGTACTGATGCCTTTGACTTTCCTGCCCTCAACTAGTATAATATCCCCCGACGACTAGTCAGGGTTACCCAATTTTGCCAATACGCCCCGGCTCCGTGGGATCAGCATGGACTGTTGGAGTTTTTCCAACCGGATAACCCTAATGTTAGGGTTAGACAACCAATCATGGCCTCCACCAGCTAGATTTCTACATACTTTCCTCATCACATAACTTAAATGTTAGGACGTATGGTCATATACAATGCTTACCGTTTTTCATAGGATTTTATCATGAAACATTTGCACAATTTCATATCACACTCAGTTTTCTGAAGGTAAACAACAATCAGACAATATAAACTCAGCAAGGCATAAAGAAAGAAGCAATAATGAGTTAAAAACTAGAAAAGGAGTTCAAAAGCACAACAATGGAATAGTCAAGGTCGTGTTTGCCCGGCAGACCAGGGGAATGCCCGGCGGGTCACAGTCAGACTCACCCCTCCTAGCGGGTTTCGTATTATGCTTGGCAGAAGAAGAAAGAAGGTAGATAGAATGAGGAGAAAAAGAACAAGAAGAGGAAGAAAAAGTAAACTAGGAGTAAATGCGTGGCCATCAGAAGCGTTATCGGTATCGATGATTTCGGTTTTCGCACCTCAACTAGTATGATGTGCTCCGGCGACTAGTCGAGGTTACCCAATTTTGCCAATACGCCCCCTTTCTATGGGATCAACATGGACCATTGGAGTTTTCCCTATTGAATAACCCCAAGGTTAAGGTTAGACAACCCATCACGGCCTCCACCAGCCAGATTCTTACATACTTTCCTTATCTCATAACTCAAATGTTATGATGCATAGTCACACACAATGCTTACCACTTTTCATAAGCTTTTCTCATGAAACATTTGCACAATTTCATATCACACTTAGTTTTCTTGAGGTAAATAACAATCAGACAATATAAACTCAACAAGACATAAAAAAAGAAGCAATAATGAGTTAAAAACTGCAAAAAGTAGTTCATAAGCACAACAATGGAATTGCCAAGGTCATGTTTGCCTGGCAGGCCAGGGTGATGCCTGTTAGGTCCCAGTGAGACTCACCCTGCCCAGTAGGTTTCGTATCTTGCTCAGCAGAAAAAGAAAGAAGGTAAAGAGAGTGAGGAGAAAAAGAAGAAGAAGAGAAAGAAAAAGTAGACTATGAGTAAATGTACGACCATAAAAAAGGTCATCGGTACCGATGCCTTCGGCTTTCGCACCCTTAACTAGTATGATATCCCCCGGCGACTAATAAGGGTTACCCAGTTTTGCCAGTATACCCCGGCTTCATGGGATCAACATGGACTGTTGGAGTTTTTCCAACCGGATAACCCCAATGTTAGGGTTAGACAACCCATCACGGCCTCCAACCAAATTCCTACATACATTCCTCATCACATAACTCAAATGTTATGATGCATGGTCATATACAATGCTTACCACTTTTCATAGGCTTTTATCATGAAATATTTACACAAATTTATATTACACTTAGTTTTCTCAAGGTAAATAACAATCAGACAATATAACTCAACAAGGCATAAAGAAAGAAGCAACAATGAGTTAAAAACTGCAAAAAAGGGTTCACAAGCCCAAAAATGGAATAGCTAAGGTCATGTCCGCCCAGGCGAGCTACGGTCAGATTCACCCCGCCCGACGAGTTTCATATCCCGCCAGAGGAAGAAGAAAGAAGGTAGAGAGAATGAGGAGAAAAAGATGAAGAAGAAGAAGAAAAAGTAGACTAGGAGTAAATGCACGACCAGAAGAAGCGTCATCGGTACCGATGCCTTCGACTTTCGCACCCTCAACTTGTATGATATCTCCTGGCGACTTGTCAAGGTTACCAAGTTTTGCAAATATGCCTCGATTCCATGGGATCTGCATGGACCGTTAGAGTTTTCCTAACCAGATAACCCCTAAGGTTAGGGTTAAACAACCCATCATGGAGTCTACCAGCTAGATTCCTACATGCTTTCCTCATCACATAACTCAAATGTTATGATGCATGGTCACATACAATGTTTACCATTTTTCATAGGCTTTTATCATGAAAGATTGGCATAATTTCATATCACACTCAGTTTTCTCAAGGTAAATAACAATCAAACAATATAAACTCAACAAGGCATAAAGAAAGAAGTAACAATGAGTTAAAAACTGCAAAAAGAAGTTCAAAAGCACAACAACGGAATAGTTAAGGTTGTGTCTGCTTGGTTGACCAGGGGGACGCACGGCAGGTCACGGTTAGACTCACCTTTCTTGGCGGGTTTCGTATTACACCCGACAGAAGAAGAAAGAAGGTAGAGAGAATGAGGAGAAAAAGAAGCAAAAGAGGAAGAAAAAGTAGACTAGGAGTAAATGCACAACTAGAAGAAGCGTCATCGGTATCGATGCCTTCGGCTTTCACACCCTTAACTAGTATGATATCCCTTGGCGATTAGTCAGGGTTGCCCAGTTTTGCCAGTAGGCCCCAGCTCCATGGGATCAGTATGGACCATTGGAGTTTTCCCAATCGGATATCCCTAATGCTAGGGTTAGACAACCTATTACAGCCTCCACCAGCCATATTCTTGCATACTTTCCTCATCACATAACTCAAATGTTATGATGCATAGTCACATACAATGCTTATCACTTTTCATTGGCTTTTATCATGAAACATTGGCACAATTTCATATCACACTTAGTTTTCTCAAGGTAAATAACAATCACACAATATAAGCTTAACAAGGCATAAAGAAAAAAGTAACAATGAGTTAAAAACTGCAAAAAGGAGTTCACAAGCACAAAAACAGAATAGCCAAGGTCGTGTTTGCCTGGCGGGTCATGATCAGACTCACCTCGCCTGGCGGGTTTCATATCCTGCCTAATGGGCAGCATTGTCGCCTAGCACAAGCACAGAGTTTAGTTTTCGAAAAAAGTCGTCCAGTGGCTATCTAATCCTGCCGGCGGATCCAAGGTATGAATTTTGATTTATTTTTTCTATTGTCTTTGGTTTCTAACTGTTCCAAAATAAATAATTAAATTCGTAATCAGTTCTTCTAACTTGATAAATGGTCAATTTAATCTATAAACTGCTCATTCACTCACAATCACCTCAAAACCCATCAAATCCCTAAACTTAGGCATAAGGAGGGAGAAAAGATAAATAGATAAACAAGCACAACATAAAGGACAAGGAAAGACACAAGAGAGAGCACTCAACTTTAGAGACATGCAAAGCTGAGTTTTGGGGCTTGGGTTCTCCGATTTCTATTCCTCTTCTTTCTCTTCCTCCTCTTCTTCTTTTTCTCCTCATTCTCTCTGCCTACTTTCTTCTTCCATTTTGTGACAGCTAAACCTAATTCTCCTTCCTTATTCCTTTCTTATAACATGTGGGTGGGTATGTAGCTTAGTGAGCTTTAATCTCCTATTGGGCCCTAGATGCTCTTTTGGGTTCTATGATAACATTCCTACTAATTTCTAATACTAAGGTGTTAATAACAATAATAATAATAACAACAACACTAATAATAATAACAATAAATATAATAACAATAACACAATGCAATAAAAATAATAATAATAATAATAACTGTTACAACAATAACAATAAATATAATAAGAACAGTAATAAGAACAATAATAATAATAAAAGATATAATAATAATATAATAATAACAATAACTCTTAAGGCGTCTTTTATCGACTAACATGATACTAAGAGTTACCTTGTGGTTTCCTTTTAGTACTTAAAATTTGGGGTGTTACAACTCCACCTCCCTTAAAAAAAATTTGTCCTAAAAAATCAAAGCCTAAGAACATGTTCATGATTGCTCACCTACTCATCCTTTTCGATGATTGAAGATTCATCCCTCTAATTGCCTCTTGAACAATTTTAATTTTAAACAGTTTATGATTCTTAACTTTTTCCTAAGGAAATTTCTATTTTCTTAATAAAAAGGTTTTATATAGGACTTCATCTCGTGCTTAAACTAGTTTAGGAAATCATGTGAATAAATGGGTTCTATGTAGATAGGAACCTACCATCATCCATTCATCGTTGTCCAGGCCTACTCCTTAAATGCAACTCTAGGATCAAGTGGTTTTCAGTCAACGCATCTATCTTAAGATGTTAAAGGTGGTTGGACATTCCTTCTTAGTGCGTCAAACCTCTTCTAGATGTAACTCTTTCTAGGTTTCTATCTAGTAGGCGTGATACTTAGGAATTCGTTCTTATATGTCTCTACTAGGTGTAGCTCACAAGGCTCTTCTGCATGGTGACTCTAATCTGTCATCACTCAGGTCACTTACGAGTTAGGATCCATAAATGTCGTTATTAGTCCAACTCTAGAGGTACTTAAGGGTTTCCTATTCACAAGATTTGTTGTTTCATTGGTTTACCTAGGATGACTTTCTTCTCATAGGATTTAGGCTACTCAAAACCTAGGTCGCTATTCGTTCATCCTAAGACAACTGCACTCTAACCGATGTTCCTGGAGCACAAAAGACATTCAACTACCCCTTACTAAGCCCTCAACAATACAAAAAAAAAAAAAAAGAGCAAGTGGAAGCAACTAAGGAGGACATCACAACATCATATACTTTACATACATTGGACATATACATCATTAACATTTATCCCTACAAGTCATGTAATGACACGTGTAAACATGTGTTCATACTTTACTCTCAGGGCTATCAACATGATTGTGCTTCATGAAGAACAGTCATGCATCAAACCTAGGATGTTAAACTCAAACCCAGCATGCAATATCACCACCCCTACCTCTCACCCCCAAATCATGTGAATTACTTAACTCCCTAGTTAAATTAAACCAATTATATCCATACAAGACATCAAGAGAAAAAAAAGTAATTAAGACGATTATGTTATTATTATAGTTAACCAAAATATAATACAATATCAAGGTAAAATATATATGGGGAATGAGAATACATGCAAGGGGATACATTCATTTTACATCTACCATTTATGTAACACCTCATAATTCTAAAGTCCGTATCATAACACTGCCCTCAATGTCTCGGTGGCTCACACTCTACGAGACTTCACTTGATGACACTTCACTCAACTTCGTTATTGATTAGAACCCTCCACTGGTCAGAACCCTCTGTAGGTAGCCCTTTCTGAGACACCGACAACTAGCTGTGATAATAGGCACTAAGCCTTCCTATCACATTATCCTTAGAAGGATGATGTTGAACGCATTGAGGGCCATTATCTTAATTTCGCACCTGGTGATGAAATTTGTGAGTGACAACATGCAAGTAGTCACCTTACGAGGTGACCAAAAGAATGCTAGAGAGTGTTATAAGGAGTCTTTCAAAGCTGACCCTAACCCTAAAGCGAAATACAAATATAATGTCAACAGAGGAGAGGTACTGTTGACAGAGCTAGATTACCGGGATGAGATAAAATGAGATTCTTGGATACCCCGTCAGGAACTAGAAGGAAAGTGCATCCAGGTTGAGATCGAAAAGAAAGCCATTCAGGTCGTGAAAATTGGTGCCAACTTGGACGATAAGATGAAGGCTGACCTATCGATCTTGTTGAAGACCAACACCGACTTATTTGCTTGGAAGTCGATAGACATGCTTGGGATAGATCCCAATTTTATCTGCCATCGATTGGAGGTATATCCTTCAATAAAGCTTGTGTGCTAACGGAGAAGGAAAATGGCCCCAGAACCCCTGTAGGAGATTGAGAGGCAGGTCCCCGAACTTTTGAATGCCGGTTTTATTCAGGAAGTAAAATACACTACTTGGCTTGCCAACGTAGTCCTTGTTAAGAAGGCGAATGGTAAATGGAGAATGTGCTTCAATTACATTGACTTTAACAAATATTGCCCGAAAGATTCATATCCTATTTCTGAGATTGACAAATTGATGGATGGTTTATCCGGGTTTCGTTACTTGTCCTTCATATACAAGCAGATACCACTTCACCTTGAGGATTAAGAGAACATAGTCTTCATGATTGAAAAGGCTAATTACTACTACAAAGTGATGTCATTCGAGCTGAAGAATGCCTGGGCTATATATCAAAAAATGATGAATAAGGTGTTTGAAGAACAGATTGGGTGAAATCTAGAAATGTATGTCGATGATATGATTGTAAAGAGTGCTACTCTTGAAGTACATCTTAAAGATTTACAAGAGACTTTCACCCAAATAAGGAAGTACAACATGAGGCTAAATCCCAACAAATACACGTTTAAAGTCTTTGCTGAAAAATTTCTGGGATACATGTTGTCTGAAAGGGGCATTGAACTAAACTCGGAGAAATGCCGGGCTATCTTGGAGATGAAAAGCCCCCAGAATGTAAAAAACGTTTAAAAGTTGACAGGGCATTTAGCCGCATTAATAAGGTTCATGGCTAAATCGGCGAAAAATGCTCTTCCTTTTTTTTGGCTTCTAAGGACGAGCAAGTAGTTTGAATGGACTAAGGAGTGTGAAATTGCATTCAATAGGCTAAAAGAGACTTTGTCGTCCCCTCCCTTACTCACTAAGCTTAAGTCGAGTGAAGTATTATATCTGTATTTGGCTATTGCTGACGAAGCTGTGAGTGCAGTGTTGATAAGAAAGACACTAGAAAGGCAAAAGTCCGTCTACTTTGTAAGCAAATCCCGTCAAAAGGTTGAATCAAGGTATTTAAAGATGGGAGAGGTTGTGTTCGTGCTTGCTATGGCGATAAGGAAGCTCAGACCATATTTTCAATCACATCAGATTGTGATGCAAACAAATTAACCTCTTTAATAGATTTTGCACAGGCCTGAGCTAGCTAGCAAGATGACAACCTGGGCTAATGAGTTATCTGAACACAGGATTCAATACGAGCCGAGTCAAGTGCTAAAGGCTCAAGCATTGGCCGACTTTGTCACCAGGCTAACCCTAATAGATTCGGTATCTTAGGACTTGACTTAGACACTTTTTGTTGATGAGTCATCCAACGAAACAGGCAGTGGAGTTAGGATACTGTTGGAATCTACGAACAAGGTTATTTTGGAGCAGTCTTTAACCTTCATGTTCCCCACCTTAAACAACCACGCATAATATGAGGTGTGTATAGTCAGATTGATGATGACAACTGATATAGGTGTAAGTGTGTAGTGACTCATGTAACACCCTAAAGGGTATTACTGTAACTACGCCTAGATTTCTATGAACGTGAAAACTTTAAAACATAAAAACATTTTGTGGAAGCTACTCATAAACATAAACAGATTCTTATACAAGAGGAATAAAGAAAGTACATACACGCCTAATATAATTCAACCATCTCCCAAGGGCATTGTACAAACATAAGACAAAAAATACAAAACTACTAACTACGTTCTTCTTGCACACTGCTCCAAGCTGTATTAGCACACGTATTCATCTGGTTCTTGAAAAAAAAGGAAACTTAAATAAATGAGACAAAAGTCTCAATGAGTGCTCTAAGGACTCTATGGTTAGGTTAGACTCTTCTACCCGAACAACCTTTGTCACTTATGCCTCATGGCTTCACTCTCTATAGGTCTCTAACGAATCTTTATACCTATGGTCGGATCTATAACTTGCAATTGTCAATGCCTCCCATTAACTCCCAATTCATTCTCACAATTATTACACTAATTTATTCTCTAGTATTTCATCTCTACTAACGCCTTTTATCTACAACTTACTCTAGCTAACTAAATATTGCTTAGGGTTTACCCTTCTTCGCTTAATACTTAGGGTTGTTCACTATGGTCAAACCTAAGGCTAGTAATACTCTAGGATACTCTTAACATTCACCTTAATCTATACAATTATATGTCTCTTGCTAAAATCACACTTTCCTAATACTTCGGGTAGGAACTTACCCTACCTCTTTCTTATTCACAATTTATCAGAATGCTCATGACGCTATTCTAGAATATAACCTCTCACATATCCTTAAGATAGCAAAAGAATTCCCAATTAAAAACATCTATTCTTACTTAAGATACAAACATACTTTAAATTTTACGCCTAGTAGTTGGGCACACGTCTCATTCTCTATCAGACAGGAACAACACACATGTGTAACACGATCATTTACTCATAATCTTAACACTTCATCCATTCATATCACAAAACATGATTATAGTTTTAACATATATACAGTATAACAATCAGTCATGAATAAAGGCACACAAACTTCATATAATCACAATATTGCATGATTTAACATATCACACTACAACAAGATGCATATGCATGCCATGTTCCTCAATTTCTACTTTATGCACATGTGGTACCAATTCTAACTTAGGAAAGTAGTCTAGGATCACATGTTAGCCATAAGGAAGCGCCATTAACTTACTGATGCCTTCGACTTAGTACTCTACACTAGATTGATATTCTCTGGTGACTAGTCAGGGTTACCCAGCTTTCGAAGTACGCCCCGACTCCATAGGATCAACATGAGTCGTTAGGGTTTCCACACCAGGTATAATCACTCCCAAGGTCGGGTTAAACAAACCATTAGGGCCAACACCATCCAAATTCATACATACTTTCCGCCAGCATAATCATCTCAAATGTATGATGCATGCTTATATATACAGTGCACACAAGTGTCCCTCTAGACTTTTTATTTACAAATAAGTGAGTCCTGTAACACCCCAAATTTCAAGTACTAGAATTAAACCACGAGGTAGCTCTTAGTAGAACCCTTCTCATATGTTATTAGACAAAAGATGTCTTAAGAATTATTGTTATTATATTTCCTATTATTATTATTATTATTATTATTATTATTATTATTATGTTGTGTTATTATATTTATTGTTATTATTATTATTGTTGTTGTTATTATTATTCTTATTCTTATTAATACCTTAGTATTATAAATTAGTAGAAATATTATCATACAACCCAAAAGAGCATCTAGGGCCCAATAGAGGATTAAAGCCCACTAAGCCACATACCCACCCACATGTTATAAGAAGCGAATAGAGAAGGAGAATTAGGTTTAGCTGTCACAAACAGAAGAAGAAGAAGGTAGAGAGAATGAGGAGAAAAGAAAGAAGAAGAAGAGGAAAAGAAAGAGGAGGAATAGAAACTGGAGAATTCAAGCCCTAAAACTCAGCTTTGTATGTCTATAAAGGTGAGTGCTCTTCCCCGTGTCCTCCTATGTTCTTGTTTATCTATTTATCTTTTCCTCTCCTTATACCTAAATTTAGGGATTTGATGGGTTTTGAGGGGAATATGAGGGAGTAAGGAAATTATAGATTAGATTGACCAATTATCAATGTAGAAGAGTGATTAAGAATCTAATTATTTATCTTGAAGCATTTAGAACCCAATGACAATAGGAAAAATAAATTAAAATTAGTATCTCGGATCTGCCTGGTAGGATTAGATAGTCGCTGGGTGACTTTTCTTCAAAAACTGGATTCCGCGTTTAAGCTAGGCACGTGGACCCGTCGGGCAGGGTGAAATACCCATTGGGCGGGTTAGGTTCCGACGCGGACCCGCTGGGCGAGTTCACTGGACTGTCGGGCGAGACTTTCGTCCTGTTGGGCGGATACGACTTTTACTCTTCCGTTCTTTGTGTTTTTGAACTCCTTTTTGCAGTTTTTAACTCATTGTTGTTTGTTTTCTTATGCCTTGTTGAGTTTATATTGTATGATTATTATTTACCTTGAAAGAAACTGAGTGTGATTTGAAATTGTGTCAATGTTTCATGATAAAAGTCTATAAAAAGTTGTAAGCATTATTTGTGACCATGCATCATAACATTTGAGTTATGTGATGAGGAAAGTATGTAGGAATCTGGCTGATGGAGGCCGTGATGGGTTGTCTAACCTTAGCCTTGGGGGTTATCCGGTTGGGAAAACTCCAATGGTCCATGCTGATCCCATGGAGCCAAGGCGTACTGGCAAAACTGGGTAACCCTGACTAGACACCGAGGGATATCATGCTAGTTAAGGGTGTGAAAGCCGAAGGCATCGGTACTGATGACGCTTTTTATGGCCTGCATTTACTCCTAGTCTATTTTCTGAAAAGTTTAGGTTGGTACCACATGTGCATGAGTAGTGGTTTAGGAACATAGCACGCATATGTATCTTGTTATAGTATGATATGTTAGAGTGTGCCATGTTGTAATTATGTGAATTCTATGTGACCCTATTTATGTGAATTCTATGTAAGAATGTAATTGTGCCTTGTGATGAAATGTTAAAGTTGTGGACATGTGATCATATCTTGCACGAGTGTCATTCCTGTTTGATAAAACAAAACGAGGTATATGTCTAGTTACTAGACAAAGAATGTGAAACAATTATATGCTTATAATTGGAATTGTGTTTGCTACCTTAAGGATAAGTGAGAGGCTAGACCTTAGGATAGTGTTATGAGGGTTCTAGTTGGATAATAATAGTTGTGAATAAGATAGAGAAAGGGTGAATTCTCTCATGGCGTAATAGAAAGGTATAAGACAAGTAAGAGAGAATGAAATAAGAGTATTTTAGGATGTCTGTAACCTTAGACTTGACCTTAGGGACAACTTTGAATATTAAAAGGACGAAGAGTAAATTCTAAAGAGGGTTTTGGGTAAGAAAGTATAAATAATGAGGATGAGTTCTTAGGTTAAGAATGAGATAGTAAACCAATATAATAGTTGTGAGAATGAGAGAGCTATTAACAGTAAACACTGATTATTGAAAGATGTAGACTTGACCATAGGTATGGATAATTATGAGAGACTCGATGAGGCTAAAGCCATAAGAGATAAGTAATGAAGGTTGTCCGAGTAGAAAAGTTTGACCTAGCCGTAGAACCCTTAGAGCACTCACTGAGACATTATGTCTCACTCCTTTAAGTTTTCCCTTTTTCAGGATACAGGTGAAGACATGTGCAGATGAAGCTTGGACTCACGTGCATGAAGTCGTAGCCTAGTTTACGTTATTTATTTTTTTGTATTCTTTATATTTTATATGACACCTTTGGGTGATATATAAGTTGTATTAGGCATGTATTTTAATTACTGTATGGTTCGTATATAATATTTAATTATATTTATGAGTAGCATTTGTATGTTGTTTCTACCTTTTTAAGTTTGGTTTTTTTTAAATCTAGACCTAGTTACAGTGATGCCTCTTAGGGTGTTACATTAGTGGTATCAGAGCAGGTCGATCTTTTCGACCTGTGTGTTATGTGTCTTCTATGTTTCCTATGTGTACTCTGAGAAATTGTTTGACATTGTTTTAGTTACATTGATTGTTTTTGATTATTTGCTATGCCATAAATCCTAATTGCCTTGTCATGGAATATTGAGACTGGCCACCTCAATACTTCGTGCAATGTAGGTGGGACGAATGGCGAGTAAAAATCAAGTATAAGGGCAGTCACCCTTGAATTCCCTAGTAGGAGCTTCACCTAGCCAATCTAACTCTAAGTAAGGAATGTTAAAAGGGGTAGAGAGTAGCCAAAGAAAACCAATTGTAGAGACATTGAAATTCAAGATTTGTTGAAACTTGAATGACTCAGCCACCATTCCTTAGGGACTATAACCGCACTAAGGGAAGTGCTAGTGGAGAGGTGTGATAGATAAGATAACCCTTTCGAGAATACCTTTAAAGTGGGAGAATTTAAGATAGTATTTTCAGAGAGACACCTCTTAGGAAAAGCGAAATCATAAAAGGAAGTTAGGAGTGCGTAGCGAAAGCGTGACAATAGGAAGAGGAAATGTTTAGGACCTCATCAACCCAAGGAACACAAGAAAAATGAGAGACATCAAATGTAAAAGAGTCATAGAACAAAAGGATGTCCCAAGTGTCGTAAAACCATGAGTGAGTGTGTTTATGTAACACCCCAAATTTCAAGTACTAGAAATAAACCACGAGCTAGCTCTTAGTAAAACCCTTCCCATATGTTATTAGACACAAGATGTCTTAAGAGTTATTGTTATTATTATTATTACTATTATTATTATTATTACTATTATTGTGTTGTGTTGATCTTATTATTATTATTATTATTATTGTTTTTAATACCTTAGTATTATAAATTAGTAGGAATATTATCATAGAACTCAAAAGAGCATCTAGGGCCCAATAGGGGGGACTAAAGCCCACTAAGCTGCATACTCACCCACATGTTATAAGAAGGGAATAGAGAATGAGAGTTAGGTTTAGCTGTCACAAAATAGAAGAAGAAAAAAAAAGTTAGAGAGAATGAGGAAAAGAAGGGAAGAAGAAGAGGAAGAGAAGAAGGAAGAATAGAAACCGGAGAATCCAAACCCTAGAACTCAACTTTGCATGTCCACAAAGGTGAGTGCTCTCTCCCATATTCTTCCTTGTCTTTTATGTTGTTATTTTTCATCTATTTACCTTTTCCCCCTCCTTATGCTTAAGATTAGGGATTTAATGGGTTTTGAAGAAATTGTAAGGAAGAAAGGAGTTCATAGATTAGATAGTCTTTTGACAACTTTTCTTTAAAAACTGGATTTCGTATTGATGCTAGGCGCGCAGACCCGCTGGGCAGGGTGAAACACTCGTTAGGCAGGTTGGATCTTGACGCGGACCCACTGGGCGGGGTGCAATACCCGCTGCGCGGGTTGGGTTTCGGTGCAGACTCGCTGGGTAGGTTCGCTGGACCGCTGGGCGGATATGACTTTTGCTATTACGTTCCTTGTGTTTGTGAACTCCTTTTGGCAGTGTTTAACTCATTGTTATTTGTTTTTTTTTATGTCTTGTTGAGTTTATATTGTATGGTTGTTATTTACCTTGAAAAAAATGAGTGTGATATGAAATTGTGCCTATGATTCATGATAAAAGTCTTGAAAGTTGTAAGCATTATATGTGACCATTCATCATAACATTTGAGTTATGTGATGAGGAAAGTATGTAGGAATTTGGCTGGTGGAGGCCATGATGGGTTGTTTAACCTTAGCCTTGGGGGTTATTCGGTTGGAAAAACTCCAATGGTCCATGCTGATCCTATAGAGCCGGGGCGTACTAGCAAAACTGGGTAACCTTGACTAGTCACTGGGGGATATCATGCTAGTTGAGGGTGCGAAAGCTGAAAGCATCGGTACCGATGACGCTTCTTATGGCCTGCATTTACTCCTAGTCTACTTTCTGAAAAGTTTAGGTTGGTACCACATGTGCATGAGTAGTGGTTTAAGAACATAGCACGCATATGTATCTTGTTGTAGTGTGATATGTTAAAGTATGCTACGTTGTAATTATGTGAATTCTATGTGACCTTGTTCATAAGCGAATGATGTAATGTGTACACGTGTGAAAATGTGATTGTGTATTGTGATAAATTGTCAAGATTATGTACATGTGCTCATGTTATGCATGTATGTCATGCTTGCTTGATAAAACAAAACAATGTGTATGTCTAGTTACTAGGCAAAAGATGTGAAATAAATATATGCTTGTAATTAAAATTGTGTTTGCTACCTCAAGGATAAGTGAGAGGCTAGGCCCTAGGATAGTGTTGTGAGGGTCCTAGTTGGATAATAATAGTTGTGAATGAGGTAGAGAAAGAGTGAATCCCCACACAGCGTAATAGAAAGGTATAAGACAAATAAGAGAGAACAAAATGACGGTATTAAGGTGAGTGTTAAGAGAGGGTCAAAAGTATTTTAGAATGTTTGTGACCTTAGACTTGACCCATAGAGAACAACCTTAAATATTAAAAGAAAAAAAAAAGGTAAAATCTAAACATGAAGGGTTTAAATACTAGAGAGCATTTTGGGTAAGAAAGAGTTCTTAGGTTGAAAATGAGATAATAAACTAATATAACAGTCAGGAGAATGAGAGAGTAGTTAACACAGAAAGTATTGAAGATTAAAAGGTGTAGATTAGACCGTACGTATGGCGAATTATGAGAGGCCTAGTGAGTTTAAAGCCATAAAAGATAAATGATGAGGGATGTTCGAATTGAAGAGTCTAACCCAGCCGTAGAGCCCTTAGAGCACTCACTGAGACATTATGTCTCATTCCTTTAAGTTTCTCCTTTTTTAGGATACAGGTGAAGACCTGCGTAGATGGAGCTTGAAGTCATGTGCAAGAAAACGTAGTCTAGTTTATATTATATGTTTGGTATTCTTCTTTATATTTTGTACGATACCTTTGGGTGATAGATAAGTTATATTTGACATGTATGTTTTTTTATTGTATTGTTTGTATATAATATTTAATTATAGTTATGAGTAGCATTTGTATGTTGTTTCTACCTTTTTAAGTTTGTTTTTTTTGAAATCTAGACCTAGTTACAGTAATGCCCCTTAGGGTGTTACAATTTACTTAGCCTAAGTGTCTTGCTAGTGTCAAGGAATGTCTTAGCTCTTAGAAGGAAGAAACAATCAACCCTACACCCCAAGCTATAGTGGGCCTTCACTTCAAATGTTAGAGAAACCAACAAGGATGACGAGCTTATCCTAGGTATGTGTTCCAATTGATAGACTTTTTGGTTGTTTGCATGTCTTAAGGACAATATGTTCCTTTTTCTTGTTGTGTGAAGGATGAGGAGTTATTTCCAAACTCCTTGTCCTTACTTAAATGCTTGTGTGTATAGATATAGATTGTTTTAACGCATGTTTTCACTTATTGATATGATGACCCTTAAGTGGGAATGTTGTTGTACTTGGTGTGGTTTGTACTAGACAAGCCAAGTTATGTTGCTTCATCAAGAATTTTCTTTGATTGTTATATGTGCCTATTTTGTGTGTTAGAACATAAGATGTGTGTTTGTTTAGTAAATGGTATCAAAGTTGATAGTCGGTGTCTCGGAAAGGGCTACCTACGGAGGGTTTTGACCAGTAGAGGGTTCTGACCAACAAGAAAGTTAAGTGAAGTGTCACTGAGTGAAGTGTCGTAGAGTGTGAGCCGCTGAGACGTCGAAGAAAGCGTTATGATATGAACTTTGGAATAGTGAGGTGTTACATAAATGGTAGATGTAAAATGAATTTATCCCCTTGCTTGCATTCCCACTCCCCATGTATATTTCACCTTGGTTTTGTATTATATTTTGGTTAACTATAATAATAACATAATCGTCTTAATTACTTTTTTTCTCTTGATGTCTTGTATGGATATAATTGGTCCTAATTTAACGAGGTAGTTAAGTGATTCACATGATTTGGGGGTGAGAGGTAGGGGTGGTGATATTATATGCTGGGTTTAAGTTTAACATCTTGGGTTTGATGTACAACTGTACTTCATGAAACACATTCGTGCTGATAGCCCTGAGAGTAAAATATGAACACATGTTTACACGTGTCATTACATAACTTGTAAGGATAAAATGTTAATGATTTATATGTCCAATGTATGCAAAGTATGTGATATTGTGATGTCTTACTTAGTTGCTTCTACTTGCTTTTTATTATTTATTTATTTATTTCTTTATTTCAATTTATTTATTTTTGTATTGTTAAGGGCTTAGTAAGGGGTAGTTGAGTGTCTTTTGTGCCCTAAGAATGTGGGTTAGAGTGCAGTTGTCCTAGGATGAACGAATAACGACCTTGGTTTCAAGTAGACTATATCCTACAAGAAGAACATTATCAAAGGTAAACCAATATAGCAGTAAATCCTGTGAATAGGAAACCCTTGAGTACCTCTAGAGTTGGATTGATAACGACATTTATGAATCCTAGCTCATAAGTAGAGGAGTCAAGTTAACCTAAACCCTCACAATAATCTCACTTTACCCTCAAACAGTCATAGGTTCAATCAATTCACATCAAATTCATCTCAAGGAAAACCAACATAACCATTTAAAAACCCTAACCTTAACAATATAATTAAGATGGGTAAGGAAAGGGAAAGCAATATAAATAATGGTGGTAAAGGCTTAGGGAGGGTAGGGGGAAGCACTCACTTGGGAAGGCTGCGAAGATAATCTCTAGTGCTTGGGTCTCTAATCCCCTTCTCTTCCTTCTTCCTCATTTCTTCTTCTCCCTTCTATTTTTTTACGGTTAACCCTAATATGCCTCTATCTTTCCTTCTTATAAAACCTAGGTGGGTTTATGGCTTGTTAGGCTTGGATCCTTGTTCGGTCCTAAATACTTTCTTTGGGTTCTATTACCTCATTCCTACTAATTTCTAGCTCTAGGATAATAATAACAACAACAACAACAACAACAACAACAACAACAACAACAACAACAACAACAATAATAATAATGACAATAACAACAACAACTAAGGTATCCTTTATCAAATAACATAATATCGAAGTCTTAGATAGGATCTTCTTATAGTTTATTTCTAATACTTAAAATTGGGCTGTTACAACTGACAGTTGACTGATCTTGTAGACCAATGGAGCATATCAAGCCAAGGCGCCAATGCTGTAGAAGTATTTGGCAAAGGTCAAAACTCTTGTCACCAATTTAGATAAGATAGAATTTGTTTACATACCCTGAGAAAAGAATGTGAGGGCTGACATCTTGTCCAAATTGGCCAATACAAAGTCCTCTGTCAATAATAGGTCAGGAATCCAGCAGACGATTCACGGCCAAGAAGATACTCAAAGTAGGATATTATTAGCCAGTGTTGGAGAATGATGCTATGGAATTCACTAAAAATGCTACTAATGCTAGAAATGATTCGACATACACTTAGCTCCCCTAGAAGACTTAAGTACGCTCACTTTGCCGTGGCTATTCATTTGGTGGGGAATTAATATACTTGGCCCATTCCCTAAGGCTCTTGGCCAAGTGAAGTACTTAGTAGTAGCGATGAATTATTTCACCAAGTGGATTGAAGTGGAGGCACTGGCCACTATCACGGCCAAAAATATAGGAAATTTTGTATTTTGGTAAATCATTTGTAGGTTCGAGATACCAAATGTCATAATGTCGGGCAACGACATGCAATTTACAGATCAAGGCTTCTAGGGATTCATGGCTTGGTTGAAGATAAAGCAGCACCTTATGTCTATAGAGCATCCCCAGAGCAATGAATAGGCCGAGGCTGTGAATTGGGTCATCCTTCGAGAACTAAAAAGATGCTTGGATGAAGCAAAGAGAAATTGGGTTGAACAATTGCCACATGTCTTATGGGTGTACCACACAACTCCCCATTCGACATAGAGAGTGGCTAATCTGAGACTAGAAGATAATGATGGGTGACTTTGGATCAAGTTAAATGCCACTGAGGAAAGAAGGGAAATTGCTGTGATAAGGGAAACCAGCTTGAAAAGATAGGTTACAATGAGGTATAAAAAAAATGTTGTACCTTAAACATTCGAGCCTAGGGACTTAATGCTAAGGCAAGCCAACATTGGAGGAAAGAATGCCAGATACGACAAGCTTGCTGAGAACTGGGAGGCCCTTACTAGTTTACCTTGAAGATAGGAACAGAAGTGTACACACTTGAGACATTACCCGAACGTGGAATGCAATAAACCTTCGATGGTATTACAGTTAAGTCCGTTACGATAAGGAAGGTTAAGTAACCACCCTTCTTTTAGTAAATAGGATTTAATTTTCCTGGTATAGGCGGGTTGAGTTATGTATTATAATATGTAGCTCTTGTACTATTTTTGCCCCATGAGTTTAGAGAGTTTTTTGGCCCAAAAAAATGCAAGTCAAAGAATACTAAAGCAAAGCTAGAAAGCCAAAACCATTAAAGCAAAGGTGACAAATTAAGGTAGAAAGGCTGTCACCCCTGTACGTGGATTTAATCCAGCTGGGGTTTAAGATGAATAAGCAAAAGTTCATCGAGACAACAATAAGGCATGAAGGTTGTCACCCCATGTACGTGGACTTAATCTAACCAGGGTTTGAGATGAATAAGTAAAAGTTCATTGAGACGACATTAAGACAGGAATGCTATTACCTCGCATACGTGGATTTAATCTAGCCGAGGTCTGAGATGAACAAGCAAAAGTTAATTGAGATAGAAAAAATGGGGCAGGAAGGTTATGATTTTGTGTACGTGGATTTAATCCAGTTGGGTTTTGAGATGAACAAGGAAAAGTTCATTGAGATAGCAAAAATGAGGTAGGAAGGCTATCACCTTGTGTAGTTGGATTCAATCTAGTTAGGGTCTGAGATGAACAAGCAAAAGTTTATCGAGATAGCAAAAGTAATGCAGGAAGATTATCACCTTATGTATGTGGATTTAATCTAATCAGGGTTTGAGGTGAATAAGCAAAAGTTTACCAAGATAACAGAAGTAACAAAGCCGAAGTGAAACCAATCTTGAAAAGATGTGCAAGCAAAGGTACAAGTAGAAACAACAAAAACAAAGAAAATAGAAATTTATCAAAGAAAGACATAGTAAAAAGAAAAACTTGGCCAAAAAATTGCTCAATAAGGTAACAAACACCAAACATTCCAACAAAACAACAAGCAAAGATCAACATTTCGTAGATGCAAGTATCAACAAGGTTGACTAAACACATGAAATAAATTGTTCATGTAAGTTGAATTGTTCAAGCAAATTGTTTGAATGATTTAAAGTCACAAAATTGTCGAAGTATCTTAAGGATTTATAAACAAAACTAGCATCCTGGCCCTTCAAACAACGTTAGCAGTAGTGACTTCAACATTAGCAGGTCTTGCATTAGCAGCGTCAACAATAACAGGGTCTACCTCAGAAGCATCGACATTAGAAGAGTTAGCATGTATGGCAACAGTGTTGGCATTGGAGGCATAGGTAACACCGACATCAGCATCGTTATTCAAATTTACAATCTCAGCTCGAGCTTGGATCGTTGATGTCACCTACGAGGTTGATATGAAGCTATCTGTAAGTTGCCTTGCAACATCTTTAAAAGACTCTTCAATCAGCATCTTGACACCAGAAACATGGTTAACCTCAATTTGCGTGCCTTCTACCATGGTCCCTGTTTCATCATCTTTATCCGAGCTAGATGCAACTTCGGCAATTATAGGATCAGTAGAAACCATTTCGCATTAATGTTCGCGTGCCACACACCGTCTACAACTTTGCAATCTGCCTGGGCACATTATATGCTTAAACCTCGCTTCATGAAGAATTGGATTTGCTCAATTATGTTTTCGTATGAAAGCTAAATTAACTCCATCCATTGTCGATGCATTTGCTGATATTGCCCTTGAGAGTACACCATACTAGCTTCCAACTCCTTCATCTTAGCTTCAAACTCTTGTGCCTTGACTTTAGAAGTTTTAACTTTGGAAGATAGGTTCATCTTCAATAGCATATACTTAGTAATAACAGCGATGAGCTTCACTTGTAAATCTCTTTCAGCCCTTTCCAATCGCCCTCTCTTTAGTTGATCGGCTGCTAACTATTTCTTCAAATTAAGGACACTTTTCTCAAGGTCAGCCACCTTCTTGCAAGACTCTTCTTTCTCCCTTTGAGCACCCTCCTCAGCTTGTTTCAACCAAGTTATTACAACATCTTTTTCTGCCAACAAATCAACAGGATTCTTACCATCAAGGCTTTTTTCAACAAAACAAATTGAAAATACCTTGGAAACATATGGAGAAACAACGTTTCCAGACCTTCTAATCTACCCTGCATATCCTTCATTTCTTTCAACTCGACCATCTCTATAATAGATGAACGACTGACTAGGATTTTCCATTTAGCTTCCTTGACAACAAAGTTCACCTCAGTAATAGAAATAAGGTGATCTACCTTTTTCTTTTTCAATGGCAGTTTTTCATGGATCTCTTCATTCAAGACAATTCCTTCATCAGAAGCTTGAGTGAATTCAAGCCTAGGATTAAACTTCAGGTTGACCAGTGTAACATCAAGAACCTTGGTAGTCCTAGCTTTACCAAGCTGAACTACGTCGGTTGGCTTGAGTTTAGCTCCAGGCTCTCAGATGACAATACCTTTGCTTCCTAAAGCAATAAGAGAAGCAGGAACCTTAGACTTTTTTGGGGTAGCCACTTTTTCCTTTGTCTTAGCCTTTCTCAACTCTCTTTGCTTTACTACCTTATCTTTTTCCAAGGCAATGGCAAATGCAGCCATTTGTGATTTCACCATCTCCACTATAGGGTAAACAAAGTCGGTTAGTATAACAACATATACACGAATCACGAATCATAAAGATAAGAATAAAAGCTAAGCAAATGAAAATGCATATACAAACACACTAAATTTATGTCAGTACTCGGCAGGAGTAGTACCAACAAGCCACTGACAAGGAATCCGATCTTGAAGATTTTTAATCACACCAGAGAAATGATCCTTGGCTCTCAGTTCCTCTGGGGTTTCTTGAACCACAAACCAGCTGGACTCCAAGTAATAATGGCTATACAACCAATACAAGGGGAATCGAGGCTTATTCACATTCTCCCTTGCACCTCACACAACAAAGAGAGTTTCCTAGCTTTTCATTCGAGGGTGAAGAAAGAAGAACTTGTCTTTATATTCTTTGTAGGAATCTTGAAAAGGCTTTAATAATGCTCGATCTCTAACACTACAAAAAGAAAATGAGGAACAATTCTATTTGTAAGTTTAATGGATGGGTGAAAAATAAACAAAAACAAGTTAAGTGTGCATACGACCCCCTCCCTAATGCACACATTCTCAAAGGCCACCATGAAAGCCCAAGAGTTCGGATGGAGTTGTGAAGGTGCAACATTTAGAAAGTTTAAGACTGACGTTTGAAAATCTGTACAAGAAAGTCTCATACCCAGGTGTTTAAAAAATGTTAGATACATCGGTAGAAAATCAGGATATAAATAACTGGCTTTTGTCGTTGCAACCTTGTCCAAGGGGATTCCTATATTCTCCATCCAGCCCTGGAGAACATATTCTTCTGTCATTTTCCAAAGCCACCACATCCCAAAGGATGGCATTATCATCACAGGCCAAAACTAAATGACCAACTAATGCATTTAATGCTTCTTGGTTAAAGCAAGACTGAGTCCCAGCTATCTCATTATCGATCCAATCCACGTTCAGATTTGCTGCCTTATAGTAAGCCTTCAAGGTGGTCTCGACATATGTCACGGTCCTTCCCATCTCCCTGTTAAAAACATCGAAAGAATGGTCAGATGTTGTCGATATAGTAACCTTGATTGATTGACTTCAACTTCAGTAGGTTGAGATAAAATCTTTTGAGGAACAACTTACTGAAATGACATATCTACCCCGGAAGTGCTGATAGGACCGGATGGGATTTTCATTAGGTTAGGAAATTCCATCCAAGCTTTGGCATACTCCAAAATCTCATTGAGGCTGTAAGGCATTCCCACTGACTTCAAATGATTCGGACATGTTTCAAGAATTTCGGGACATATCTTTATCTCTAGTGGAGCTGACTTTTTGGGATTAGCAGTCATCGGACGTTCATTTTTCCTCCTACCCTTTCTTGATCCTTTTCGACTACCCCGAATAATAGACAAGTCACTACGGCTAGACTCATCCTTAGGGACAGCTACCCTTCCATGAGAAGCAGTAAGGGAAGCTAAAGAACTGATACAGTCTTCGACACCCCTACGACCGCTCGAAGACCTTCTCTAGCTAGCAGTTAGAGATGGAGGTATGGCCAGAGACCTGGACAACCAGTTAGCAGCAAAGCTCGTCGGACGGTTGCTGCAACTAGAAGATAGAACGTTTTGTTTATGTGGACCCATCTTCAACAAAACAAAAAAAAAAAAACCAAATATGCACAATGTAATGATAAAGAACAAAAATTTTAGTGAAAAGGAAAGTAAAAAAGAAAGGCATTACGTTAAGTAGAAGAATAATAAGAGCGAACAAAGATTTGAAAAAGAAGAAAAGATCGTCAACAAAATCAGCATAGGGAAGTTGCAAAAAAAAGACAAATAGTCTCACATGAAGAGGACAAGTGAAAGTAATAGTAAAGGTAAAAATGAAAAGTAGAACCTAAATAGTATAAGGCAAAATGGACCTAAGTTTTCACAAAGCCCAAATTCAAAGATGGTTAAAAAAAATTTGAAACAGCCTGAATCTTTTAGAATTCGAACGGTTTCAAAATTCAAAATTTTTAATCATTACGCATTTAATGCAACCTTGGTTCTCATGCAACTACGACAAAATTGTCTAAAGAAAACAAAAAGACACACCCTTTTCATTTCCAATGACATCAACGCAGGCTAGATAATCCAACCCCAAGGTTTTCCTTAAGCAGACATTGCTTCCTCCTAAGCAATATCAACTTGGGGGCAACTGTAACACCCTAAGAGGCATTACCGTAACTAGGTCTATATTTCTAAGAATAAAAAGAAAAACAAACTTGAAAGGTAGACACAACATGCAAATACTACTCATAAATGTAATTAGATATTATATACAAACCATACAGTAATTAAAATACATGCCTAATACAACTCATATATTACCCAAAGGTGTCATATAAAATATAAAGAATACAAAAAATAAATAACGTAAACTAGGCTACGACTTCATGCACGTGAGTCCAAGCTTCATCTGCACATGTCTTCACCTGTATCTTGAAAAAAGGAAAACTTAAAGAGTGAGACATAATGTCTCAGTGAGTGCTCTAAGGGTTCTATGGCTAGGTTAAACTCTTCTACTCGGACAACCTTCATTACTTATCTCTCATGGCTTTAGCCACATTGGGTCTCTCATAATTATCCATACCTATGGTCGAGTCTACACCTTTCAACAGTCAATACTCCTTGTTAATTGCTCTCTCATTCTCACAACTATTATATTGGTTTACTATCTCATTCTTAACCTAAGAACTCATCCTCACTATTTATACTTTCTTACCCAAAACCCTCTTTAGAATTTACTCTTTTTCCTTTTAATATTCAAAGCTGTCCCCTAGGGTCAAGTCTAAGGTTACAGACATCCTAAAATACTCTCATTTCATTCTCTCTTGTCTTATACCTTTCTATTACGCCATGTGGGAATTCACCCTTTCTTTATCTTATTCACAACTATTATTATCCAACTAAAACCTTGATAACACTATCTTAAGGTCTAGCCTCTCACTTATCCTTAAGGTGGCAAACACAATTCCAATTACAAGCATATAATTGTTTGACATTCTTTGTCTAGTAACTAGACATATACCTTGTTTTGTTTTATCAAATAGGAACAACACTTGTGCAAGATATGATCACATGTCCACAACTTTAACATTTCATCACAAGGCACAATTACATTCTTACATAGAATTCACATAAATAGGGTCACGTAGAATTCACATAATTACAACATAGCACACTCTAACATATCACACTATAACAAGATACATATGCGTGCTATATTCCTAAACCACTACTCATGCACATGTGGTACCAACCTAAACTTTTCGGAAAGTGGACTAGGAGTAAATGCAGGCCATAAGAAGCGTCATCGATACCGATGCCTTTGGCTTTCGCACCCTCAACTAGCATAATATCCCCCGGTGACTAGTCAGGGTTACCCAGTTTTGCTAGTACGCCCCGGCTCCATGAGATCAGCATGGACCATTGGAGTTTTCCCAACTGGATAACCCCCAAGGCTAAGGTTAGACAACCTATCACAGCCTCCACCAGCCAGATTCCTACATACTTTCCTCATCACATAACTCAAATGTTATGATGCATGGTCACAAATAATGCTTATAACTTTTTATAGACTTTTATCATGAAACATTGATACAATTTCAAATCATACTCAGTTTCTTTCAAGGTAAATAATAATCATACAATATAAACTCAACAAGGCATAAGAAAACAAACAACAATGAGTTAAAAACTGCAAAAAGGAGTTCAAAAACACAAAGAACGGAATAGTAAAAGTCGTATCCGTCCAACAGAACGGAAGTCTCGCCCGGCGGTCCAGCAAACCCGTCCAGCGGGTTCGCGTCGGAACCCAACCCGCCCAGCGGGTATTTCACCCCGCCCAGCGGGTCCGCGTGCCTAACGCAAACGCGGAATCCAGTTTTTGAAGAAAAGTCGCCCCACGGCTATCTAATCCCACCAGGAGGATCCGAGGTACTAATTTTAATTTATTTTTCCTATTTTCTTTGGGTTCTAAATGCTTCAAGATAAATACTTAGATTCTTAATCACTCTTCTACATTGATAATTGGTCAATCTAATCCATAATTTCCTTACTCCCTCACAATCCCCTCAAAACCCATTAAATCCTTAAATTTAGGTATAAGGAGCGAAAAGATAAATAAAAGAACAAGGACAAGGAAGGATACAGGGGAGAGCACTCACCTTTATGGACATACAAAACTGAGTTCTAGGGCTTGAATTCTCCGGTTTCTATTCCTCTTCGTTCTTTTCCTCTTCTTCTTCTTTCTTTTCTCTTCATTCTCTGTACCTTCTTTCTTCTTCTATTTATGACGGCTAAACTTAATTCTCCTTCTCTATTCCTTTCTTATAACATGTGGGTGGGTATGTGGCTTAGTGGGCTTTAATCCTCTATTGGGCCCTAGATCCTCTTTTGGGTTGTATGATAATATTTCTACTAATTTATAATACTAAGGTATTAATAAGAATAATAAGAATAAGAATAATAATAACAACAACAATAATAATAACAATAAATATAATAACAACAACACAACACAATAATAATAATAATAATAATAATAGGAAATGTAATAACAATAATTCTTAAGACATTTTTTGTCTAATAACATATGAGAAGGGTTCTTCTAAGAGCTACCTCGTGGTTTATTTCTAGTACTTGAAATTTGGGGTGTTACAGCAACTGTTCATAGGTTAGGATTACCCAACCTCAACTTTTAAGCTGGCATTGCTTCCAAGCATTGTCAATTTGGGGGCAACTGTTCTAGAGGTTATCTCAAACTCTCAAGTTGATGCTGCTTCTTCCAAGTAGCATTGGCTTGGGGAAAACTGTTTTGGAGGTCGTTTCAAACTCCCAAGCAGCACTAGTTTGAGGGCAACTATTCTGGAGGTTACCCCGGTTGCCAATCCTTAAGTTAGCCCCTCACCTTAGCATTTGACTTAAGAATTACTAGATCAACTAACAGCGACATCAATAATCAAGGCTAACTCAGGTTGGTTATCCCGCGTATCATGATATCACCTACCCTAGTTATAATGATCCTTCTTATCTCGGATAAGACTTTTATGACCACCCTGGTCATAGCAAGGAAAATGCTCAATGTGGCACCCAAACACACGTTACCACGTGGCATCTCAAACCTCTTTAGCGACTTTTACCTCCAAAATTCTCTATATAAAAGGCTCCACATACACCAGGTACTCATAAGTCTCTCATTCTCTCACACTCACTTACGCTCTTAATGACTTAGGCATCAAAGTCCTTACAAATGCTACCACTGGAGACGTTCTTTACCACCATGGAAGTTCATCGGAGCTCTTTCTTGCTCTTCCTCGTGCTTTACCTCACAACACCTTTTATGTATGGAGCCTGCTAAGAGTTTTGTCGAAGGCTCTGCAGAAGTCGAATATGCAGAGGTGGAGAGTATGCGTCTTGAAAAGGCAGATGTATATTAGAAATAAACATCAAAATACAAAGACCAAGCCTAGCTCACCACAAACAGAACTTGTTTGGAGTGTCTTGGAATAAGTGCAAGCTAGGCTGGATGAGGGACGTCGGGTTGGGTGGGTGAAGGGCATGCTTGGAATACATAGGCTATGACGTCGCCCATTTCAAGTAACAAGTTGGTTACTGTTGAGGTGTTTGCTTCTATGCACTGAGGTTGAGAACATATGCTTGGGATACTTGAGAATGACTTTTGCATAACACGCATTGTTGATGCTCACATCGACGTCGATTGGCTAAGAACATGGCTCATGCATACAAATTGTCAAACTAGCATCGAAAGCAAGGCCTTTAACTGTCATGTCGATAGTCGCATTGCATCGTATCAACTAGGCCAGTAAAGAGCAATCACAGTTAGACACAGGTAGGGTGGCGACGTTGCCTTTGTGAACACAGATGAGGGTGAGGTTTTTGTATATGCAGGTATGGCGATGAAAAGTCACATCGTCCATGGGAGGCAGGTCCTGCCTAATCTTCGTGCTAGTACAGAAAGATGGTGTACCTGCAAAATGAAATCACGAAGCCTGCAAAAAGGAAATGGTGAAAACAAAAAAAGAAATCACAACAACATCATTGATAATTGATTACTGAAATTCCATTTTTGCACACGAATATGGTCAATCAGAAATATGTTGATTAAAATCAAACATTCTCGATGAATCCTCAAAATTTAATTTCAGTTTTGTGCATTGACATAAACAATCATCACAGAATCTCACTCTTTGATTCTTTGAAAAATCTCAAATAAGAGGATGATCGAAGAACCAAACGATTGATGACTCAAAATCACTAAACGAATCATTTCTTCTAAACCTTGATTAAAGAAGACAAACACCGTCTTTGATAGGCTGTTACTAGGGTTTCAAAGCAAGACTAGGGCTACAAAAAGAAAACTAGAAAATAAGAGAAATTTTAATTTCATTCAACTTGTCTGCTTTACAATCATTACAATTCTGTCTTAAATAAACAATAGGCCTAGAGGGAACGCCAGTTGTCATAAGGCTAACTTAGGAATTTAAATTACTAAATTCAAATAAAACCCTTCAAATGAATTGAGTTATCCATGCAGGCGTGTTCCTTTGTCTCCTGGGCTTAGATACTTAGGCTTCATCCTTGAGGTTAGGTGGGATGCTAAGATCACTAGGGGGCAGATTAGACCTTGCCCTCAAGGTCAGAAGTGGAAAAGCTGGGCACACTGTGGATGATCTCAATGGTGTCAAAAAAGGTGGAGTGGGATTTGATGGTTGAAGTAACAGGAGTGGTTGGGAAGATGGGTTGACATTGTCAAAATTAATTGGGGTAGGTGGAATTGTCACAGGTTGGTCTAAGGAAAGGGAAGGAGGCATGTGAGGTGTAAATGAAGTGAATGGTGGTGAGTGAAGCATGGGAACTTTTGTGGGATCGAAGGGTAAGCCAATTAAGAGGGTGGTAGTGAAAGTGTTGGGATTAAGTAAAGTGGAAGGAAAATGGTTAAATTCATTTGAACTAAGGATAGGGGAAGGAGTGGTGGTCATTAATATGGGTAAGGGTCGAAAATGAGAGTTGGGGTCACTTCCCTAGTAAGGTCGAAGAAGTGAAACATGAAAGATGTTATGGATTCGAGCTTCTTGGGGTAAGGTGAGTTCATAAGTGACAAGTCCAATTCATCGAAGCACTGTGAAGGGCTGTAAAATCGTTTGGCTAGCTTCGATGAAGAGCGGCGAGCGACAGATGTCTAGCGATAAGGACATAAGTGAAGGAGAACGAGATCCCTCTCTTGGAAGGTACGTTTCATGCGATGCTTGTTAGCCTAATCGATCATTCTTTGCCTACTATGGTGGAGATTTACCTTAATTGTGTTGAGAATCTCAATGCATTCTTGTAGGGAATGGCCAACATTGGAGACCGTGGTAGACCCCAAATTGTATGTTGGCTGAGATGGAGGAGTACGGCCGTAAAGGGCTTGAAAAAGGGACATGCCAATTGTAGAAAGGTAGGTTGTGCTGTGACAATATTCAGTCAGATACAAAAAAAGAGAACTTGTGGCGAGGATACTCACTAGTGAGGCAACAAAGGTATATTTCCAAGCAACATTATGTACCTTCGACTGGCTGTCAGTCTCTGGGTGATAAGCCGATGAGTAAGAAAGGGTGGTGTCATGGAGGCGAAAAATCTCCCTCCAGAAAAAGTTGAGAAAAATAGGGACACAATTTGAGATGATAGAGCGGGGGAACCCCATGGAGGCGACAAATGTCCATTGAAAAGTGGGTAACCAAAGTCTTTGCTATGAAGGACGATGGTAGAGAAATGAAGTGGCCAAATTTTGATAGCCGGTCGCAAATGACCTAGATTGTGGTGTGGCCAAAGGAGTTGGGAAGGTATGTGATGAAGTCTATGGTAAAGTCTTCCCACACCTGGTTTGGGATAGGGAAGGGTTGTAATAAGCCAACCTTTTTTTGTGGGATATACTTATTTTATTGGCATTTGATGCAGGTGTAGATGAAGGACTTGGTGTCTTTATAAAGTCTAGGCTAATAAAAGGTAGAGGCAAGGCAAGTAATAGTGGGTTTTCCTCGGAGTGGTCGGTTGATGTGATGGCATAGAATTTACGAAGGAGAGTGGTGCAGAGGTTGTTAGAGTCTAGAACAAAAAATGCAAGCACCATAATATAAAAGGCAATCTAAAAGGTGAAATGGGCTAGAATTTGAAAAAGTTGTAGTGGTTGATTGGACTAGAGACCATTTTGCTAGGTTGGATGAGAGAAATGCACAAATCTTATACAGAATGTTAGGAACCATCAAGGAAACAACTGAGAACAAGAGGCTGGGATGCTTGTTCTATTTGGAGAGAGCATCAATAACTTTGTTTGATTTACTAGGTTTGTAAAAGTTGTCAAAGTTGTAGCCTTGTAATTTCATTACCCACTTATATTGATCTGGTGTCTGAAATGATTGGGATAGGAGATGTCATAAACTTTTCTAGTTTGTGTAGATGTGAAAATGATGGTTGATTAGATACTGGTGCCAACTTTTTACCACTTTAGTGATCGCGAATGTAGATGGAGTTGTTCTGCATGCGAGGACTAAGCTTGTTGAAAAAGGTAATAAGGTGGCCTTTTTGGGATAACACGGTGTAACATCCTGTTTTTCTAATGCATGATTAAGTGTTTTAATGATTAAAAAGTGAAAATTTGATATGTAAACTAGGTGATTAAAAGAAAGAAATGAATTGTTGTTATGTATGGTTTATTGTATATGATGATGGTTGTGTTTTGTTTGTTTAAAATTCTAGTTTGAATTTAGGAAACTTGAGATATGTGCTTAAGCCAATATGGGTGTGTTGTGAGTGTGATTTTGGGTTTTGAGAGAAAAACAGTTGAGTAAACCAGTTTTGAGATAAGTGGAGTGGTTTGGTGTGATTTGGGCATCAGTTGGCCAAAAGTCCATGTGAGAGCTTCGGGAGATCGAGTATAAAAGGAGAAAAGAGGGGAGGGGAGTTCCTCATTCTTTCTCTTCTCTTCATCTCTTTATCTCTCTCTAGAATCTCGAGTTACTAGGAGTGTCAAAGGATTTCAAGCCCCAATTCCGTGTCTTGGAGAAAGGAGGGTTAATTCTTGGAAGGTTTTGGCTCAAGACATCGAATTCTCAAGGAACCTAAATCTAGATTTGGCAAATTTTAGAGGTAAAGGAAGCTCACTCTTGGTTGATTTTGTGTGTGTGGCTATTGGTATGGTGATTTAATGCCTTGAAATCGATTGATTTTTATGAATATGTTGTGTTTGTGGATCTTGATATCAAAATGGGTTTGAAAAGAGGATTTTGAGATTTGCAGATGATTTGTGGATAAATTTGTTATGTAATCAGTTAGAAAGGTATTAGAAATGATTAAAATTGTTTTGTAATGCTTGTTGTTGATTGATTTGGTTAAAACTAGGTGTTGGTGAGTGATTTGCGAAGAAAACAATCAAAAATCGCACACAACGATGGATAGCTCACTCAGCGACCAAAATTCTCGCTCATAGATGGATATTTCAATCACTGGAAGTTTGTCATTCGCTCAGCGATAGATTTTTCAGTTGTTGGAAGTTGGTCATTTGCTCAGCGACGGAAATGCTCGCTAAGCGAGAGAAAAACAGAGTTTTCTCTATTTTTTCATTATTTTTGTTGGTTGTTGATGACTTTATTTATTCCTATGAATGTCAAATGTATATTTTAAGTTAATTGAATGTTCAAATGGTTTTCTAAACTAGTTTTTGGGTTTTTCTTTATTATTATTGTTGAGGATTTGTTGATAAGTTGTAAGTGTCTTGCTGAGCAAAACATATGTTCGCTGAGTGAGAATTATACCTGAAACTTGGTTACTTTTTGCAATTGAGCTCGCTGAGCGAGAACCTTCGAAAGGGAGAGTGTACTCCTTATATGAAAGGTACTTGTTGAGCGAGCATATGGATTGTTGAGCGAGCATGTATTTTTGTATGTTGTGTGAGAATTTATTAGGAATTGGTAATTAAGTGGAAAGGTTGCTTAGGTAGAACCTCCACTAGTTGTGGTATGTTGTAATGTTGTGATATCTTATAGAAGGTATTGGTTGCTTAGATAAGACCTCACCTAAGACGTGTAAGATATTTGTTGAGGTATGTGCTGATTGAATAAAGTTGTGATTGTTGACCATGCAAGAGGCCGTATTGGGCGTGCATAGGGTTGATGGTGATTGTTGGACCATAGGTGGTGCTAAGTAGGCCACGTGGTGATATGTTGATATATATATAATATATACATATATATACATATAATATATATATACATATACGTATATATATATATACGTATACAGATATATATGTATATATATGTATATATATGTATATATGTATATATATATATATGATATAATGATTGTTGTGGTTGAATTGATTATTGTGTTGATATGTTGATACATATCTATTGATATGATGATTATTTAGTAGAGTTGATTATTGTGGTGATATATGCATTGACATGCATATGTTGATGGCTAAGGTTAGGTGGGCCTCAAGCTGTGTGCAGGTAGGTATGTAAGGTGGATGGTGACTATAGTTGGTACTCAGATAGGTCTCCAACCTAGTGCCTGGAAAAGAAATGGGGTTTTAAAGCTAGACCTAGGGGATAAGTGGATAGGTAATCCTGTAGTGGGGCCAAGGCAGTGTAGGCCTTGTGTCACGGTATACCACCACCCACATATACTTATCCTGACAACCATAAGCTTATCCAACTGATTAGGGTTTTGGCAATCCCTGAATGGTGCTAGATGGCCATGGTAGGGCATAAGAGCTGGTTGATCGCCTGAAATGTAGAAATCTCTCAAGAGTTGTGTCATTCATACATTGACATATGGGGTTGATAGCATGTTGTGTTATTTTGTGTGTACTATACTGTAACGTATGTAAACCCATTTCTAGGCAGATTTGGTTTCTATGTTGGTGTGATTGATGATTTTGATTATGTTGGATTTCATATCATACATTGGTTTTATTATATAAGCTTATCCTTGCTGTAACACCCTAAGGGGCGTTATCGTAACTAGGTCTATATTTCTAAGAATAAAAAGAAAAACAAACTTGAAAGGTAGACACAACATGCAAATACTACTCATAAATGTAATTAGATATTATATATGAACCATACAGTAATTAAAATACATGTCTAATACAACTCATATATCACCAAAAGGTGTCATAAAATATAAAGAATACAAAAAATAAATAACGTAAACTAGGCTACAACTTTATGCACGTGAGTCCAAGCTTCATCTGCACATGTCTTCACCTGTATCCTGAAAAAAGGAAAACTTAAAGGAGTGAGACATAATGTCTCAGTGAGTGCTCTAAAGGTTTTACAGCTAGGTCAAACTCTTCTACTCAGATAACCTTCATTACTTATCTCTCATGGCTTTAGCCTCATTGGGTCTTTCATAATTATCCATACCTATGGTCGAGTCTACACCTTTCAATACTCCCTCTTAATTGCTCTCTCATTCTCACAACTATTATATTGGTTTACTATCTCATTCTTAACCTAAGAACTCATCCTCATTATTTATACTTTCTTACCCAAAACCCTCTTTAGAATTTACTCTTCTTCCTTTTAATATTCAAAGTTGTCCCCTAGAGTCAAGTCTAAGGTTACAGACATCTTAAAATACTCTTATTTCATTCTCTCTTACTTATACCTTTCTATTACGCCATGTAGGAATTCACCCTTTCTCTATCTTATTCACAACTATTATTATCCAACTAGAACCCTCATAACACTATCCTAAGGTCTAGCCTCTCACTTATCCTTAAGGTAGCAAACATAATTCCAATTACAAGCATATAATTGTTTGACATTCTTTGTCTAGTAACTAGACATATACCTTGTTTTGTTTTATCAAACAAGAATGACACTCGTGCAAGATATGATCACATGTCCACAACTTTAACATTTCATCACAAGGCACAATTACATTCTTACATAGAATTCACATAAATAGGTCACGTAGAATTCACATAATTACAACATAGCACACTCTAACATATCACACTATAACAAGATACATATGCGTGCTATGTTCCTAAACCACTACTCATGCACATGTGGTGCCAACCTAAACTTTTTGGAAGGTAGACTAGTAGTAAATGCAGGCCATAAGAAGCGTCATCGGTACCGATGCCTTCGGCTTTCGCACCCTCAACTAGCATGATATCCCCCGGTGACTAGTCAGGGTTACCCAGTTTTGCCAGTACACCCCGGCTCCATGGGATCAGCATGGACCATTAGAGTTTTCCCAACTGGATAACCCCCAAGGCTAAGGTTAGACAACCCATCACGGCCTCCACCAGCCAGATTCCTACATACTTTCCTCATTACATAACTCAAATGTTATGATACATGGTCACAAATAATGCTTACAACTTTTTATAGACTTTTATCATGAAACATTGACACAATTTCACATCACACTCAGTTTCTTTCAAGGTAAATAATAATCATACATTATAAACTCAACAAGGCATAAGAAAACAAACAACAATGAGTTAAAAACTGCAAAAAGGAGTTCAAAAACACAAAGAACGGAATAGTAAAAGTCGTACCCGCCCAGCAGGACAGAAGTCTCGCTCGACGGTCTAGCGAACCAGCCCAGTAGGCCGCGTTGGAACCTAACTCGCCTAGCAAGTCCGCGTGCCTAACGTAAACGCGAAATCCTAGTTTTTGAAGAAAAGTCGCCCCGCGGCTATCTAATCCCGCCAGGCGGATCCGAGGTACTAATTTTAATTTATTTTTCCTATTGTCTTTGGGTTCTAAATGCTTCAAGATAAATAATTAGATTCTCAATCACTCTTCTACATTGATAATTGGTCAATCTAATCTATAATTTCCTTACTCCTTCACAATCCCTTCAAAACCCATCGAATCCCTAAATTTAGGTATAAGGAGGGAAACGATAAATAGATGAACAAGAACAAGGAAGGACACGGGGGAGAGCACTCACCTTTATGGATATACAAAGCTGAGTTCTAGGGCTTGAATTCTCCGGTTTCTATTCCTCTTCTTTCTTTTCCTCTTCTTCTTCTTTCTTTTCTCCTCATTCACTCTACCTTCTTTCTTCTTCTATTTGTGACGGCTAAACCTAATTCTCCTTCTCTATTCCCTTCTTATAACATGTGGGTGGGTATATGGCTTAGTGGGCTTTAATCCTCTATTGGGCCCTAGATGCTCTTTTGGGTTATATGATAATATTTCTACTAATTTATAATACTAAGGTATTAATACGAATAATAAGAATAAGAATAATAATAACAACAACAATAATAATAATAACAATAAATATAATAACAACAACACAACACAATACTAATAATAATAATAATAGTAATAATAGGAAATATAATAAAAATAATTCTTAAGACATTTTTTGTCTAATAACATATGAGAAGGGTTCTACTAACAGCTACCTTGTGATTTATTTCTAATACTTGAAATTTGGGGTGTTAGACTTGCCTTGCTGTTTTGTTTTGGTATGGTTACTGTGGTTGGTGTTGTTGTATGGTGCTATGACTGTGATGATCACGTTGTTTTGGCGTGGGAGCAGAGGGAGAGGCGTCCGTAGATCCAGCTTCTCAAAGCTGATGGAGGAGGTCTCAGATGGAGAATTTTGGAGGCCATTTTTGGGTGGAGCTCTCATGGAAGCTCTTTTCTTTTTGGTTTAATGTATATGTTGCATAGCTGACCAGCTATAGGGAGTTTGGTTTTGTGTTTCTCCCTTCATGTTGTATATATATAAATGGGCTTGTATACAGTATTATTTCATATCTTGTATATGTTAGAGTAATATGTGTATTGATTATTATTAAGTATCTTTATATATAAATAGGGGGTTGTTTGTAGTACTGTGGCAACAGAGGGTCGTTACACTTTTTGGTATCAGAGCTGGTCGTGTCTTTGGGTTGACTTATGGGAAATAGGTCCAGTATGCTTATGTTGTGTGTATATGACATGTTGCTTGGTGTGAATTGTTTTGTTGTTTAGTTGTTTTGTTGTGGTGGAGATCCTTCTATGAGCGAAGTGATCATGTTTGGACAATTGATGAGAGTTGTTGTGGTTGGTTTTGTAGAATCCTGATGAAGAGGTCTAACCAGCCACCACCACCACCTCCAGTTGACTTCTCCCAGATAGCTAGAGCTATGGAGGTGATGGTTGCTGTTATGGCCTAACAGTAGACTACTGTGGGCCAGCAATAGACTGCCACGGCTCAGCAGCACCAAGCTACTATGGCTCAAATGAAGATGTCCCAAGCTGCTTGTGTTGCTGTGCCTCTCGAGTTTCAAGGGTTGGCTGAGTTTAGGAAGAGTGACCCACCCCAGTTCAAGGGTGAGTCAGATCGTGATGCAGCTAACCAGTGGATGCGAGAGATGGAGAAGATTTTTAGAACGATGGTTTGCCCTAATGACAAGAAGGTTGTATATGCCATGTATATGCTTATTGGTGAGGCAGAGTATTGGTGGCAAGGAACCCAGCAATTGATGGGAGCTAGGGGTGAGGCTGTCACTTGGGCTAGTTTTCGAGAACGTTTCCTGGAGAAGTATTTTCCAACAAGCGCAAGGCATACAAAGGAGATGGAGTTTCTAAGATTACACCAAGGGAATATGTCAGTGAGTGAGTATGCCGACAAGTTTTGTAACACCCTAGAGGGTATTACTGTAACTAGGTCTAGATTTCTAAGAACAAAAAAGAAAGACTTAAAAACATAGAAACATGTTGAAGTGACCCTTAAATATAATTATATTCGTATAAAAATAATACAATAAAATACCATACATGCCTAATACAACTCATTTAACACCCAAAGGTGTCGTACAAAATATATAGAATACAAAAAAAAAAAAAACATAATTACATAAACTAGGATACGTCTTCTTGCACGTGACTCTAAGCTCTATCTGCACATGTCTTCACCTGTATCCTAAAAAAGGAGAAACTTAAAGGAGTGAGACATAATGTCTCAGTGAGTGCTCTAAGGGTTCTACCGTTGGGTCAGACTCTTCTACTCAGACAACCTTCATCACTTATCTGTCATGGCTTTAGCCTCACTAGGTCTCTCATAATTCTTCATCCCTATGGTTGAGTCTACACCTTTCAATAGTCAATACTCCCTATTAATTGCTCTCTCATTCTTACAATTATTATATTGGTTTACTATCTCATTCTTAACCTAAGAACTCATCCTCATTACTTATACTTTCTTACCCAAAACCCTTTGTAGAATTTACTCTTCTTCCTTTTAATATTCAAAGCGATCCTCTAGGGTCAAGTCTAAGGTTACAATCATTCTAAAATACTCTCATTTTATTCTCTTTTACTTGTCTTATACCTTTCTATTACGCCATGAGGGAATTCACCCTTTCTTTATCTTATTCACAACTATTATTATCCAATTAGAACCCTCATAACACTATCCTAAGGTCGAGCCTCGCACTTATCCTTAAGGTAACAAACACAATTCCAATGACAAGTATATAATTATTTCACATTCTTTGTCTAGTAACTAGACATATACCTTGTTTTGTTTTATCAAACAGGAATGACACACATGCAGGGTATGATCACATGTCCACAACTTTAACACCACAAGGCACAATTACATTTTTACACGTGTACACATTACATTAATCACTCATAAATAAGGTCACATAGAATTCACATAATTACAATGTAGCACACGTCAGCATATCACACTACAACAAGATACATATGCGTGCTATGTTTCTAAACCACTACTCATGCACATGTGGTACCAACCTAAACTTTTCGAAAAGTAGACTAGGAGTAAATGTAGGCCATAAAAAGTGTCATCAGTACCGATGCCTTATGCTTTCACACCCTCAACTAGCATGATATCTCTCGATGACTAGTTAAGGTTACCTAGTTTTGCCAATATGCCTTGGCTCCATGGGATCAACATGGACCATTGGAGTTTTCCCAACCGAATAACCCCTAAGGCTAAGGTTAGACAACCCATCACAGCCTCCACCAGTCAGATTCCTACATACTTTTCTCATTACATAACTCAAATGTTATGATGCATGGTCACATATAATGCTTACAACTTTTTGTAGACTTTTATCATAAAACATTGGCACAATTTCATATCACACTCATTTTTTTCAAGGTAAATAACAATCATACAATATAAACTCAACAAGGCATAAAAAAAATAACAATGAGTCAAACACTACCAAAAGGAGTTCATAAACATAAAGAATGGAATAACAAAAGTCGTATTCGCCCAGCGGTCTAACAAACCCGCGCAGCGGGTTGCACTGGAACCTAACCTGCCCAGCAAGTGTTGTACCTTGCCAAGCGGGTCCGTATTAGAACCCAACCCACCTAGTGGCTATTGGACCCTGCCCGCTGCCCGGCAGGTCCGTGCGCGCAACACCAACGTAGACTCAGTTTTTGAAGAAAAGTTGTCTAAAGACTATCTAATCTATAAACTCCTTACTCCCTTACAATCTCCTCAAAATCCATCAAATCCCTAATCTTAGGCGTAAGGAAAGAGAAAAGGTAAATAGATGAACAAGAACAACATAAAGGACAAGGAAGAACACGGGGGAGAGCACTCACCTTTGGAGACATGCAAAGCTGAGTTCTAGGACTTGGATTCTCCGGTTTCTATTCCTCTTCTTCTTCTTTCTTTTCTCCTCATTCTCTCTACCTTCTTTCTTCTTTTATTTTGTGATGGCTAAACCTAATTCTCCTTCTCTATTCCCTTCTTATAATATATGGGTGGGTATGTAGTTTAGTGGGCTTTAGTCTCCTATTAGGCCCTAGATGCTTTTTTAGATTCTATGATAACATTTCTACTAATTTCTAATGCTAAGATATTAATAATAATAATAATAATAATAAGTGATCTAATAACAATAACTCTTAAGGTGTCTTTTGTCTAATAACACATGGGAAGTGTACTACTAAGAGCTGTGTCATGCTTTATTTCTAGTACTTGAAATTTGGGGTGTTACAAGTTTGAGTACTTGGCTCGGTTTTACTCACAGGTGATTACCAAGGAGTGGAGATGTTGCAAGTTTGAAGAAGGTTTGAGACATGAGCTGAAAAGGATGATTATCCCTATGACTATTAGAGAGTTTCCTACTCTGGTAGAGAAGGCAAAGACAATGAAGAGACTAGAGTCTGGAGCTCGAGTGGTGAGGACTCAAAGTAGTGGATCATCTAGATCCAAGAGAGGAGGGTAGCAGAGGAAACCTTATAGTAGACCTAAGAGTCAGTCGCAATCCTCTAGACCTTGGCAGTCTGGGACTTCTAGTTCCTAGAGCCATTTTTCTGTTACACCCCATACCAGACAACAGGAGGTTAGATGCTTTAGGTATGGTGGACCACACTATATAGGCCAATGCCCTTTGAAGAGCAATGTTTGTTTCAGATGTCAACAGCTTGGACATATAGCCAAAGACTACACAGCTTCAGTAATGGCGGAGTCCACCGTGAATGTTGTAAGGGCAGTGAGACCTATAGCAACAGGATGAGTGTTTACCATGAGCGGAGCAGAAGCTGCTTGTTCCAATGATCTTATTCGGGGCGAGTGTGAGATAGTTGGTAATGTTTTATTAGTGTTGTTTGATTCTGGAGCCACTCATTCTTTCATTTCTTATGAGTGTGTAGAGAGGTTGCAGTTGGTTACTTGTCTTTTGTTGTTTGATCTGCTTGTCTCTATGCCGACTGCTACCCCTGTGGTGACATTGGTGGTTTATGCTAATTGTCTGATAGTAGTGAGTGGACGAACGTATAAAGTAAATCTGATTTGTCTTCCTTTGATGGAGTTGGATGTGATTTTGGGAATGGATTAGTTGTCTTCCAACCATATTCTGTAGGATTGTGCTAAAAAGGCCTTGATCTTTCCTAGTATAGAGAATTATGGATTCATTTCTAATACCCAAGCTCAGATTTCCTTGCAAGAAGGAGCTTAGGGGTATATGATCTTGTCTTTTCTGGAAGTCAAGAGTGATTTGGATTTGGATTCAGTGGCAGTGGTTAAAGAGTTCCTTGAAGTTTTTCCTAAGTATGTGCCTAGTGTACCTCTACAAAAAGAGGTGGAGTTTACTATAGACTTGGTTTTAGGAGTGGGACTAGTGTCAATGGCTCCTTATAGAATGGCACCAGCGAAGTTGGCAGAGTTAAAGAAGCAGGTTGAAGAGTTGCTAGAAAAGAAGATGATCCAATCCAGTGTTTCTCCTTGGGGAGCATCGGGTATTATTAGTAAAAAAAGAAAGATGGTAGTTCACAGTTATGTGTGGATTACAGGCAATTGAACAAGATTACGATCAAGAACAAATATCTATTGCCAAGGATAGATGATTTGATGAACTAGTTGAGGGGAGCAAAGGTTTTCTCAGAGATAGATTTGATATCTAGATACCATCATGTAAGGGTGAAGAATGAAGATATACTGAAGACTGCTTTCAAGACTCGGTATGGCCATTATGGGTATGTGGTAATGCCGTTTAAAGTAACCAATGCTCCTGCTATATTCATGGATTACATGAATAGAATTTTTTGACCTTTCTTAGACAAGTTTATTGTTATATTCATTGACGACATTCTTGTTTGTTCCCTATCGTATGATGAGTATGAAGAGCATTTGAAAACAGTGTTACAGATCTTAAAGGAGAAGCAGTGGTATGCCAAGCTGTCCAAGTGTGAGTTTTGGTTGGATGAAGTGAGGTTCTTAGGCCATGTGATCTCAGCTGAAGGGATTGCAGTTGATCCTAATAAGGTTAAAACTGTGTTGAGATAGGAACATCTGAAAACAGCTACAGAGATCAGGAGTTTTGTTGGGTTGGCTGGATATTACCGGAGATTCATAGAAGGTTTCTCGAGAATTGTTGCATCTTTGACCCAACTTATTTGTAAAGATCAACCTTTTGCTTGGATTGAAGCTTGTGAGAATAGTTTCCAAGAGTTGAAAAGGAGGTTGACCACTTCTCTTGTCTTAGTGTTGCCTGATCCTAGTGAGCCTTTTAAGGTTTAACGTGATGCTTCTCATTAAGGTTTGGCCGTGTGCTGATGCAGCATAGGAAGGTTGTGGTCTATGCATCTAGATAGTTGAAGACTCATGAGAGGAATTATCCTACTTATGACTTGGAGCTGGCAGCGGTGGTATTTACTTTAAAGATATGGAGGCACTATCTGTATGGCATGAAGTTTGATGTGTTCAGTGATCACAAAAGCTTAGTACTTGTTTGATCAGAAGGAGTTGAACATGAGGCCAAAAAGATGGATGGAATATCTGAAAGATTTTGATTTCCAATTGATGTACCATCTATGCAAAGCAAATGTGGTAGCTAATGCTTTAAGTAAGAAGACTATTTACATGTCAGGCTTAATGATAAAGGAGTTGGAGTTGGTAGAGAAGTTTAAAGATTTGAACTTATATATGAAGTTATCATCTAACCATATTAGTTGTGGTATGATTACCATGGCTAGTGATTTCTTGGAAATGGTCAAGAAGAAACAATCAATAGATCCTAATCTTTGCAGGACTAAGGAATTGTTGGGCACAGATAAGGCGACAGATTTTAGCCTGGGTGTAGATGATGTTTTGAGATTCAAAGGCAGAGTATGTGTGCCACAAGATCTTGAGTTGAAGAAGCTGATCTTGGAGGAAGGCCACAAGAGTAAGCTGAGTTTACATCCCAGTACTACCAAGATGTATCAGGATTTGAAGAAGATGTTTTGGTGGTTGGGTATAAAAAGAGATATGGCAGAGTATGTTGTAGCTTGCCTAACCTATCAGAAGGCCAAGATAGAACACCAAAAACCTGGTGGGATGTTGCAGACCATAAAGATACCTGAGTGGAAGTGGGATAACATCACCATGGATTTTGTTGTGAGTTTGCCCAGGATAGCACAAGGTGTTGATGGTATTTGGGTAATTGTTGATAGGTAGACGAAGTGTGCTCACTTCATACCTATTAACATTAAGTATTCCTTGGAGAGATTGACCCAGATATATATTGCGGAGATTGTACGTTTGCATGGAGTGCCTTCCAGCATTATATCTGATAGAGATCTAATGTTTCAAGGTTCTGGCAGAGTTTACATCAAGCTTTGGGTACAAAATTGAAGCTTAGCTCTGCATACCACCCTCAGACAGATGGTCAGTTAGAGAGGACGATCTAGTCCTTAGAGGATCTTTTGAGGGCCTGTGTGTTAGATCACCTTAGGAGTTGGGATGAGGTGTTGCCTTTAGTGGAATTCACCTATAACAATAGTTTTCATGCAAGTATTGGTATGGCACCCTTTGAAGCCTTGTATGGTCATAGATGTAATACACCATTGTGTTGGTATCAAGGTGGAGAAAGCATGCTTGTTGTAACACCCTAAGGGACATTACCGTAACTAGGTCTAGATTTCAAAAAACCAAATTTAAAAAGGTAGAAACAACATACAAATGCTACTCATAAATGTAATTAAATTCTATATACGAACAATACAATAAAAAACATACATGCCAAATATAACTCATCTATCACTCGAAGGTATCATACAAAATATAAAGAAGAATACAAAAACATAATGTAAACTAGACTATGTTTTCTTGCACATAACTCCAAGCTCTATCTACGCATATCTTCACCTATATCCTGAAAAAGGGAAAACTTAAAGGAATGAGACATAATGTCTCAGTGAGTGCTCTAAGGACCCTGCAGCTGGGTTAGACTCTTCTACTTGGACAACCTTCATCATTTATTTCTTATGGCTTTAAACTCACTAGGTCTCTCATAATTCTTCCAACTGTTATATTAGTTTACTATCTCATTCTCAACTTAAGAACTCTTTCTCACCCAAAACCCTCTCTAGTATTTAAACCCTTTATGTTTAGATTTTACTCTTCTTCATTTTGATATTAAAGGTTGTTCTCTATGGGTCAAGTCTAAGGTCATAGACATTCTAAAATACTTTTGACATTCCCTTAACATTCACCTTAATACCCTCATTTTGTTCCCTCTTACTTGTCTTATACCTTTCTATTACGCTGTGTAGGGATTCACTCTTTCTCTATCTCATTCACAACTATTATTATCCAACTAGAACCCTCACAACACTATCTTAGGGCCTAGCCTATCACTTATCCTTGAGGTAGCAAACACAATTCTAATTACAAACATACATTTATTTCACATCTTTTCCTTAGTAGCTAGACATACACATCGTTTTGTGTTGCCAAACAAGCATAACATACATCTATAACATGAGCACATATACATAATCTTGACAATTTATCACAATACACAATCATATTTTCACACGTGTATCAAATTACATCATTCGCTCATGAACAAGGTCACACAAATTTCACATAGTTATAACGTAGCACACTTCAAAATATCACAATGCAATAGGATACATATGCATGCTATGTTCCTAAACCATTACTCATGTACATGTGGTACCAACCTAAACTTGTCGGAAAGTAGACTAGGAGTAAATGCACGGCCATAAGAAGTGTCATCGGTACCGATGCCTTCGGCTTTCACACCCTCAACTAGTATGATATCCCCCAGTGACTGGTCAAGGTTACCCAATTTTGCCAATACGCCTCGACTCCATGGGATCAGTATGGACCATTAGAGTTTTCCCAACTGGATAACCCCCAAGGCTAGGGTTAGACAACCCATCACGGCCTCCACCAGTTAGACTCCTACATACTTTCCCTATCACATAACTCAAATGTTATGATACATTGTCACATATAATACTTACAACTTTTCATAGACTTTTATCATGAAACATTGGCACAATTCCATATCATACTCAGTTTTTTCAAGGTAAATAACAATCATACATTATAAACTCAACAAGGCATAAAAGAAACAAATAAAAATAACATAAAAACTGCAAAACAGAGTTCATAAGCACCAATAACAAAATAGCAAAGGTCATATCCGCCTAGCAAGACGAAAGTTTCGCTCGGCTGTCCAACAAACCCACCCAACGGGCATGTGTAGAAACCCAACCCGCCCAACGGGCCTGCGTCAGGAACCAACCTGCCCAACGGATGTTTCACCCCGCCCAACGGGTTTGCGCGCTTAGTGCCAACGCGGAATCCAATTTTTGAAGAAAAGTCGCCCAACGACTATCTAATCCCACTAGGCAGATTCGTGGTACTAATTTTAATTTATTTTTCCTATTGTCTTTGGTTTCTAAATGCTCCCAAATAAATAATTAGATTCTTAATCACTCTTCTACATTGATAATTGTTTAATCTAATCTATAAATTCCTTCCTCACAATCCCCTTAAAACTCATAAAATCCCTAAACTTAGGTGTAAGGAGGGAAAAAGATAAATAGATGAACAAGAACAAGGAAAGACATAGGGGAAAGCACTCACCTTTAGGAGCATGCAAAACTGAGTTCTAAGCTTTGGGTTCTCTAGTTTCTACTCCTTCTCTTTCTCTTCCTCCTCTTTCTCTTCCTTTTTTTCTTCCTTTTTCTCCTCATTCTTTCTAACTTCTTTCTTCTTCTATTTTGTGACAGCTAAACCTAACCCTTCTTCTCTATTCCCTTCTTATAACATATGGGTGAGTATGTAGCTTAGTGGGCTTTAGTCCCCTATTGGGCCCTAGATGCTCTTTTGAGTTCTAGGATAACATTTTTACTAATTTATAATACTAAGGTATTAATAACAATAACAATAATAATAATAAATATAATAACATCATCACAACACAATAATAATAATAACTACTATAACAATAAAAATAAATATAATATTAATAATAATAAGAAATATAATAACAATAACTCTTAAGGCATCTTTTGTCTAATAACACAAGGGAAGGGTCCTACGAAGAGCTACCTCGTGATTTATATTTAGTACATGAAATTTGGGGTGTTACACTTGTGAGCCCAGAATTGATATAGTAGACAATAGAGAAGGTGAAGAAGATTCAGGAGAATATGAGCATTGCTCAGAGTCGCCAAAAGTCGTATGCTAATAAGCGTAGGAGGCTGCTTGAGTTTGAGGAGGGCGATCGTGTTTTCTTGAGAGTCACCCCGGTGACTAGAGTTGGTAGGGCGATCAAATCTAAGAAGCTTACTCCTAAGTTTCTTGGTCCCTATCAGATTCTTTGTAGAGTTGGACCTGTAGCCAATCAGATAGCTCTACCACCTTTCTTGTACAATGTCCACGATGTCTTCCATGTGTCTTAGTTGAGGAAGTAAGTGTATGACCCTACTCACATCATAGAACCAGACTTGGTGCAAGTTTGAGAAGATTTGACCTATGAGGTGTTACCAATAAAGGTCATAGATAGAAGGATAAAGCAGTTAAGAGGCAAGGATATCCAGTGAGTGAGAGTGGTATGGAATGATGTAACTGGAGAATCTACATGGGAATTGGAGGAGAAGATGAAGGAATAGTATCTGAATTTCTTCCCAGGTAAGAGGATTTTCGAGGACAATAATTTTTCTTGTTGGGGAGGATTGTAACACCCTGTGTTTCCTAATGCATGATTAAGTGTTTTAATAATTAAAAAGTGGAGATTTGGTATGTAAACTAGATGATTAGAAGAAAGAAATGAATTGTTGTTATGTATGGTTTGTTGTATATGATGATGGTTGTGTTTTGTTTGTTTGAAATTTGGGTTTTAATTTAGGAAACTTGATATACGTGCTTGAGTCAATGTGGGTGTGTTGTGAATTTGATTTTGGGTTTTGAGAGAAAACTAGTTGAGTAAACCAGTTTTGAGATAAGTGGAGTGGTTTGGTGAGATTTGGGCATCAGTTGGCCAAAAATCTATGTGAGAGCTCCGGGAGGTCGAGTATAAAAAGAGAAAAGGGGAGAGAGTTCCTCATTCTCTCTCTTCTCTTCATCTCTCTATATCTCTCTAGAATCTCGAGTTACTAAGAGTGTCAAAGGGATTTCAAGCCCCAATTCCATGTCTTAGAGAAAGGAGGGTTAATTCTTGGAAGGTTTTGGCTCAAGATGTCGGATGAATTTAGAAGTTTTTATAAGTAAGGGAAGCTTACTCTTGGTTGATTTTGTGTTTGTGGCCGTTGGTATGTTGATTTAATGCCTTGGAATCGGTTGATTTTTGTGAATATGTTGCGTATGTGGATTATGATATCAAAATGGGTTTGAAAAGAGGATTTTGCGATTTTTGGATAAATTTGTTATGTAATCGGTTAGAGAGGTATTAAAAGTGATTAAAATTATTTTGTGATGCTTGTTGTTGATTGATTTGGTCAAAAATGGGTATTGGTGAGTGATTTGCGAAGAAAACAATCGAAAATCGCACACAGTGATGGATGGTTCGCTCAGCGACAGATATTTCAGTCGCTGGAAGCTGTCGCTCGCTCAACGAGGAAAATGCTCGCTAAGTGAGAGAAAAACAAAGTTTTCTTTATTTTCTCATTACTTTTGTTGGTTGTTGATGACTTTATTCATTCCTATGAATGTCAAATGTATAGTTTAAGTTAATTGGATGTTCAAATGTTTTCTAAACTAGTTTTTGGGTTTTTCTTTATTATTATTGTTGAGGATTTGGTCGATAAATTGTAAGTGTCTCGCTGAGCCAAACATATGTTCACTGAGCAAGAATTATACCTGAAACTTGGCTACTATCTGCAATTGAGCTCACTAAGTGAGAACCTTCGAAAGGGAGAGTATGCTCCCTGTATGAAAGGTACTCACTGAGCGAGCATATGGATTGTTAAGCGAGCATGTATTTTTGTATGTTGTGTGAAAATCTATGAGGAATTGGTAGTTGAGTGGAAAGGTTGCTTAGGTAGAACCTCCGCTAGTTGTGGTATGTTGTAATGTTGTGATATCTTATAGAGGGTGTTGGTTGCTTAAATAGGACCTCACCTAAGACGTGTAAGATATTTCTTGAGGTATGTGTTGATTGAATAAAGTTGTGACTGTGGTAGAGTTGATTATTATAGTGATACATGCATTGATATGCATATGTTGTTGGCTGAGGTTATATGGGCCTCAAGCCATGTGCAAGTAGGCATGTAAGGTGGATGATGACTAGAGTTGGTCCTCAGATAAGCCTCCAATCTAGTGCCTGGATAAGAAGTGGGGTTTTAAAGCTGGACTTAGGGAATAAGCGGATGGGTAATCCTGCGGTAGAGCCAAGGCAATGCAGGCCTTGTGCCACAATATACCACCACCTACATACACTTATCCTGACAACAATAAGCTTATCCAACTAATCAGGGTTTTAGTAATCCCTGAATGGTGCTAGATGGCCATGATAGGGATAAGATCTGGTTGATCACCCAAAATGTAGAAATTTCGCGAGAGTCGTGTCATTCATACATTGACATATGGGGTTGACAGCATGGTATCTTATATTGTGTGTACTATACAGTAATGTATGTAAACCCATTTCTAGGCAGATTTGGTTTCTATGTTGGTGCAATTAATGATTTTGATTATGTTGGATTTCATATCATACATTGGTTTTATTATGTAAACTTACCCTTGCCTTGCTATTTTGTTTTGGTATGGTTACTATGGTTACTGTTGTTGTTGTATGGTGCTATGACTATGATGATCACGTCGTTTTGGCGTGGAAACAGAGGGAGAGGCATCCGTAGATCCAGCTTCTCAAAGCTGATAGAGGAGGTCTCAAATAGAGACTTTTGGAGGCCCTTTTTGGGTGGAGCTCTCATGGAAGCTTTTTTTTTTTTTGGTTTGATGTATATATTGCATAGCTAACCAACTATAGGGAGTTTGGTTTAGTGTTTCTCCCTTGGTGTTGTGTATATATAAATGGGCCTATATACAGTATTATTTTATATCTTGTATATGTTATAGTAATATGTGGACTGATTATTATTAAGTATCTTTATATACAAATAGGGGGTTATTTGTAGTATTGTAGCGACAGAGGGTTGTTACACACGGCACCAATGGCGAAGGCTAAGGCATTAGTTTTAAGGACGAAAAAATTAGGTAAAGGGAAAACTAACAGTGACGCCATTTTTTCTTTTAACTTTGTAAAGGCCTACTGAGCATCTTGTGTCCATATGAACTGTAACACCCTAAGGGGTAATATCGTAACTAGGTCTAGATTTCTAAGAATAAAAAAAAACTTTAAAATATAGAAACAACATGCAAATACTACTCATAAATATAATTAGATATTATATACGAACAATACAATAAAAAAACATATATGTGCCTAATACAACTCATTTATCACCTGAAGTGTCGTACAAAATATAAAGAATACAAAAACACAACGTAAACTAAGCTATGTCTTCTTACACGTGACTTCAAGCTCTATCTGCACATGCCTTCACCTGTATCCTGAAAAAGGGGAAACTTAAAGGAGTGAGACATAATGTCTCAGTGAGTGCTCTAAGGGTTCTATGGCCAGATCAGACTCTTTTACTTTGACAACCTTCATCACTTATCCCTCATGGCTTTAGCCTCACTAGATCTCTCATAATTCTCCATACCTATGGTCGAGTCTACACCTTTCAACAGTAAATACTCCCTGTTGACTACTCTCTCATTCTCACAACTATTATATTGGTTTACTATCTCATTCTTAACCTAAGAACTCATCCTCATTGCTTATATTTTCTTACCTAAAACCCTCTTTAGAATTTAAACCCTTCATGTTTAGAATTTATCCTTCTTTCTTTTAATATTCAAAGTTGTCTTTTAGGGGTTAAGTCTAAGGTCACAGACATTCTAAAATATTCTTGACACTCCCTTAACGCTCACCTTAATACTCTTATTTTATTCTCTCTTCCTTGTCTTATACCTTTTTATTACACTTTGAGGGAATCCACCTATTCTGTATCTAATTCACAACTATTATTATCCAACTAGAACCCTCATAACACTATCCTAGGACCTAGCTTCTCACTTATCCTTAAGGTAGCAAACACAATTCTAATTACAAGCATATATTTATTTCACATCTTTTGTCTAGTAACTAGACATACGCATCGTTTTGTTTCATCAAACAAGCATAACGTACATTCATAATATGAGCACATTTGCATAATCTCGACACTTTATCATAAGACACAACTACGCTTTCACACATGTTCACATTACATTAATCGCTCATGAAGGTCACACAAATTTCATATAATTACAATTGTAGCACACTTCAACATATCACACAATAACAAGATGCATATGCATACTATGTTCCTAAACTACTACTCATGCACATGTGGTACCAACTTAAACTTTTCAAAAAGTAGACTAGAAGTAAATGCACGACTATAAGAAGCATCATTGATACCAATGCCTTCGGCTCTCACACCCTCAACTAGTATGATATCCCTCAGCGACTAGTCAGGGTTACCCAGTTTTGCCAATACGCCCCGACTCCATAGGATCAACATGGACCATTGGAGTTTTCCCAACCCGATGACTCCCAAGGCTAGGGTTAGACAACCCATCACGAACTCCACCATCCAGATTCCTACATACTTCTCTCATCACATAACTCAAATGTTATGATGCATGGTCACATATAATACTTAAAACTTTTCATAGGCTTTTATCATGGAACACTGACAGAATTTCATATCACACTCAGTTTTCTCAAGATAAATAACAATCACAAGTATGAATTTAATGAGGCATAAGAAAGAAGCAATAATGAATTAACAACTGCAAATAGGAATTCATAGGCACAAAATATGGAATAACGAAGATTATATCCGCTAAGCGGGACAAGAGGTCTGCCTGGCGGTCCTACCAACAGGCCGGTATTGAACCCCGCCCAACGGGTCCACGTCAGGACCAAACCCGCTCGGCTGGTGTTAGATCCCGCCCAGCAGGGTCCGCTCGCCCAGCACCAACGCGAACTTAGTTTTTGAAGAAAAATTGCCCAAAGACCATTTAATCTATAAAATCCATACTCCCTCACAATCTCCTCAAAACCCATCAAATCCTTAATCTTAAGCATAAGGAAGGGAAAAGGTAAATAGATGAATAAGAACAACATAAAGGACAAGGAAGAACACAGGGGAGAGCACTCACCTTTAGAAGCATGCAAAGCTGAGTTCTGGGGCTTGGGTTCTCCGATTTCTATTCCTTCTCTTTTCTTCCTCTTTTTCTTCCCTTTTCTCCTCATTCTCTTTAACTTCTTTCTTCTTCTATTTTGTGATGGATAAACCTGACCCTCCCTCTCTATTATCTTCTTATAACATGTGGGTAGGTATGTGGCTTAGTGGGCTTTAGTCCCTTATTGGGCCCTAGATGCTCTTTTGGGTTTTATGGTAACATTCCTACTAATTTCTAATACTAAGGCGTTGATAACAATAACACTAATAATAATAATAATAATTAGCAACAACAACAATAAATATAATATTAATGATAATAGAAATAGTAATAATAAGAAATATAACAACAATAACTCTTAAGACATCTTTTGTCTAATAACACATGGGAAGGGTCTTACTAAAAACTACCTCGTGGTTCATTTCTAGTACTTAAAATTTAGGGTGTTACAAACTGTGTTGATTTAAGCAACTCGGTGAGGGGAGTGGCAAGAGCTGCATAGTTGCGGATGAACCTTCGATAAAAACCTGTTAAACCCTAAAAGCCACAGAGGGATGCAAGATAATATGGCTCTGTTTGGTGGTTAACATAGGTTGAGGGCCTAAATCTGAGTTCTAATGCACGAGCAAAAGAAAACCAATCAAATAGTTGGTTATTTTAGGACATCCATTTATACCAACTCAAGGTATCTCCTTTCATGTAGAAGGCAGACATGTGTAGACATTGATCTATGGGTACATAGTAGAGATTGAAAACTTGTTTCGCTTAGAACAACCAGTCAAGTGGGTCAGACCTATCAAATGTGTTTAACTGTAATTTGGGTGGGTAGAGAGGTGAGGGTGAAACTATAGTAAGGTTGGAGAAGGGAAAAGCGTTTAGGTTAGTAAAAGGGTAAGGGGGAAGGGTATATGTGAGGAGGTGAAGTGAAACCTAGGTAAGACAAGCCAAGTTATGTGATGTAGGGAATATGTGGTGGAAAGGGAATAGTTAGGAAAACGATGAGGGAAGTTGTGGTGGCGAAGGAGGCACCTGGTGGGGCGGAAAACCTAGGGTGAATAAAAGGTGTAATTGAGGCGAAAGAATTGTGGAGGAGGTGGTGGTGGTGAAAGGAGAGGGATAGGGTCGATGAAGGAAAGTTGGTCATAAAGAGAATGAGTGAGTAAAGTTAGTGAGTCATGACAGGGCATCCTATAGTTGTTGTTGATTCTCCATTTGGGTTAGCACTTGGCCCAAGCGTTCAATCAGGGCATGGAGGGCATCATCGACATCTTTGTGAGGTGGTTTGGGAGGCATGGAGGCAGGTCAATGAAAGCACCAAATTGATAGGCTATCACTAGGGTTTCAGAGCAAGACTAGGGCTATGAAAAGAAAACTAAGAAAATAAGAGAGAATTTAATTTCATTCAACTTGTCTGTCTTACAATCATTACAATTTTATTTTAAATAAACAATAGGCCTAGAGGGAAAGTTAGTTGTCATAAGGCTAACTTGAAGGAATTTAAATTACTGAATTCAACTAAAACCCTTCAAATGATTTGGGTTATCCACGCAAGGCTTGTTACTTTGTCTCTTAGGCTTAGATACTTGGGCCTCATCCTTGAGGTTAGGTGGGCTTCTAATAGTCTTCCATCTCTCATAAGTATCACAATCGAGACTTGGATCTGAGTTTTTCTTCTTGATACCTCTTTTTCATTTTCATGGATTTGTCAAGGGAGACAATAATATTGGCTAAGCTGCAGTGGTTTGCTCGTGTCCATAGTAAAGAGAGAGTAAGGAGTGTTGGTTCCCATAGACGACGCCATTGTTAGCGAGAATTTTGTACTTCCAAACATAGGTGGATGTGGAAGCAACGGAGATGATCTCAATGAGCGGTAACGAAGGCTAGAAGGCGGCGATAGTGTGGAGGCACTCGGGTGGTCACCTACAAAGACACTTTGACACTCAAATCAGTGAGTGTAAAAGGTGAGTAGTGAGGCTTAGAAAATGTACCTGTAAGCATGGAATGCCTTATGTAGCAATGAATTGGCAAGAAAAGTGGTTAACTGGTTACCGCAGGCCATAGGCCACTTGGTCAAGCCCAAAATGGGTCCAAAACAGTTGAGCTATGCAAAAACTTGTCGAAAAGCTCAGCCTGTGATAGATCAACAACAAATAACCATTAACACTAAAAGAAATTTTGCTATTATCGATGGACAAAATCTGTTGATAACTGCAAAAATTTGTTGGTAATGCAATTTTATCGATGAAATACTGATAGAAATCAATTCGTTAATAATAGGCTTGTTGGTAATTATTATCGACGCATTACTAGAAAAATTAAAATTAGTGACGAAATGATTTATATGTAAAATTAAAAAAAAATGTCACTAAAATTTTGTGACAAATTTTCGTCACAAAAATTGGTCACTAATTAATTGGTTTTAGTAATGGATGGATTTATCAACAAATTTTTCGTCACTAAAATTTACTGTTGGATTTGTTCGTCAAAAGTTACCCACTAATTTTCTATGAGAAATTACCTACGAATATGTCCCTAGAAAATTACCAACAGATTTGTTTGTCAATAACATATTTGATAATTATTTATTTTATTATATTTATTTCTTTTGAAATAAATATTTATTTTATATAAATCATGTATAAATATTAATTTGCAATTAAATAATTTTTATATATAAATAGTCAAGAGATTCCCAAAATAATGATAAAAGAAATTTACAAACAATCAACGATCTTATGGGTGTGGAAATATACAATAAAACAAAATAAAAAAATTGCAATATATAAATGGATTGAACATGATCTTATTGGTCAAGAAAAATCAGAAACAACCTTTTCTAAGAATTCCAACCAGCAAAAACTATGCAAAAAAAGAATATACTATGCAAAAAAGAATATTCCTTTAACATAGCAAAGAGTCAAGTCAACAAAATCAAATAAATCACATTTTAAATAGATAATACAACAAGTCAAACATTGTATTAACTCATATTTTCATGGCTCAAATCAAAGATATAAAACACATCATGAGATCTTAAAAAAGGGTTTTAATATAACTTAACCAAAGGTGACCACTTTAGGTCCCAACAACATCCAATCATCAAGAAACTTCAAGAAAGAAACATGTTCATATTTTGCAACAAAATAACTGATGAAGATGAAAAGAAAAGTAAGCTCTCTTACTTGTTCTTGTAGTCTCAAGAAACTGAAGCTTTGGAAGGGTTTGGGTAGGAGAAAATGGATCCTTTGCACGTCAATCTTTAGAAACTAAACATAAAACACCAAAGGTATGGGTTTTCATGAAACAAACCAAAGAATAAGAGTAAGAAAAATGGGTTTGAAGTTTCAAGAAATTTGTAGAAAAGGTAAGGAAGAAAGTAGATATGAAAACCTTACTCAATGAGCTTGAATGTGGATGCTTAAGTGAAAAATGGTTGCTCAATCACTTAAGTATGCTTTGGAACCTTGCTATGGGAAGCTTGAATTGAGAAAAAGCTCTCTATTAGTTTCAGTCAGCAACTCAAAAATGGCCAAGGATTTATGCTTTTATGGTTTTAAGGATAAATATAAACTACTTAATATCTAATGGTAAAAGGTGTTTTTTAGTAATTCCTTGACTTAAGGCTTTTTATGACATACATCAACTTGTCACCAAGGCTATGATGGGGGCTAGGTGGTATGTCTAAAGGGCATAAAAAATGGGTGGGATTTTTCAAATTTTGTTAACCATAAATGGCATAGTAAGATTATTAAATAATAAATAAAAGATTGGATGGAAAGTATGATTAATATGGATTTTGTGCTAATCACTCTTCCAAAGTTTAAATGACACTTTAAAATTCATTTGGGTAATTAGAAATAATTTAAAAAGTCTCAAATAAATTTCTTTGCTTTCAAAAATCTTCTTTGAATTGAGTACTAGAGACTAAATTAAAATAAAATTATTTTAATCATCGGTGTTTTAATTAATTAAAATTAATAACTATTAATTATAATTAATTTCATATGTCCTTTGACTATTTGTTCACTTTCACAGTGTAATCTTTCACTATCAGTTTACAATACAATTCTAGTTTTAGTGGAAATTCCTATTGAAACTTGTATACAAAATCATACAAATTATTTAATTAAATTTTCATAACTAAATTTATGTTTTTTCTTGTAAATATTTTCAATCAACTTTACATCAAAGGTTAAGAAAGAACAAATGTTATACCAATTAGAGTTTATAACAAGTGTTTTACACGTAAGGAATCTTACCTTAACAACCCACCCAGAATATGCTTCTCACTAAATCACTCCAATTACCCTTTCAGGGATCACACACCTTAGAAAACCTTAGGAACCACTAACCATCAAAACCCTAGGAAACCCCTTTCATCAACCAAGGGAAAACCATCTTGTTCACAAAACAATCAAGTCAAAAGCTATGAATCACTCCATGATAGTGAGATAATCACAAATTGAAGCACTGGGGAACTTATAAACTTAACCAAGAGGGGATCAAGAGAAAACAGTATGATCTAGTTCTTTCTAATCTCTCTTATGCTTTAGGTTTTAGAAAAACAACCTTTATATAGTGGGTTTTAAGTAGATAGGTCCATTATTTCGAAACCCAATTAATTAAAAAGATAGAAAATTAATTTTATCAATAACAATGGTATCTTTTCACGTTATATTGTCAACAATCGATTATCCCAAAAGATAATTGATTACTTACGTACTTGACACAACGGAAAATTGATTATCTTATGGGATAATCGATTATTTCGACATGTAATCAATTATCTTAAGGATAATCAATTATTTGTGTAAAAACCAGTGCAGATAATCAATTATCACACACGATAATTGATTATTGTCAACATAAATGATTATAACGAAGAAAAACATGTGTTTTGCTTGTAATTTCAAAAACCACTTAATCAAGTTTTATTTTCCTATGTTAATATTTTATTTTTGTAGCTCTCTTGAGCTAAACACTAATGGAAGGGGGCATTTGACATTGGTTGAAATAGACTTTTTACATTGGTTGTAGAATTGATGTTGATCTTGCCAATATAGAATGTGAGAGTTTTTTACATCAAACATTGAACCGATGTAAAAAAATCTTGTTACAGCGGTTGTATTTTTAACTGATGTAGAAAGTGTAGCTTTTTACATCAATTAAAGCTGTAAGCAATGTGAAAAGTGGTAACATTTTTTACATCGGTTAAGGTAACAACCGATGTAAAAAGTAGGTTTTTTTTTTAATATTTGGTTTGTTTTGTGAATGTCCAAACCTGTTAATACAAACAAACCACATAGGTAGACAGGCAGTTCACAAGAATATATCATTGAATACCAAAATTCACACTAAAACATTAAAGCTTTTTTTTATTTGTCGAATGCCTACCCACCAACAAATTAAATCCACTCATTGCTTTGATTCAAAAAATATTAACGTAAACTATGTTATAAGATTTAAACTTATGATACAAACCAGAAAGCAAATATGTTACAAATAAAAGCTTACAATTCTATTAGCTACATTTGACCTTAAATCTCTCTTAGTATCAAGTATCTTGATCAAGTAGCAATGTTCTCCCATATCCCTTCATGATGATCGTCACAAGTTGCATGTTCGTTGTCCACTTTATATTCCTCATTGAAAGTAGGCATGTGTAATGAGAAAAAAGGAGTCTCAAAAATATCAAAAGTTGAATCTTCATTTTCATGACTACCATGCATGTTTCTTCCTTAGAGAACCATTGACTACCTTTTGTTAGAAGGATCATTCACATAAAATACTTGTTTTGCTTGGAATGACATGATAAAAGACTCGTTCTTATAAGCTACCTTGTTAAGGTCCACCATGGTAAATCATCATTTATCAATTTTTACACCACTTATTGTTAACCCACTTACATTTAAATACAGGCACACTAAATTTAGTATAATCCACCTCCTAGATGTCTTCAATGACTCCAAAGTAACATATAGATGCCATAATGGGGCTTTTATCTTTTGAACAAGAAAAATGCATGGACTCAACCACAACTATAACCCTACTATTTTGCATAATACTCTTCTCATCCTACAACTATATACAGAAGGAATACTTGGTGATATCGTATCTACACCAACATAAGACATCAAAGTTAAGCATCTGCTAGCTATTTTAATGTATGAAAAGCACTATCATCATTCACAATTTGCTCTTTAAACTACTATAAGAAAGTCTTATTATGCTCGTTTAACACCCATTTTAGTGCATTCAAGGGTTTTTAGCTTCAAAATGCTTTTGTGAGCAGATAAGTAAGGTTAAACCTCATTAGTGTTATTCAATATATACAAATGTGCTTGAAGCACTTCCTCCCGACCCATGCTGTTAACAGTTATACCTTATGTACCCTTACCAGCATTTCTTTCCTCATGACAAGACTTAGGAACTCCTACAGCTTCTGCTTTTGACCTGTACTCCAAACAAAACTCAATAGCTTTCTCTGTAATGTACCTTTTAACAATAGATGCTTTAGGACAGTGTGGATTCTTCATATACCCTTTTCAAGATCTTCATGTATCGCTCAACGCATACATCTATCGTAAAAAAAGGGGCCACACAATCTAATCTCCCTCACCAGATGAACAATTAAGTGAACCATGACGTCAAAAAAGAGGGAGGAAAATTCATCTCCAATTAGCAAAAGATAATAGTAGCCTTACTTTCGAAGTCATCCAACTTTTGAAGATCAATCACTTTGCTACATATAGCATTGAAGAATAAGCACAACATAGTTATAGCATATCTAACATTTTTAGGCAAGATGTTACAAATAGCCACAGGTGGTAGTTGTTGCATCAAGACGTGGCAATTGTGTTACTCGTTCACATTGAACACAATCGATATTTGTTTAATTAATTATTTAGTTATTTGATTTTCGATTGATAAAAGTACAAGGGAATTTTTTGTGTTTTATTTTGTATTCAATGTTTCTTTCAAATGTTTTAAAGTAGAAAAACTGTAAGTAAAATAGAATTTGGAAATGGAAGTAAAAGATAAGAAAATAAGATGTATCATAATCAGAACCAAATACATATCGTTTTCTGAAATACATACAAAGCTAAATACATCAGAAACTAAAATACAATTAAAATCAAAAAATACAAGAAAATCAAAAAGTACATAGACAAACACTAGCCACCCTCTATATACATCAAAAGACATCCTAGCCAGAGCAATGCCTAGAAATCTTCTCCTAGTCCCTGTATCAAAAAAGAAAGGCCACTAGATATGGCCTATCAGTCCTCGTTGGTGTTGTTGGAAGTTAGGTGAGGAACATGTCCATTGGGTAACCCTAAAGGGACCCGACACTGAGTGGAGCTGATGAAGGCAAGGAGTGCCAGTCATTAGCCATATCCATAGGTGACTTGGCTAATACCACCTCCATGGGTGATCCTTTGTTAAACAACTATCCATCGCCAATTGGGTGCTCACCAGGTAGTAGATCGAGAAGTGGAGGATACGTATTCATGTACAAAGAGGATCTCTGGATCTATTGGTAGAGAAGGTGGTGGGGGAGGTACATACTAAAAGTGTGGCGGTGGAGATGATGCCACGATGATTGGAATAATAATAGCAAAGGGAGGCATGAAAACCCTTGGGATCGGGGACATGAACGTCACAGTCACGAATCCAATGTAAGTCAGGTAGTTTGTGTCTTCGTGGTATATCAATGTCCCCTCATCGTGATAATCAATATGAGTGTTGAAAAGGACGGGCATCGCCATCTTCATGTATTAACCATGAACAATCATGCATAAAGAATATAAATAGAGGAGTGAGGCTATTTTGTTCTTAAAATCATTTTCACGTAGATGGTAGGGTATCTTACCGTGGCTCATAGATAAAACACAGTTGACAACAAAGAAAAGGAGAACCTAGGGTTCGTCTAAGTTATAGCAACTACTCTTGACACTATTGGATCTATACTCCCAATTGACAAGTAATGGTTCTCAACAGAACCAAGAAGTGACTGAGAGTACATATACCTCTTTTAACATGGTACAATCCTCATTATCATCAAGGACCAGAGCACCGGCTTATGGTATCACCATCTGCACAAAGGTATACTCTCGCACCAATCTTGGAATGCTGAGCAGTTATCTGGGTTATCAAGATTGGTCAGGTGAATATCCTTATTCAAGAGCACTACCTTAGTCATTGGGACTTTCACCGCTTGATACCTTACCCCCAAGACCTCTGTACGTGGGTTTCTGCCTTTCATTTTTCAGCGTACCAACTGTAACTTCCTATACTGGGTATCATGCCATTGTATGTCCCTCGCATCACTTTTACTCTATTTACTAATCACTGTCCTAACACTCATAGTTTGAGTAGAGGTTTCCCTGGTCTCAAAACTCCTGAGCACCAACATAGTTTCCCCTTAATATCTTTGTCTCTTAATGCAGAGGTCGAGTCTTATCACAGTATAATACATGGGAATTTATAAAAGGCTAAGTATACATTTAAGAAATCAAGAGAATAAATGGGAATTTAACAATCTATTCAACAAATTTTGATTTGTCTAAATCACTTTAAGTACCTAATTTAAGAATTAAACTTACTTAGGGAAATCCTAAATTAGCTACTTAATAATTTAGTTTTGATTAATTGAATATTTAACTTAAGTATGGACTTAGGTACTTAATAAAGAGTTCAACTAGTTAATTAAGATTTATTGTGTAATTGATCTGACATCCTAAGGACTGAATTGCCTAGGATTCTAAATGTCATCATTAATTCATTTTATCAAAGTTAAACTTTGGTAGTTAGCCATGATTCAAATAGAATTAGTTAGACCAACTTATTTATTTTGTACCAAAAATAAGCTTTTAAAATCAATTTACGAGGACTCTTTATAATTGGGAGAAAAAAACAAAAATGTCATATTTTTTAAGAAAAATGTGTTTAACTTTTATTAAAAGGTTCACCATTAAGTTCTAAGTGCACAAAAAAATGGTATTTTACAAACTAGAAAAGATATCATACACTTTTACCTTAAAACAAACTCTAGAGGCAATAGTTTTGTGCTTTGGTTTTGAATTTCAATTTGGATGGGTAAATGATTTTTGTTTGACATAATCCATAGTTTGTTGGAAATTTATTTTTGTCTAGTTTCTAAATCTTTGAGGATCATCTCAAGAAAAAATCTACAAAGAAAATAACAAAACAAAGAGGTCAAAAGACCCTACTAGAGAACCAATGGCTTTCTTTTGCTATTATCACATCCCATCTCAAATTTTCAGCAACCAAACCAATCATTTTCAGAAAGTACATTGAAAATCCTTTCCAAAAAGTCTAAGAACTTCAAAAACCAAGATTTGTCCGATTTATGGTGATTTTTCAAAATTTACAGTTGTCAAAAGGTGTTACCCTTCAGAAAAGTGCATAACTTTCAGATTCTAAATTTTTTTTAAAATAGTAAAGGGAGATGAAAATAGGAAAACTGTATATTCTCGAAAATCTTGTTGAGTCTACTTTTCATTCGTTCAAGGAATCTTGATAAAACACAATAAAACATTTGAAAATTGCTTTTTGGTACATATTGCCAACTAACATTTTTTAAAAAATAACTCTAAGTTTTGAAAAGTGTAACTTTATCATTTTTGAACCTTTTCATTTGCTTCTTGTATCCATTTTGAACAAAATTTTGTCTAGTTTCCAAAAAAAAAAACAAGCACTCAAAAATATTGAGTGTAATTTTAGATATTGTAAAAATAGTGAATATTACTTAGGCAGAAAACAAAAACAACTTACTGGAACTTAAGTACTTCTTCATAAAAACTATTCTTTTCATTAAGTTATGAACTTTAAAAGGCCAAAACAAAATTTAGGGATTCTTTGGTACATCAAGAGCTAAAATAATCATCATCATGCTTTACTAAAATTGTGACTCATTGGAGAGAAAAAAATGCCAATACTTGGTTGTTAGCTGAGCTTAGGTTCATTTTTAAAGTCTTTTCAAATCCTTTGTTATTCTAGCCTTTGTTGATGGGTAAAGGTTTCAACTTGTCTTAAGATAGTGACTATCTGTTAAGTCCCCTTTGGAAGGACTTAGCTATGGGTTCAAGGAAGGTCCATAGTCCAAAAAAGGTTTTTCCTTTTCAATTTCTTATTAGGTGAAAAAGCTTTACAAGCCTTTAGCTCTTGTTTATGGATTTTAGGGTTTACACTCAAACTTTTAACACTTTACGACAATGTAACAACACAAGCTAACATTTAGACATCATTAATGAAAAAGCAAGAAGAAGACTACTCTTACCCCAAGGAAAATTAATATAGTTTTGATGATTTAGCCTCTTGATGAGTGCAAAGTTGTAATGTGTGTTTATGCATGTATGTGTTGTCTTGCATGATTTACCTTTATCCTTTATGTTTGATGGTAATGAGCTAAAGATTTAAGACTTAAAGGTTAACAAAGTGAAAATATATTTTCTATAAGTCTAAAATTGGATAAAACTAAGTTTTAAATTGATAAGAAGTGAAAGCCATAGTATTAAAACCTTTGAACAATTCAATCCTATATTAAAGAACCATTTAATCGGTTAAGTTAGCTTTGTAATCAATTAAAATCGTTAATTTCGTGTAAACAGTGAAAATATACACTGTTTTAACTAGTTAAATCAATATGTAATCAGTTACATGTTTTATGTTTTAACTAGTTACAACATTAATGTATCAGTTTTTTCACGCAGTAACCAATTATATAATTCTATAACTAGTTACATAATATAAAACTGTTTTGTCCTATATGAAAATAACTAATTACAAAGTTATGTAACCAATTATTCAGTAAAGACACATTCGAAATACGTCTGTTTTAACTAGTTATAATGAAAATAATTAGTTAAACTCATTAAAACTTCATTTTCCAGATTTTAAAGAACAAAATAACTGATTTCAAGTCTAATACTATTATCCAATAAACTCTCTATATAAAGGTGGAACATTTGCGAGTCTTTAATCAACACTTCTACAACTTCACTTTTCTAAATTTGAGAGAGAGCTTTTCTAGAGATATTCATACTAGTCTTCTACTCCACTACAAGTTTTACATCAAAGATCAAGAGCTCATGCATGGATCACTCTTGAGGGATAAAGAAAACTCTTTTCTTTGGTAAAAGTTGATTGTTCTTCAGTGTTTTTCATCTATCACAAATCAAGGTGATATCTAACCTTCTTAATTGATTTTAGTTCTTGAAAGTGTGTCTTTCTTATCTTCCTTGTGGTAGGGTTTCACAAGAAAGGGATTCAAGCTTTTCTTGAAAGGGTTCAAGAAACTTGATTGTGTGATTTGGTTGATTGTAATTCTTATATTTGTGCGTAGTATTTGTAAACATTTGAATTACTTAGTGATAACACCAATCGGTTTGATTGGAAACTGGATGTAGATCACAGTGGTGGTGATTGAACCTGTATAAATCTTGTTTCCTCCCTTTCTTTCCTCAACTCTCTTGTAAGCATATTGAATCTTGATCACTTACATTTAAAATCATAAGGCTCTTTGCATAGAAAATTTCAAGATAAATTGATCCAATTCTATTTCATTTGTATAATCAAATCAATAAGATTCAAAGTTTTTGAAAAATCTAGTTATTCATAATTGAAAAGAAATTAAGGATTCTTGAAAATTTTGAAAGATCCAATTCACCTCCCTCTTGAATCCAGCCTTTTTGTTTAACAATTAACAACATTGAACAAGCATTGGTAGTAAGATATTAAAAGAAACAACATGAATAAATGGAAATAACAACAAAGAAGATATGAGTAGAGGTAGTAGGAAAGCTAAGAAAAGCTAAGGGTTTTGGCAGTAAAACTCACCTAAAGCCATCTACATTAAAGTAAATAACCAAGAATAACCTCACTCCCCCCATACCTCATGAATTTGTCAAAGGAGAAGAGGAGAAGATGAGCTTTTGAACCTTTCCAACAAGGCGGTGTGTGGTGGTGGTCTTGAAGGGAGATTAAAGGAGGAAGAGAATTGAGAATTTAGGGGGTTTGAAAATTTTGAAATGGAGCTTTGTGAGTGAACAGAGAAGTTTGACTAGAGTTGGGAGGGGGAGAAAGTGAAGAAAGTTGTCCCCAAGTAGTTTTGATATAGAGGGAGGAATAGGTTATCTAGAAAGAAGACACAAAAGTAAGTCTACTTTTTCTTTTTCTTTTTTGTATTTCTTTTATAAAATGTGATAAATTTAAGAGAGTGGGTTTGCAAAGTGAGAGTTTAAACATGCCAAGTCTCTACTCTCCCAAGTCTTGGCGTTTCATTTTCTTTGCAGACGATCAACCAGTATTGGTAAAAACGTCTTAAACTTTAATATTTTGATGTTTATAGTAAATGAAAGAATTTTTTTAATGGAACTTTGTGAGCTCTTTAATTATTGATTTAAAATAATTTTCATAATTTAAAATTAATTTTAATAATATATTTCAAATTTTTAAGTATTTATTTGGTATTTTTTAGTTAAAAATTCATAGAAATTTCATTTTAACTCAGAAAATTCCAAAATTTATATAAAAATTATAAAATAAAATATCTAACCCAAAAATTAATTGAGAATGTTCATTTTTCCTCTCCTATATGTTAAGCCTATATTGGCCATAGTTTTAACATATAATAGAGGGCAATTTGGTCATTTTTCACAGAAATCTTAGAAAATTTTCAAAAATTCCCAAAGTTATATTTTAATATATGTGACATGTTTCTAAGCTCAAAATGATAATTCACAGTCATTTAGATCTTTTTCTTATATCAGCCCTCAGTGTGAAGGAATTGAGATTAATTGCTAGTTTCTTAATTCATCGGTTTATCAGAGACAATTTCACATATATTAAGAAAGAAAATATGGTACTAAAATAAAGGTGTTATAGCAATCATGAGACTTTTAGCCAAGTAATTTGAGATCTTTCATTGAGACAAGCCTCTAAACATTTTAAGAGTAATCCTATGGCATTTTAACACCCTATAGACACTTACAAAAACTTCTTTTTCTTTCTTTTTTTTGACAAAGTATAACATGCTAGAGATAAATATGTTCTCTTACCATGAGACTGTGGATCTACTTGGTCTTGTATACCCATCACAACCAGATCTGGACGAGCATTCACACCATCCTTCGTCTTGTCTTGAATGTTAAGAACATTTCAATTACATTATCACACACATTTTTCAATACATGCATCACATCGATATAGTGTCTCACATTAAGTATGCTTTTATCTGTAGGTTGTTTTTGGGTCTTTCCAAACCTAACATTTAAGTCCTTCACCTATTCATAAACTTGCTTTCCAATTAAGGCTGTTGGAGTAATTTCATTCTCCCGACATCCATTAAAAGCTTTCTTCAATCTACGGTATGGGTGATTAGGTCTAGGAAATCTCCGATGTCCAAGGTAAATCATCTCCCTTCCATGTCGCAGTTGATGATAGCATGTGCCTTCTTCACATATAGGCCATGGTTTATGCCCTTTAACACTATATTTGCATAAGTTCCTATATGTTGGGAAGTCATTGATGGTGAAAAATAACATGGCACATAACTTGAAATATTCATTGGAATACTTGTTAAACACATCGATGCCTTCCTCCCACCACATTCTCAAGTCTCAATTATGGGACTTAGATAAACATCTATGTCATTTCTTAGTTGTCTTAGGCACGAAATCATCATAGATAACATAATGTATTTGTGTTTCATGTACAACAAGGGAGGTAAGTTGTTAATTACTAACAAAATAAGTCACTAACTATGCTTACAAGCAAGTTGTAAATTACCAACAAGTCTAAGCTTAAGGTTTCTTGGCTCATTGTCGAAATTTAGAAACAAATTATCATTTTTCTTCCATTGCAAAGAATAAGCCGGATGGCGAAGCTATCCATCACATTTCCTCTTATTTACATGTCATCTAAGGTGCTTTGGGTCATTTGCATTAGCAACCAATTGCTTGAACCTTGGAATTATTAGAAAATACCACAACACCTTCACAGGAAAACCCTCATTTGTGCTCTCATCACTACTACAATCATCATCCTTCACTTCATATCATGATACCCCACACTTGGGCACTCATGCATCTCTTCCTACTCTTTCCTGTATAATATGCAATCATTGGGGCACGCATGTATTTTCTTATACTCCATATCCATCAGATATAGTATCTTCTTCACCTTATAGTTATAGTTGGACAATGTATGTGTTACCTTCTGGAAGCATGTTTTTCAACAACTCGAGCAATTCGGTGAAACTTTTATCACTCCATCCATTTCTCGCCTTCACATTGAACAATCTTAATACCACTGACAACCTATGAAATTAGTGCACCTTGGATATAAAGGCTTCTCTGCATCATTCACAAACTATCATACATATGTGCTCGTTGAAAAGGCCCTTCTCCATTATCACGAATCATGTCCTCTAGTTGATTATCCGTATCGACATCAACCTCTTCTCTTTGGTGAGCTACAGTTGGCATGACTAACAATTCACCATGCCATGCACAAAACCCATCACAAAGAAAATGCTCCTGTATTTTCTCAACTTTTAATTATCTCTCATTCAAATATTTAACATAAGGGCAATAAAACCTTCCATTACTATCAATAACATTTTTTTTGGCAAATGCTTGATCTCTTTGTGAAAACCCAATTTTATCCAGATAATTAGAAAAATAAAAATATAAAAAAAGAAGAAGATAAGAATAAAAATATAGTAAAAAGGTAGGCAAGAGTAAAATATTAAGTTTTGCTTGTTGGGTTAATGTATTTAGGCCCATAATATGAAAAAAGAGAAGAAAATCAAAAACTTAAAAATGAATAAAATTTAGAGAGTTTTTTTATAGGCCCATTCAAAAAGATAGAAGAGATGAAAAGAAAAAGCATTGGGCCAAGCCCATTATTAATAAAAGAAAACAAAATAATAATAAGGAAAGGGAGGAGGAGAAAAACGTGAGGGGTTAATGGAAGAAACTTGTAGAATGTTAAGACAAAGGATGAATTTATGACCCTATTGTTTTGATAATAACAAATAGTCTTATGCCTAATCGTCTGAACACACGTTTTCACATGTTTTCACTATCGTCTTATTACGCGTTTTCTTTAACAAATGATGTATGCAAACTAACTCCCTAAGATGATGTGTGTGTGTGTGTGTGTGTGTGTGTGTTGAACTTGTTATTTTAAAGCTTTGTTATTTGAGAACTTTTTTTTATTTTGAAAAGCGCACGCCCTCTCAAAAAAGAAGACATCTATGTACCTATCCTCAATAAGAGTCAACTTTACGCTTAAAAGAAGGAATTTGAGTACAAATGTCAGTACAGAAAGCAAATATGTCCACTGCAACAAGATTGAATACAAGAAAGGCTAGATAAGCAAACTACTTTATCTTATCAGAATAACTGGTTGGGGAAAGGCATTAAATGCAACATTTAATGCTTTAATGACTCTTTTCTTCTTTTACAACGCCAGACGAAGGATGTCTCCAAATGCACTCATAACGAACACTTTTGGGAGAATCCTATAAATAGAAGAATAGGTCACCATCACAAACATGAGAAACTCCTTTAAGTTTTCCCTTTTTCAGGATACAGGTGAAGACATGTGCAAATGAAGCTTGGACTCATGTGCATGAAGTCGTAGCCTAGTTTACGTTATTTATTTTTTGTATTCTTAATATTTTATATGACACCTTTGGGTGATATATGAGTTGTATTAGGCATGTATTTTAATTACCGTATGGTTCGTATATAATATCTAATTACATTTATGAGTAGTATTTGCATGTTGTGTCTACCTTTCAAGTTTGTTTTTCTTTTCATTCTTAGAAATATAGACCTAGTTACGGTAATGCCCCTTAGGGTGTTACAAGGCCAAAATTTGACCTAGGTTTATAGAAAAAGGAAGTGAAGGCTGCTCCTCTCTTCCATTGGCATAAAACGTGTGTTTGCAAGCTTCTTAAAGCATTAGAGTTCATTAATAATTTAGAGAGTAAAAGTCTATAATTTTTCTTTGCAAAACTCTTCTAAACACATTAAATTAGCTTTCTAAATTTTTTTATAATTTTTGGAGTTCTCTAAATATCTGCAGTTGAGCTCGCAAAGTTACTCATAAGAACTTTGTGTTAAAATTGAAGAATCTCTAAAAATTACGAAAAAATTCACAACAATATAAAATAATATTCTAACCATGTTTCCATGTTTAGAATATCATTTTATCATATTTTTATATTTATTTAGCATTTTTCTATCCTAATGTATCTATATTTCTAACAATCAAAGTCCCTAATTTATTATGTAGATCTCTAACTTGTATAAGTCTAAATACAATCCTTTGTTCTAGGAAAATGTTAATTTCTCAGGATACAAAATTGATATTTAGGCTTTCATGCCATGTCCCTATATATTGAAACGATAGTAATAATAGAAAACAATAATATATAAATGTCTATTGAAAATAAAATATTAATATTAATATTTCCTAAAATTGAAGGTGTTACACAACTCATATCCTCTGTCCCAATTTGAAACTCAATCCCCATTGACCATTTTTGAACCATTGCTTTTGGAAGTTATAAGACATGCAAGTAAATGACTTAGTTGTAGTCAAAAAAATGAAAAAAAAAAAAGAAGTAAATAATCAACCTATATGATACTTTTGATTTTGTTCATCAGTAAACACAAATCCCTATAAATGTTTGCTAAAATAGTAGGAGCAAGAGCTATTTTAATCTCTCTAGCTTGGTGTATTGCAATAGAGAAAATACTTTTCAAAATGACTTTGTGTGATCTAGTAGGGAAAACAAACCTTGGCAACCATTGTGAGAAGAACCCCCCATGCTTTACATGACTCTCATTCCTCATGAAATGCTTCATCCATATCTGTCTTTTTGGTCAAATATTTGAAACAATCTAAACATTGCAATTAGTTTTTGTTTTATTTCTCTTTTCCTTGCACTAACTCTTTACCTCAATTAAGCAACCATGCTAAGACAAAATTATTCCACAATTTGTCTACTCTTATTCTAGTTGACTGAATCTTAAAATTAATTCAATAGACCTTTCAAATATCTCACTAGTTTTAATAACTGTTTTGTCTTTGCTTAGGTTAAAAGTTGATCATCAGCAAATATCTTGACTCAAATTGTTGCCACTAAAATTGGAGTCAAACCAAATTTGAAATATCTTAAATAAGTATTTAATGGTAATACTTAAGATCTTTCAAATCTGGTTTGATTCCGATTTTAGTGGCAATAATTTGAGTCAAGAAATTTGTTGGTGGTCGACTTTTAACTTGAGGAAAGACAACAATTATTGAAAGTGATGAGATATTTGAAAGATCCATTGAATTAATTCCGTGACTCAATCAATTAGAATGAGAGCAAGTTAACTATGGAATATTTTTGTATTGACATGGTCACTTAATTAAGGTAAAAAGTTAGTAAGGGAAAAAGAAATAAAACAAGATTTGATTGCAATGTTTAGATTGTTTCAATATTTGGCCAAAAAGGCAGACTATATTTCATGGATGAAGCATTTCATGAGGAATGAGAGCCGTGTAAAGCATGAAGGGTTCTTCTCATAATAGTTGTCAAGGTTTATTTTTCCTACTAGATCACACAAAGCTATTTTAAAAAGTGTTTTTTCTATTACTATACATCTACCTAGAGTGACTAAAACAACTCTTACACTTGTTGTTTTAGTAAGAATTTATAGGGATTCGTATTTATTAATTTAATACAAAATCAAGACTGTCACAGAGGTTGATTACTTTATTTTATTCTTCATTTTCTTCGACCACGGTTATGCTATAATTACTTGTACGACTTTGACTTTCAAAAGCAACAATTCCAAAATGGTGAATGCAGACAGAGATTCAAAGATGGGACAAAGGATTTGAGTTGAATGGGTAGTTTGAGTGGTGAAACTTGCAAGATGTGATAATGGACATGATGATGTCATTGAGGATGACAAAGGTAAAAAACTTTGAAGCATAAGATGAAGAAGCTCCAAACGTTGCCAATGGAGGTAGGTGGTAACGAATGGAAGAGACAACTTAAGGCCATCTAAATTAAGCACCAACATATATGACCCTTCCTTAATTAGAAACCTCCCTAATGAGAGGCTTAAATTGGGAAGTAGAAAGGGTTGGTTATTAACTCCAACACTTTTGCCTTCCCAATTAGCATAACTTTCTCTTAACTGACACTCATAGTCCCCAAAAGGGAGTGTTTCAATATGAGTTTTTGTTTAATTAGAAACCTCCTAAAATGGAGGCTTAATTGGGATGGGAATGAAATGTGTTGATTATTCAATCCAACATTTTCCCATTCTCAATTGTCACAAGTTTAATTAAATTTCCAAATAATATTCAAGCAATAACAATATAGAACAAAATCTAAGCATAAAATTTCAGAAAAATATTCAAGTAATAACAAGATAAAACAAAATTCAAGCATAAAATTCTTTCATCAAATGTCCATCATCAATAATAAGAACACAGAGCAAAATTACATCATCAAAATTCAACTAAGAACAATGAACAAAATTCCAATATCAAAATTCAACTAAGAACAATATCTAAATGATTAAATTACTAAGTAAGTCCTTGAACTAGTTTAGAATTTTTGAAAGGGTCCCTAAACTGTTTTTTTAATTGGATCATTGATCTTATAAATTATTTTTAATTGAGTCCTTAAGGTTTTTAAAATCACCATAAATTGTCATTTTTGGCAGTTTTAAGTCACTAAAAACCAACCATGGGCCCTACTTTTTTAGTTTAAGGACCTAATTAAAAAATTAATTTAGGGATCAATATGAAAATTCCCAAATATTTTGGGGACCTACTTAATAATTTAACCTATCAAAATCATTTAAGAGCAAAATTTCATCATCAAAGAATACATCAAACTTAGAGCAACAACAACAATAAACATCAAAGAACATAATCAAAGCAACCACAAAACAAAGTCAAATTTAATGAATAACATAAAGCACCACAAACTCACAAAAATCAAAATTACATAAAGGAAAAAAAAAGATAAAGATTAAAACATAGTGCCTTTTGTGACACTCATTCACATTGGACACAACCCACATTTATTTAATTAATTAATTAGTTATTTAATTTGCAAGTTAACAAAAATACGAGGAAATTTTTCGCGTTCCAATTTACATGTGATTGTCTTACGAAGCTTTCTTAAAATAAATAAACTAAAAGTAAAACAGAATTTGGAAATGGGAGTGAAAGATAAGGAAATAAGACATATCAAATAGTCGTCGTCAAAACCAAATACATCTAGGTTTTTGAGATAGAAGAGAAGCTGGATACATCGTAAATGGAATACATCTAAAATTATAAAAAATAAGGAAATCAAAAAAAGTACATTAAAAGACACCGGCTATCCCAACTACGTATAAAAAAGTATCCTAAACGAGAGTAATGTTTATGGATCTACTTCTAGCCCCTGTATACAAAAGTACTACCCCTTCACTGTCAATGCTCATTTGTCCATGTCTCCTTGGAATCATCAGAAGTTGGATGGTGGACATATCTGTTAGGTACCCAAAGGGGTGACCTAGCACTAGAAGGAACTGATGACAACGAGGAGTGTCAGCCATTGACCATACCAACCTGGTATTCAACCATCAGTGACTCCATAGGTGACTCAGCTAATACAACCTCCATTGGAGATCCCTCAGGGTCCTCTAGGATAGGCTATGCAATAGGTAGTAGGTCCGGATACGGTTGCTCGGTGGGTGGAGCAAAATCCAAGTAAGGAGCCATAAAAGGCACTGCAAGGTCCACAGGTGGCGACGGCGGTGCCGAAAGGACGTACTCGAAATGAAGTAGAGGCGAAGAGGAGACAGAGATCAAGAATGTCCATGTTATGGAAGGCATGTGCACTCCCGAGATAGGGGATAAGAAGGTAACCCTGACGAGGCCTTGAAAAGTTAGATAGTTAATTGCCTTGTCGTAGGTCCATACCCCTGTGTCATCGTACTCAATGTGCATGTTGAGCAGAATTGAGAATGCGGCCATCTTCAAGTATCAATCATGATCGATCATGCATCAAGAAAGTAAGTAGAGGAGTGAGGCGATTTTGTTCTTAAAATCACTTTCACATAGATGGCAAAGCATCCTACCATCACACAAATAAAACACAACTGACAATAGAAAAGAGGGGAACCTAGGGTTTTTCTAAGTTATAACAACCACCCTTGACATTGTATGGATCCATACTCCCTCAATGGTTCTCAACAGAACCAAAAAGTGATTGGGAGTATATATACCTCTCTCAATATCATCAATTATGGTACAATCCTCATCATCATTGAGGAACAAAGCAACAGCTTAGGACATTCATTGTTCGCTTAGAGTTATATTTTTGTACCAATCCTAAAATGCTGAGCAATTGTCAGAGTTATCAAACTTGGTTAGGCGAATATCCTGACTCAAGAGCACTACCTTGGTCATTAGGACCTTCACCGCTCGACACCTTACCCCCAAGACCTCCACATATAGGTCCCTGTCTTTCATTCCTCAGCATACCAACCATAACTTCCTATGCAGGGTGTCACGCCACCACATGTCCCTCGCATCACTTGTACTTTATTTAATGTCCTTAATACTGATAACAGAGGTCTGCTTTTATCACAGTATAATATATGGGGGTAAAAGCTAAGTATAATTTCAAGCAATCAAGAGAACAACGAGAATTTAGCAATCTATTCATCAAATATTGGTTCACTTTAAGCATTGAATTTAAGAATTAAACTCGCCTAGGGGAAATCCTAAATTAACTAGTAATAATTTAGGATTGATCATTTAAATCTTTAACTTAAATAGAAACTTAGGTGCTTAATAAAGAGTTCAACTAGTTAATTAAAATTTAGTGTGTGATTAACCTTACATTTTAGGGACTTAATTGCCTAAGGTCCTAATGCCATCATTAATTTGTTAGATTAACTCTAGTAGTTAGCCATGACTCAAAAAGAATTTAATTGGACTAAGTATATTGCAATTTGAACCAAGAAATAATTTATGAGGACCCCTTTCTAATTGGATAAAACATAATGTTATATTTATTTTAATAGAAATATGTCCAATTTTACAAAAAGAGATCACCATTGAATTTTTAAGCACTAAGGAAAATGAGGTTTTGCAAACTAGAGGAATGTAATTTATTTTGGCTTAGAACAGACTTCTAGAGGCAACAGATTTATGCCTTAGATTTGAATTTCATTTTGGATAGGTAAACGATTTCTGTTTGACATGATCCATATCTTGTTGGAAAGGTATTTCTTTCCAGTTTCTAAATCATCAAGGATCATCTTAAGCTAAAATCTACAAAAATAGATACAAAAATAACAAAATAGGGAGGTTAGAAGACCAGTATTTCTCTTTTGTTATTTTCATGTTTTATCTCAACCTTTCAGCAACCAAGTCCATTTTTTTCAGAAAGTACATTAAAAATACTTTTTAAAAAGTCCAAGAACTCTAGAAACCAAGGTCTATACAATTTATAGTGATCTTTCAAAATTTACAATTATAAAAAGTCATTACCCATCAGAAAAGCGCAACAGCTCTAGATTCAAAAAATTATTAAAAATAGTAAACGAAGATGAATATAGGAAAACTATATATCCCTAAAAAGCTTAATAAATATAATTTCAATTTGTTTCAGTAGTCTAGGGTAACACCTAATAGAACTTCTGAAAATCATTTTTCGTGCACACTACCAGTTACCATTTCCAAAAAAGCAACTCCAACTTTTAAAAAGTGTAACTTCATCGTTTCTCAACTTTTTAAAATTATTCCTATGCCCATTTTAAAGAGAATTTTGTCTAGTTTTAATCAAAAATGATTCTCCAACTTTTAAACAGCTTGCTGGAACTTAAGTACCTCTTCATAAAAATCACTCTTTTCACTAAGTTATGAACTTTAAATGGTCAAAACAAAATTTTGAGATTATTAGGAACATCAAAAGCTAAAATAATCATCTTTACCCTTCACCAAATTGTGACTTAGTGAGGATAAAAAATACCAACATTTAGGGTCAGCTGAGTTTGGGTTTAGTTTTAAGAGTCTTTTGTTGTTCTAGGGTCCTTTGTTGGAGGGTAAAGCTTCAAACTTGTCTTAAAAAAGTGACTATCTTTTAGGTCCTCTTTGGAAGGACTTAATCAAGGGTTTAAGAAGGGTCCATGGTTCAAAAGTTTCTCCTTTTTCAGCTTCTCATTTTGTTAAGAAGAAAAGTTACAAGCCTTTCACCTTAACTTTGGATTTTAGGGTTTATGTTCAAGCCTTTACCATTTTATGTTGAGTTCTCCACACAAATCAACATTTTAAAGTTTATAACAACATTTAACAAGCATTCAAGCCATATAATCAGATTAGGGCAACAAGAAAATGAATGAAAACAACATAAATAAAAGATAACAGCAAGAAGAAGGAAAAAAAATAAAGATAGAAGTATTAGAAAAGCAAGAAGCTAAAGGTTTTAGGGGCAAAACCCACTCAAACCATCTATATGAAAGCATTTAAACCAAGAACAACCGACTCCCCCCCCCCCCCCCCTTATACCTCACATGTTGCCAAGGAGAAGATGTGCTCTTGAAGTCTCCAACAAGGTGGTGGTGGATTGTGGTCTTGAAGGAGGGTGGAAGGAGGAGAGGAATGGTGACTTTGGGTGTATTAAAATTTTTTGAATGAGCTTGACGGAGAAGGGGAGTGTTTCGGCCAGGCTAGGAGAAGGGAAGAAGTGAAGAAATCTGCCCCAGGTAGTCTTTATATAGAGGAGGAAGTAGGATAGCTAAAGGGGAGACACAAAAGTGAGTTTAGTTTTATCTTTTTCTTTTTGGATTTCCTTTTTATGACATGTGAGAAATTATAGAGAGGGAAATTTCAGAGTGGTGCTGGACGTGCCTCAGGTCTCTGTTGTCCCAAGTCTCTACGTTTCGTTTTCTCTACAAACGAATCGACCGATTTTGATAAAAACATCTTAAACTTTAGTAATTTGATTTTTATATCATTTAAATGAATTTTTCTTTGAAACTTTGTGATAACCTTAATTATTGATTAAAAATAATTTCCAAAATTTAAAATTAATTTTTAATAATTAAATTCGGATTTTTAGATATTTATTTGGTATTATAGGGTTAAAAATTCATAGAAATTTCATTTTAACTCAGAAAATTCCAAAATATTTATGGTAATTGTAAAATTAAATATCTAATCCAAAAATGAAATGAAAATGTTCATTTTGTCTCTTTCATATACTATACCTATACTGGCTATAGTTTTAGCAGATAATGGAAGGTAGTTTGGTCTTTTTTCACAGGAATTTCAAAAAATTTCCAAGAAATTATTAAAATTATATTTTAATATATATAACATGTTTCTAAGGTCAAAATGACAATTCGCAATCATTTAGACATTTTCCTCATGTCAGCCCGTAATGTAGAGAAATTAAGATTAATTGTTAGTTTCTTAATTTCCAGGTTTATCAGAGACAATTTCACATATATTAAGAATTAAATATAATACTAAAAATGAGGATGTTACACCTTTGCTTGGTGACATTCCTCGGTATAAATCGTATAACATGTTTCTAAGGTCAAAATGACAATTCACAATCATTTAGACATTTTCCTCATGTCAGCCCGTAATGTAGAGAAATTAAGATTAATTGTTAGTTTCTTAATTTCCAGGTTTATCAGAGACAATTTCACATATATTAAGAATTAAATATAATACTAAAAATGAGGATGTTACACCTTTGCTTGGTGACATTCCTTGGTATAGCACAAATAACCCAAATACAATACCATACAGTATGCACCTAATAGAGATAGTGAAAGAAATCAAATTATAGATAGAGAAGGGGTTATCTCGCATAGTGGTGGCCTGAAGTGGCACTATAGTGGTGTGGTGAGTTGTAGTGGTCATGTTGTGGTCGATGATTTCAGGTTGCTTGAAAATACACAGATGTGAAGGGAGAATATGAGAGGAAGAAAGTGAGATAGGGTGAGAGAAATCAAATTATAAAGATAGAAGGGGTTACCTAGCATAGTAGTGGCACTGTTAGTGGTGTGGTGAGTCATGATGGTCATGTGGTGGTTAGAGATTTTAGGTTGCCTAAAAATAGTGAGAGGGAGAATATGAGAAAGAGTGAGAAAAATCAAATTATAGAGATAAAAGGGGTTGTCTCGCACAATGGTGGTCGAGAAGCGCGATGGTGCAATGATGGTGCCACAGTGGTGGCCAGGAAGGGCAGTGGCCATCATGGAGCATCATAAAAAAAAGAAAGGTGAAGAAGGAAAATGGGAAAGACGGGTCTGGGTGGGCCATATATTTAGATTTTGCGTTAGCCTAGCCGATTCTAAGCCGACACAAGTGCATTAATTATGTGTTAGCGTTGACCAAGCTGACACTAATGCAAAATTAATGCACTAGATTGTTTTGAATTGGCTTTTAATGTAGTGACGATTTTAGCCAATGTTAAGAAAACTATTTGTTTAAGCTGACACTATCTTGTAGCTAATTTGAAACGATCAAACTAGTCAACACATTAATTACCATGTATCGTCAACTAGGCAACACTAATATAAATATCACTATTATCATTGGCCAAACATGACACTAATTTGAAATTAGCATCAGTTTTGGGCCGATGCTAAATAGTTTCATTTGAAAAAGTTTTAATTACTCATTTGGTCCTAAAATGACTAATAATACCACAAGAAAGGGGGTTGACTTATGGTTTTTCAAAAATCGATTCTCTATGAATGAAACTTCTATACTCTTCTAGTTCTCGTGTAATCATAATTCTTTAAGTATAGCTAGATTGTTTCTTTTCTTTGAAAATGATTCTTGAACAATGTAACTACTAGTTTAAAAGAAACTAATTTAAAGATGACCTTTTATTAGTTAGGTGGAATGATTATTTAATGCAGGTCCTTTCTGAACAAAACAAAATTATGATTTTGTGACAAAATAAGAGTAAAGAGTTAGCTAATAAATGAAAATGAGAGAAAGAAGGACAGTGCACCTAAGTTTATCCTAGTTCACCTTTACCAATGGGCTACATCCAGTCCCTACAACCCTATGGGTTTTTCACTTCACCAACAAACAAATTACAATCAACCTTTCATAAGTTCTTCTCCACTAGAGAACCATACTGATTCTAGGGAGGTACAACTCACTTTACATCAAAAACAGCAACAGCACGCTACTCTACTCTTCTTCAACACCATTCACTTGGTCTGAAGGTATACAACAACAAAATACAAAGTCCCTTCTGTAGTTATCTGCTACACAGAAGAAAATAGCCCCAAACCAACTCCAAACAGAGAGCATTTTTGACAGTTTGGACACCTCTTCACACTCTTATATGACTATTTAGAACTTGATTATAAAATGTAGGAGTGAACAACTTCTCACATAGAGAATTTTGAGTATGGAAGCTTTTCTTTTCAACTCAAAATGTCTCACACAAAAGACTTGGATTATCTCTTTTGTATTTCACTTGTTCTTTTTCTTAATTAACTTTCATAAGAAGATCAAAAGGTTAGGATGTCTTCCATATATGCTTAGTAAAGAAAATTAGCCGTTGGAGTGGTAGTGGTATGTGTCATGGTATGTCAAATACAACTATTAATTTTCTACAAAGTTTAACCTCTTTTGCTTTCTAATGAACCCTTCTGAAGCACATTTACTTCTAATGTCCTTTTCTGAAACACCTTTCTGATGGTCCAACAGACTTCTTTGTTATCCTTTGTAATGGATTTTGAACTTTAGAAAGCACAGTTTGATGCCTTATTAAAACTTTAGAAAATGATCATCACTTAAGTCTTTGAAACCTTAACAACCATAACCTTTCTAAAACACTTAACAACATTGTTAGATCCTTCATTTCTCCCATACTTATGAAATAATTTCAAAGGGTTTGTTATAATTAAAACAAAGGTTTGGATTTAACAATCTTTCCCTTTTTGATGATGACAAAACACACTATAAGTTAATTCTAAGTTTGTGAGGAAATTCTCAGCACATTTATATAATTAATACAACTTCTCCTAAATTTATGCAAATAAACAACTAGTTCTTTAATTGATCTGGCAATGAATGCAATAGGTTCATGTGTGTTCATGCTTTATCATTTTTATGATTGGAACAGATCAGATATAATATTCAAAAGTATGGTATGAACACATCAGGATTTCCAAAACCAGTGTAATATGAACATATCATAATTTCTAGAACTAATTAGATTAGAATAAGCAGATCATAGTAAATTCAAAAGATTATATTTTTCAGAACCAAAGATCATATTTATTGATAATGATAATAGGATCAAATACAAAATCATTACATTTCAATTATTCATCAAAAAAAGTGATCCTATTTGATCTAAAGTCTAAAATAAAACATCACAAACAACCTAATCAACCCCTAATTACTCTCCCCCTTTTGTCATCAAGCAAAAAATGAGAAAGGGGGACATCTAAAACAATTCTACTTCTTGGAAGGAGATGAATCTTCAAATGATAAGGATGAGGAAGGAACAAAAATGGCTCATGGAGGAAGAGGAGGATCATGCACAATGGGAGCTATTTTAGGAATAAGGATAGGCCTTACTTTATCAGGTCATTCATTCTTCCATCCTTAAGAACCTGTCAAAGAAATCTCCCAATGCTGCTTGAATCATTTCCATTCCTTTAAAGATTAATTTTTAATCAGACTTCATCTTCCTCAGTTGCTTCTCTAGAGAGTTCAGCCTCTTATCAACATATTTGTGTGTAGGAACAAACTGAGTCTCAAATTGAAGGGGTTATTGTATGTCACTCAGCAACTTCTCCTTTAAACCTTCTTCTGTACGCTCCCCCTAAGTGGTAGTATTTCATTCAGAAAGTGGCTCTTCACCTTTCTGAGCCTTCTCTTTTTCAAAGACTTCTTCTTCTTCCTTCTCTAATTCTCCCAAGGGCATTTCATGCTCTATCGATCTAGCCCTCATCTTGATTCTCTTTTTTTGAGAAGACCTTTCTGGTATAAAAGTGCCTTCTTTATCTTCAGAAAGTTGCTCTACCTTTCTTTTCTTCTTCTTCTCTTTCTTCTTTTTCTTATCTTCCTCCCTGTCTTAGCTTTCATCAGCCCAATGCATAGAAGGCTGAGGCTTTAGCTTCATTTGATTCAGGTTTTTTTCTCCCCAAAACACATAATCATCCTCATACTCTCCATCCTTCAGAGGAACATCATAGAATAAAAATCTTGGTCAATAGCATTCCATAGGGAACATAGGATATGGCTTTGACTAGCTTTATTGCAGTTATCATGCGATTAATCATAAGATAAGGTAGACTCAAGGGCTGCATATGTGACACCCTTTACCCCAAAGCTAATTATTAAATAAATACTACGAAAATATAATATACTTTTCATTTGCGAAATAAAACGGTAATTTAGAATCTTTCTCTTCATACGGTAAAGGACATCACATGCACAAGTCACATTTACTAAAACTACATAAGATACTTTACTGATTAACCAGAAGATGGTGGCCCACAGTTGGCCATACAAGTCTTTGGAAAATAAACCAATTTAAAGAAGTAAAACTATTAATCTAAAGTTCAAAAGCTAAAACAATAAATAACTAAGACCCTAATGTCACATTACTATCAGAGCTGACAAAACCCAAAAATGTTGTAAAATAAACTGCAATAAGGCTAATGCCTCTACTCTAAGACTCCTCCTCAAGGTCCTACTGGATGTCACCTGCGTATCACAAACATAAAGAAAACACCAAAAAACAAGGAAGTGAGATACATTTCACATCATGTTTAAAGTATGACAATGGAGACAGGTAGAATACACATCACATACATAATCAAAATAATATTAATTTGCAAGAATCAAAACACACAAACATATGTAATGCAATACCTAGCTTCTACTTCTCATGCACATGTGGTACCAATCTAAGTTCATCTCAAAAGTAAACTAGGAGTAAGTGCACTGGCCATAAGAAGCGTCATCGGTACCGATGCCTTTGGCTTTTACACCTTCAACTAGTATGATATTCCCTGGTGATCAGTTAGGGTTACCCAGCTTTGCCAATACGCTCCGGCTGCATAAGATCAACATGGGCCATTGGAGTTTCCACGCCAGGTACCACCCCCAAGGCTAGGGGTAGACAACCTATCTCGGCCTCCACCAGCCAAATTCCTACATACTTTCTTTCTCTACATGATTCAATGTCATGATGCATGATCACGTACAATGCTTACAGCTTTTCATAGGCTTTTATCATGGAACATTGACACAAGTTCATATCACACTTAGTTTTCTCAAGGTAAATAACAATCACAAGATATAAACTCAACAAGGCATCCAAAACAAGCAACAATGAGTTAAAGACCACAAAAAAGAGTTTACAAGCGTAAAAATGGGCAAGGAAAAGACTTAGACGTGCATTTTGGAGTATCCAGCATAGCACACACCCAGTGGGACAAGAGGGTTTACCGGAAGGTCACACCAGGACTCACCCCGCCCAATGGGTTGTGTATCCTGCCCAATGGGTTAGCACGCCCTGTGAAAAATGTAGCCGCTTAGTGGCTATCTATCCCACCAAGCAAGTCCGAGATTCGAATTTTAATTTGTTTTTCCTATTATTTTTGGCTTCTAAATGCTCCAAAACAAATAATTAAATTCTTAATCACTTCTTCTACCTTGATAATTAGTCAATCTAATTTATAAATTCATCACTCACTTACAATCCCCTCAAAACCCATTAAATCTCTAACTTAGGTACAAAGGGAAAAGCAAAAACAATTCGTGATAGTCCATAATAAATTAAACATAAAATTTCCATAAAGCATATCAATGATGTGGGGAAAATTGCATTTCCCTTTGCACACACAATCATGTAATTCACAAACAATTGGGGTCTAAGGACAATCCCTCCACCCACGACCAAAGTCATACCCATAAGAAAGATAACTCACTTCCCCTTACCTTGAAAGAGGCGATCTCCGGCAAGAGGATACAAACAGTGCAGTAGCGTGTTGCTACGGTTCTTCACTTTTTAACTGTAATGGCTTTGACGGCACGGTATCTCCAAAGAGGCACAAGAGAGAGAAAATGAGGAAAAGGGATTAGGTTTTCAAGAAACCTAAGGGATTCTTAAAGCTAACTTTGGGCTTATAAAAACTAAGCCCAACACAAAGGTCTTAAAACTTTTTTAAAAACATTTTAATTATAAAACCCCATTTTAAAGGCCCAATATCTCTTTTTTCCAAAATACCATTTTATTAAAAACAAGACAAACAAAATAATAATAATAATAATAATAATACTTATACAAATACATATTAATTAAAATGAAAACATTGGGGTGTTACAGCATATACCATAAGTGAAATAAAACTAATAAATCTTGATCAGTAACCTTCTCAAAGGTTCCAGCTTTGGGTAGAATGCTATGCATGCACATACAGTGCACCAATCTTCCAAAAGAATTCAAATTATTTGATTTTACTTCAATGTTTTGAGCCCTTAGAAAATCTCTTATCACACTTTTTCTCTCTACACCAACACTGTCAAACCAAGTGCTATCAAATATTTTGTTCTCATCAGGCGGCACCTTCAGAATGGTGACCAAATTATCTTTTGAAATTAGAATCTCAGTTCCTTTAATGCAAAAGCTTATGGTTATCTCTTCATAATCCACCTCTGTAGCAGCATAGAAAGCCCTAACCAGCCTTGGATACACCTATTCTTGCATCTTAAAGAAATTCTCCCATTTTAATTTCTTCACAAAGCACAGAACATTCCATCCAAGCTCCTTGATTTCCTTCAGTCTAATTACACATCTTGTCATAACTCTTTTCTGATCCCATCCTTTCTCAAACTTCTTCTTTGTCTCATTGTGTCTGAATAGGGAAATCTCTTTCTTGGTCTTCTTGGTGGCCTTGTGTGCTATAACAACCTAAATTTTAAGTATTAGAAATAAACTATAAGGAGACACTATTTAAGACTTTGATATTATGTCATTTGATAAAGGACTAGAAATTAGTAGGAGTGAAATAATAGAACCCAAAAAGAGTATCAAGGGTCCAACAAGGGACTAAGCCCAACAAGCCACAAATCCACCCAGGTTTTATAAGAAGGAAAGATAGAGAGAGATTAGGGTTAGCCGTCAGAAAATAGAAAGGAGAAGAAAAGAGAAGAGAGGAGGAGGAAGGAAGAGAAAAAGGTCAGAGACCTAAGCTCTAAAGCTTATCTTCGCTGTCTTCCCAGGTGAGTGCTTCCCCTTACCCTCCCCAAGTCTTTACCTCTATTATTTATGTTGTTTCCCTCTACTTGCCCATCCTAATTATATTGTTAAGGTTAGGGTTTTTGAATGGTTATGTTGGTTTTCCTTGAGATGAATTTGATGTGAATTGATTGAACCTATGACTGTTTGAGGGTAGAATGAGATTATTGTGAGGGTTTAGATTAACTTGAGAGTTTCCCATATTTTGGACAAGGAATTAAAGGATTAGGCTTAAATGAAAATGACTTAGATTGATAGGGAACCCCTATTTTGGAGTAGAGTGGACATTAGGATAATAGGAATACAACCATATGGAGTTTTGGTAGTTTACGAAGGCCTTAGAAAGCCTCCACATTAGCAAATTAGGATTTTGTAATTTGCCAAGTGATGAGCACGTCTATGCTTACCTCCCTAACAGCATGTGTTAACTTAATGGTCAAAAACGAGTAGGAAAATGGTAGAATTAGGCTTTGTGGTCTTCATAAGAATTGTAGCCCTGGATGTTAGCTAACTAATGGCATTAAAATCACTCAAAAATAATCTCTATAACTCAATATATTCCCAAAATACCGCACCTATGCCTGGCTGCCACCGGGAAACAACGTGTCTAACCTTAAGTCAATTTTCGTCCATGATTTAGGCCAAATTATCTCACAACTTCTACATGAAAGTTGTATATTTTTCTTTTATCTTTTCATAGACACCAAGATCATCTCAAACACATCTCTGTAGCTCAAGTTATGACCTAAACAAGGAAAAAAGGTCAAAACTCAAGAATCCAAAAATTAACTAAGATTTTTATTAAAGTCAAATTGAATCCAAACATGCAAAACTCAGTTAGGACACCAATATTAAGCCCTATAAGCATTCAATTAATGCAAATATTAAGCCATAATAAGCATTTAAAATTGGTTTACTTGTATGGTGATTGTGACTTGTGACATTATGCAAATGTATGATACGACTTGATATTATTATGATTAGTGACCTAGCCTGTGAGAGGCGAGAATGGGCTCGGGTGATATCTCATCTGTGAGGGACCTAGCCTGTGAGAGGCAAGGATGGGACTCACTTATTTGTAAATAAAAGGTCTAGAGGGACAATTGTGTGCGTTGTATGGGTGAGACATGCATCATAACATTTGAGATGATTGTGCTGGTGGAAAGTATGTATGAATTTGGATGGTGAAGGCCCTGGGGGGTTGTTAAACCCGACCTTGGAGGTGATTATACCTTGTGTGGAAACTCCAATGACTCATGCTGATTCCATGGAGTCGGTGCATACTTAGAAAGCTGGGTAACCCTGACTAGTCACCAAAGAATATCAATCTAGTGTAGAGTGCTAAGTCAAAGGCATCAGTACATTGATGGTGCTTTTTTAGGGCTAGCATGTCCTCCTAGACTACTTTCCTAAGTTAAAATTAGTACCACATGTGCATGAAGTAGAGATTGAGGAACATGGCATGTATATGCATCTTATTGTAGTGTGATATGTTAAATCGTGCTATATTATGATTATGTGAAGTTTGTGTCTTTATTCATGACTGATTGTTATATTGTATATATGTTAAAACTATAATTGTGTTTTGTGATATGAAGGGATAAAGTGTTAAGATTATGGGTAAGTGATCGTGTTACACATATGTGTCATCCTTGTCTGATAAAGAATGAAACGTGTGGCCAACTACTAGGCGTAAAATGTAAAGTATGTTTATATCTTAAGTAAGCATAGATGTTTTTAATTGGGAATTCTTTGCCTATCTTAAGGATATATGAGAGGCTATACTCTAGAATAGTGTTATGAGGGTTCTGATAAATTGTCAATAAGAAAAAGGAAAGGTAAGTTCCCACTTGAAGTATTAGGAAAGTGTAATTTTAACAAGAGAAATATAATTATGTAGGTTAAGGTGAATGTTAAGAGTATCCTAGAGTATTACTAGCCTTAGGTTTGACCATAGTAGACAACTCTAAGTATCAAGTGAAGAAGGGCAAACTCTAAACAAGAATATTTAGTCAACTAGAGCAAGTTGTATATAAAAGGCGTTAGTAGAGATGAAATACTAGGATAATGATGAGAATAAACTAGTGTAATAGTTGTGAGAATGAATTGGGAGTTAATTGGAGGTATTGACAATTGAAAGTTATAGATTCAACCATAGATATAGAGATTCCTTAGAAACCTAGAAAGAGTGAAGCCATGAGGGACAAGTGACAAAGGTTGTTCAGGTAGAAGAGTCTAACCCAGCCATAAAGTCCTTAGAGCACTCACTGCGACTTTTGTCTTATTCCTTTAAGCTTTGTTTTTTTTCAGGAACCAGATGAAGATATGTGCTGATGAAGCTTGAAGTCATGTGCAAGAAGAATGTAGTTAGCTTTAGTTTAAGTTTGTATTTTTTTTTCTTATGTTTGTACGATGCCCTTGGGCAATGGCTGAATTGTATTAGGCGTGTATGTATTTTCTTTATTCCTCTTGTATAAAAATATGTTTATGTCTATGAATAGCTTTTGCATAACGTTTTTATGTTTTAATGTTTTCACATTCATAGAAATCTAGTTGTAGTTATAGTAATACCCTTTACGATGTTACAGATGCTGCCTTTTTAGATGATCCAATCATAATTCCCTTAGCTCTAGGTGAAGTCTTTAGAAAAGTCCCTTCTAAGTCAAAGGAAGATTCCACATTCACTACGTGTTGTTTCCTTTTGTCTTCCTTTTTCTTGGATAAGCCTTTGACACAAGAGGATTTTCTGGAAGGTGTCTGAATGGGTTTGGTATGGATTTTCTTGATTGGAGATGGAGATGAGGAAGTGGAATGAGAAGAGGTGGAACTATCTTCTGAACCAGAAGAATAATTACTAGATTCTTTCTCAAATTGAGGACAAAGGGCTTTCCTACCAACAATTTTGATATGAGCCATAGAGAGATTTCAAAGAAAATTTTTGGAGGGAAGGAGTTAGAGAGGATGAGATAAAAGGAATGTTATGGTAAAAGTAAGATGAACTTACTTAAGATGGTTACTTTATAACCTATTTTCTACCACTTAGGAAGGGGATAATTAACTGACCCTCAAAAATAGCTGCCAACAGCTATAATTTTTAAATTTTTGACCATTGGTAATAGTAGAAATAGAAGTGGACTTAAGATGATTAATTTCAACCTAGTAGATTAGTTTAAAAAGAATTAGGCTTTCAAGGTAATTGAGCCCAACATATAGCACAAACAAATCTAAATCTAATTTTAGCTCAGTACCACCTATTTTGGCAATTCACAAATATATAGACATGATTGAATAAAACTAAATTTATCAATAATCAAAGGTTTGGTCAAAATATCAAGCAATTGATTACTTGTATCAATGAAAATAAGCTCAATGTTACCTTTCTGAACATGGTCCCATAGAAAGTGATGTTTAATGTCATTGTGCTTAGATCTAGATGTTGAATTGGATTCTTAGACATGTTAATAGCACTCGTGTTATCACAAAAAAATGGAAACCCTTCAAAAATTTAATGAATAGCCCATCATTTAATACTTTATCTAGATCATTTGTGAACAACATGTAGCAACTGACATGTATTCTGCCTTTACTATTGATAATGCAATTGTATATTGTTTCCTTAAGGACAAAGATATTAGTGAATTTCCCAGAAACTGGCAGGCACCACTTATGCTCTTTCTTTTTATTTTATCACCAGTATAATTTGCATCACAAAAACCACTGAGATTGATCATGGTACCTTTTTGATACCAGAGACCATGATTTGTAGTTCCCACTAGATATCTCATAATCCTTTTGACTGCAATAGCATGTTACTCTTTAGGTTTTGACTAAAATCTAGCACAAAGTCCTACTAAGAATAAAATGTCTGGCCTGCTTGCTGTGAGATAGATTAAATATCCTATCATGCCTCTGTATTCCTTTTCAAGAATATCTTTTCCTTTTTCATCCTTGTCTAAAACAGTTGATGGATGCATAGGTGTTGACATGGACTTTGCATCTTCCATTTTAAACCTCTTTAGAAGCTCCTTGGTGTACCTTTCTTAATGAATGAAGATTCCTTCATCCTTTTGAACTATTTGGAGTCCAAGGAAAAATTTGAGTTCACCCATCAAGCTTATTTCAAATTCTTTTATCATCAATTCTGAGAAATCTTGACACATTTCTTCAGAGGTGGCTCCAAAAATGATATCATCTACATAAACTTAGACAATCAATAAATGTCCTTTCTGAGCATTTTTGAACAGTGTTATGTCAACCTGTACTCTTGTGAAACCATTATGAATCAAGAATGAACTTAGTCTCTCATACCATGCTCTTAAAGCTTGCTTGAAGCCATACAGAGCTTTAATAAGTCTGCATACATGTTATAGTTTCTTTTCATCTTCAAATCTTAGTGGCTATTTTACATATACTTTTTCATTTATGCATGCATTTAGAAAGGCACTCTTTACATCCATCTAGAATACAATGATGTTTTATGAGCTGCATAAGCTAACAAAATTATGATAGCTTCAAATCTTGCTACAGGTGCAAGGTTTCATCATAATCAATTCCCTCTTGTTGGTTATATCCTTGAGCTACTAATCTTGCCTTGTTTCTAATTACTTTAAGGATTATTCGTAGACTCAACTTAAAACACAATAATCAAGCATCAATTCAAACTACTTGCATATGATTCCACATCGTGCATGCGTTTGCATCATTTTCATCAGTGAGTTACTATGAAAAAGCATTAAGCATAGATTTGATTACTTGAAAACACAAGGAATTACATTAAATTGAGAGATCCATACAAAGCAATTCCACAAGATTCATTAAACACTAAAAGTACTGAATAAAGATAAAAATGGGAAAAGTAAAAGTGATACAAGATAGAGGTGACTACGGGTGATGGTGAGTACACTAGATCTTTCACACCCCTCTTTCAAGGGATGAAGCTCTAATGGTGAAATCAGAGAAAATCCTAAGAATTAGGGTGAGTGAAAGTGAAGAGCGTCTTCCAACGTCCCCTCTATTGCTAATGAGCCTTGCATTGGCTTTTATATGAAGTGGAATAGGCCCAAACACGTCGGCAAAATCATTTTGCACTATCAGCAAAATACTGCCAGCGTCCCACACTGGTCAAATGTCTAGGACGTTAAGCTACGATCCAAAATGGACAAGCATCAGTTAGTTACACACCAAACAGCATGGCAAACATTACTCCTACCACATAGAATTAATGTGCGGGTGTCCAATTTGGCATCTCCAAGTATATCCACGTCTTGGACATTGATCTAGCCTGAGGAATTTCAGTGCTTCCAACATCTGATACAACATTCCCTATATACTTCCAACGTCCAATGCTAGGCTTATTGTGGACAGCCACTTTTCTACTTCACTTGACGTAGGACACCATCAAGTGTCTCAGACATTGCACTACTAGACGTAAGACTTTGCTTTATTTTACCTACAATAAGTGTGGAAATTTTCCTTTTAAGCTAATTTATTTATAAACAAAGAAAGTAAAGTATTTTTTCCTTTTTCTCAATATTTCTTCTTTTTATCAGGCTTTTTCTTAGGTTTTTACATATGAATCATACACCAAAACATCACGAGATGAGAATTCATCACAACCCTAAACTTAGAGCTTTGCTTACAAGCAAACAATCAATCATAGAGGGATTGTAAGACAGTATGTACAAGTGCATGTTCAATTGATTCATTTGTTTTCTCAAAACTTTTCTTTTCCTTTTCTTTTTGATTTTCCATGAATTTATTCACAAAAGGAAACAAGGATTCCTAACTGTACAAGCCAACTAAGAACAAACAATATCATTTATCAAGCAAGAATCGTTAAACTCTTCCTCTCACAATGTATATCTCTCAAGTGTATGAGCTTGTGTTTCACTCCAATCTTAAGAAAATTCATTCCCTACCATGTGTTTACTATAGTTCTAAAGATTCTTAATCATTAAATCAATTTTGTTCAAGAGGTCTTTTATTGGTTGTAATGGGCCTTAGGTAGAGGTGGATGAGAAGGTCATTTAGGTGATATGACATGACAAGATCTTTTATTCTTCAAATGTTTTCATTTTGTTTTTAAATATTTTTATATTTTTTTTAGCAATGTAAAATGTTTAATTTTCTTTCACTTTTCTCTTTCCTTTTCTTTTTATTGTCACTTTTCTTTCCATACTTTTGTACCCCCACCCCAAACTTAAAACTTTTGCTTGTCCCCAAGCAAACCCAAAGAAACTCCAAACTTAAGCCTTTGGCTTCAAGTTCCACTTTGACAATCAAGGTATTCATGATTTTTCAAATAAGGAGGGTAAAGTGATGTGCTTAACCAAAGAACAAAATAGGTCATTGAAGGCTCAAATTGGCTAGCAAAGGATACAATTTCAAAGATGGGCATATTTGGCTCTAACTAAAAGAAAAGAATGCCTCTTTCGTAAGAAAATTTATTTAAATGAGAAAATCCACAGAACTAAAGCACATTTTGAAGCAAAATGAAAACTTGAGATTATGCACTCAATTGAAGAAAATTTTTTTGTTTAGGCTCAAAAACTCTAGGTGGGAAAAATTCATTGCTTGACAAAATCATATCATTTGTGCAAAGTTTTAATGTAAGCTATCCAATCCACTACATTCCTATTTATTCACAAAGTTCAATGAAAGAAAAACAATTTTATTTACAAATGAATCAATCAAATTATTCACAAGTATCTTTTTGGGATTTTCAAAATTTTTGCACCAATTTGATCAATCATGAATTAAGGACGCACTTAAAACACTCAATTCCATTCATATTCAAGCACATCCATCAATTTAAATGGGGATTGGATTTCTTGACACTTAAGATAAGAATACATTCCTATCAATTGTGGCATTTGTCCAAGGCTTCACAAAAGGCTAGCCATGATTTGGTGCTTATTATGCTGCCACTACATCAATCAAAGTTGAGATTGCAGTATTTATTCACAACTACTTAAAAGCGGGTTAATTAAAATCTAATTACGACTAATTAAACTAATCATAAAAATGAAAACTAAGTTATCTAAAAACTAACGAAACTAATCCTAAAACAAAAATAAAATATTCACTAAATTAAAGAAAATCCACATGTATAAAGAAAATTAAAAACATGAAAAATAAATTGTGTAGTAAGTCAACAAAATTAAACAACCAAAATAAAAATAATTGTTCAAACAGCTAGAAAATTAAATTTGTGCCCTTTTTGAACAATGCATTTCAGGGTGCATTCCTTCTTATGTTTTCAGTCAACTAAGAGATTCTATGATGGCTTTCCTGATGGACGGTTTGCATGTCCTTCATCATAACTTGCAGTTGATAGTCAACTAAGAGATTCTATGATGGCTTTCCTAATGGACAGTTGGCAAGTCCTTCATCATAACTTGCAACTGATACAACTCTGTAGCTTTCTTTTCTTTTTCTTCCTTTTCAAGCTACAAATCTTTCCTCAGGGAATTGTTGTCAACCTCTAATGTAAGTGTTCTATCATTTAATCCTTATATAGCCTACACAATATTAGAAGCTGATCCTTTATCCCTCACAGAATAGGGAGTTGATGCTACTCTCCTCTTTGTAGATAGTTCAGCCTGTGTAGGAGGAGGATTATTCATTGAAGGAGCAGTTCTCTCAACTAATGAAAAGTCAGTAGGTTCTGAGCATTTTGTGAATCCTGTGGACGAGATGGAGGTGGGGTTGGCCAATGAATTGGCGATTGAGATTGTTCATCCCAATTCAAGGCTCTTGCTCTAAATGACTGCTCTAAGCGAAAGTCTTGTAGGGCAACCTAAGCACCAAAAGTTTGTTCTCCATTCTACGTACTTTCCTCTTTAGAATCCTCCTCTGATTATTCATTTGCATCTCTAATATGGTCATTAATCCACTCCGTTGTCATGTCTAGCAATGGCTCTAGAGTTAGGTTATCATCTACATGTTGGAAGCTCACATTTTCCATCAGACATAACCAATGGATTAAAGTGGGAAAGGCTATTATGATTCTTGATTCATGAATAAACTAGATTTGCTTTGCTATTATATATGCCACATCAATTGGTTGTCCAGTCATCATTAGAGTAATGAGGTGAGCCTTCCTTATAGTGATCTCCAAAGTTTGTTAAAGGGCATAATGATTTATGAAGCTTGCCTAAACTTTGGCTTCCTTATTCAACTGCCTCTGTAAAACAGTGTTGTGGTTTCTTGTTTTTTCTATAGCATTTGTTTGCAAATTATTGGAATGACCTCCTGAAAGGTTATAGAATTTTCACTTATGTAGGCACACCTACTGATTATAGGTAGCCCCAATACCTCAGTTAACCAATCAGATTCGAGTAGGACTTCAACTCCTTTCACCCAACTTTTGTATGACAATGGCTATTTAAGATGGGGCTTACCTATGTTGGCATAGAACTCGAAGATGAGTTCTTTATCCATAAGACGTGCCTTATAGGCCAACAATTTTCATTATCTTTTAGTGCATTGATATTGTATATCTGTGTAATCCTCCCTATTCAAAACAAACATCCGATCAGGGATAATGCTATGTTCCGCCTTAAGGATTTTATATTTATGTTGTGCAAAGTGGCTTTTCAAGCAAGTTTTATCAAAAGAGTGAGTCATGCCTACAACTTAACATCAACTTGACTATTAATTGTGGAGCAACATGACCTAATGTCAATAAGGTGTCATTCACAACATCATCTAAAATAATCACAAATAAATGATTTCTATAAAAGTTGCAACTTACCCCTTTCCTAATTCGTGGTTAATTCACCAGAGTCTCCCACAATTTATGAATTAAAACATATGAAAGGAATGGTTTCACTTACCTGAGATGCGAAGAGAACCCTTGATTCCACTATGCAGTTTGCACACAAAAAGGGAGAGAGAGAACACAATTAGGGCGAGAAACAAAAAGAAAGAAAGGTGAAAAGGATAAAAGAAGAAATTGTCAAAAGTGGCGTAGCATCCCATGCTAAATAGTGTGAATGATGCTAACGTAAAACTTAAAAAAGTTTAACTTTGTTGGAAAATCGATGTTGGGCACGCAAGCAATGTGAGAGACATAACAAAATATGACCTCGTCCCAAATGATTCAAGTAGTCAAGCATTCCAAATGCTTCAATACATCTAGACACTAGCTTTATGAAACTGGTTCTTTTTGAAAATTGGGTGCCATAAGGCGCCCACCATAAATGGATCATCAATTGAAAAGCTAGAGGTCAATCAAACTGTAGCATCCTAGATACATCTAAACACTAGACCCACTGCACCTCCTTGGAGATGAAGAGACATGCACAGCGTGTCGCACACTCTGTAGCATTTCAAATGCAGGGTCCCTAGGCATCAACTTTGAAAGTTCATCATTCAGCATATGGATGCTAGTTAACGTGAAAGACGCTTCATGACAAAAAAAAAAATCAAACTTTCATTTGATATAGGACATTTAAACTCCCCACAACATATGATACATTGAGTCCATACAAAAAAATTGATACAATTAAGAACCAAGGCATCTGTCAACATATAGATGCTGACCAACCAAAGAATTTTAAGGGAATTTTGAATCAAAGATGTCCGAGACACCATCTGGCGTGCAAACACCAACCCATGCAAAAATAATTGGGAAAATTTCCTCACACATTAACGTGCAATGCTAGGTAGCATTGGATGTCAGGCTCGAAATTCACATTTTACTTATTAATCACATGTTGTTCCCTTCTTTGCATTGGGCTTGACGCCAAACTTAATCTCTTACTGCATTCTCTTGCTTACCTACATAAAAAATGACTTCCTGCAAAACCTTTTATTTGATTTTTTTTATTGCAGGAATCCATAAACCTACTTACAAATGCTTTCTTAAAAATCATGGGTTTCTTCCCATGTAACACTTCTTTAAAGTTACTAGCTTAATGCTTCCCTTGCTTTATGGATTGTTCACATTCAAGGCTTCAGTATCTTTTTCCCTCTTTCTTATGTTTTCCTTTTTTATCATCATTTTCTTAGTAAACTACCATGCTCTGCTCAGACATGTCTTCTTTCTTTCCCTGACAGCTTTCTTCATCATTCTTTCTTTCTTTCTTTAATAACCTTCTTCCATTTCAAGGATTCCAGCTTCTCTAAACGTTCTTCTAACTCTCCCTTGATAGCATCTTCAGCATAAGAAATGGCAATGGCAATTGCTTGCTCAAAGGGAGTGAAGAACTTATTCACCATAACATCATGTTTCACCACTTAGTCAACCATATCGGCCTTCAAATAATATTCAAGATGGAAAGGGTGTTTCATTGCATCCTTGATGTTAAAAGTTACTTTTTCATCATTTACCCTCACTGTAATTTGGCCTTTTGCAATATCTATAAGCATACGACTAGTTGCCAAGAATGGTCGCCCTAAAATGAGAAGACATTCAGAATCCTCCTCCATGTCTAGAACTACAAAATCTGCTAGAAACATATATTTATCCACCTTTACAACAAGATCTTCAAAAACTCCTTTGGGATATTTCATAGATTTATCTGCCATTTGCAATGCCATTCTGATGGGTTTTAGCTCTCCCTCATTCAACTTCTCAAACATAGAATAAGGCATCAAATCGATGCTAGCTTCCAAGTCACATAAAGCTTTGAATACTAAGGAATCTCCTATAGCACATGGAATGGTGAAACTTCCTAGATTAGATAGCTTAGGAGTTAGGCCCCTATGAAACTCCATCACATTACAACTTTCCTTAAACTAAATAGTTTCTCCATCATCACCTCTTAATCTTCTCTTATGTGTCACAAGTTCTTTCATGAATTTTGCATATACCAGCATTTGCTCCAAAGCTTCTGCAAATAGGATTTGAATGTGGAGCTTTTGTAGAATTTCTAGGAACTTCACAAACTGAATATCTTTTTCATTGCTCTTTTACAGGTGTGGGTTAAGTTTGAAACATTTTGGTGCATCATCCTTCGGTCTTGTCGCAACCAAGGTCACGACCGGATGGCAAAAATGAGATTAAAAAAATAGAGGAGTCGCTACCATAATTTATTAAGAAAAAAACATGACAAAACCCTGAAAAATGGTCTTGAACCAAAGATTGGGTTTGAGAGTCGATTATGCGTAAGGAAGGTGTTAGTGTAACACCCTAAGGGGCATTACCGTAACTAGGTCTAGATTTTAAAAAAAACAAACTGAAAAAGGTAGAAACAACATACAAATACTACTCATAAATATAATTAAATATTATATACGAACAATACAATAAAAAAAAAAACATACATGCCAAATATAACTCATCTATCACCTGAAGGTATCGTACAAAATATAAAGAAGAATACAAAAACATAATATAAACTAAACTACCTTTTCTTACACGTGATTCCAAGCTCCATCTACGCGTGTCTTCACCTGTATCCTGAAAAAGGAAAAACTTAAAGGAATGAGACATAATGTCTCAGTGAGTGCTCTAAGGACTCTACGGCTGGGTTAAACTCTTCTATTCGGACAACCTTCATTACTTATCTCTCATGGCTTTAGCCTCATTGGGTTTCTCATAATTATCCATACCTATGGTTGAGTCTACACCTTTCAACAGTCAATACTCCCTATTAATTGCTCTCTCATTCTCACAACTATTATATTGGTTTACTATCTCGTTCTTAACTTAAAAACTCATCCTCATTATTTATACTTTCTTACCCAAAACCCTCTTTAGAATTTACTCTTCTTCCTTTTAATATTCAAAGCTGTCCTCTAGGGTCAAGTCTAAGGTTACAGACATCCTAAAATACTCTTATTTCATTCTCTCTCTTACTTGTCTTATACCTTTCTATTATCCCATGAGGGAATTCACCCTTCCTCTATCTTATTCACAACTATTATTATCCAACTAGAACTCTCATAACACTATCCTAAGGTCTAGCCTCTCACTTATCCTTAAGGTAGCAAACACAATTCCAATTAAAGCATATAATTGTTTCACATTCTTTGTCTAGTAACTAGACATATACCTCGTTTTGTTTTATCAAACAAGAACGACACTCGTGCAAGATATGATCACATGTCCACAACTTTAACATTTCATCACAAGGCACAATTGCATTCTTACATAGAATTCACATAAATAGGGTCACATATAATTCACATAATTACAACATAGCACACTCTAACATATCACACTATAACAAGATACATATGCGTGCTATGTTCCTAAACCACTACTCATGCACATGTGGTACCAACCTAAACTTTTCGGAAAGTAGACTAGGAGTAAATGCAGGCCATAAGAAGCGTCATCGGTACCGATGCCTTCGGCTTTCGCACCCTCAACTAGCATGATATCCCCAGTGACTAGTCAGGGTTACCCAGTTTTGCCAGTACGCCCCGGCTCCATGGGATCAGCATGGACCATTGGAGTTTTCCCAACTGGATAACCCCCAAGGCTAAGGTTAGACAACCCATCACGGCCTCCACCAGCCAGATTCCTACATACTTTCCTCATCACATAACTCAAATGTTATGATGCATGGTCACAAATAATGCTTACAACTTTTTATAGACTTTTATCATGAAACATTGACACAATTTCATATCACACTCAGTTTCTTTCAAGGTAAATAATAATCATACAATATAACCTCAACAAGGCATAAGAAAACAAACAACAATGAGTTAAAAACTGCAAAGAGGAGCTCATAAACACAAAGAACGGATTAACAAAAGTCGTATCCGCCCAGCAGGACGGAAGTCCCGCCCAGCGGTCCAGCGAACCCGCCCAGCAAGTCCGCGTCGGAACCCAACCCCGCCCAGCGGCTCCACGTGCCTAGCGTAAACGCAGAATCCAGTTTTTGAAGAAAAGTCGTCCAGCGGCTATCTAATCCCGCCGGGCGGATCCGAGGTACTAATTTTAATTTATTTTTCCTATTGTCTTTGGGTTCTAAATGCTTCAAGATAAATAATTAGATTCTTAATCACTCTTCTACATTGACAATTAGTCAATCTAATCTATAATTTCCTTACTCCTTCACAATCCCCTCAAAACCCATCAAATCCCTAAATTTAGGTATAAGAGGGAAAAGATAAATAGATGAACAAGAACAAGGAAGGACATGGGGGAGAGCACTCACCTTTGTGGACATGCAAAGTTGAGTTCTAGGGTTTGGATTCTCCGGTTTCTATTCTTCCTCCTTCTCTTCCTCTTCTTCTTCTCTTCTTTTCCTCATTCTCTCTAGCTTTTTTCTTCCTCTATTTTGTGACGGCTAAACCTAATCCTCCTTCTCTATTCCCTTCTTATAACATGTGGGTGGGTATGTGGCTTAGTAGGCTTTAGTCCCCTATTGGGCCTTAGATGCTCTTTTGGGTTGTATGATAATATTCCTACTAATTTATAATATTAAGGTATTAATAACAATAATAAGAATAATAATAATAATAATAATAACAACAACAACAACAACAATAATAATAATAACAATAAATATAATAACAACAACACAACACAATAATAATAATAATAATAATAATAATAATAGGAAATATAATAATAATAATTCTTAAGACATCTTTTGTCTAATAACATATGAGAAGGGTTCTACTAAAAGCTATCTCGTAGTTTATTTCTAGTACTTGAAATTTGGGCTGTTATAGTTAGCACCCTAAGATGTCCATTATAAAAACGGTTACCCTTTTAGTTGATCTGTGAAAATGTTAGTTGTCTTGTCCTCTTGCTTATAAAATTATTAATCCTATTTTTTATTTTATTATTTATTTTCATTTGAAATTTATAAAAAAGATTATTATTACTACTATTTTATTTTTATTGTTTTTGAGATCAACAGGAATGAACCACTGCTCCTACGTATCTCTAATGCAATGAGAAAATCAGACTCACGTAATTCTTTGGGTAGAAAATCATTTTGTGAGTTGATGTTTTTTAGTTGTATATTTTTATTTCTGTTATTTTTATTATTTTTGTAATTATTAAGATATTAGATCTCGGATATTATAGAGTATTATTCACAACAATAGGTGACCTAACAGATCTGAAATATTCTTGCAAAACAAAATTACAGAAAATTTTATGATATTCAAGTGAATCCGAAACCCAACATGAAAAGTCACTAAATCAACATTTTATTTTTATCAAAAAAAACCATTAACAAATTATTAATTAAATTTAAACTTAGATAAAGCCTTTATGATATTCAAGTGGATCCTAGATCCAACATGAATAATTACTAATTCTTCATTTTTTTTATAAAAATGTTAACTAATAAATTATTAATCAATTCAAAAAAAAAACGTTAAAAGGATGCAAACCCGAGACAAAGGGATGCGCACGCTTAAAGTTGTTTTATTATTACTTTTAGAAGGAAATATTAATCCAATTCTTGGCTGCCTCTGAATCGTGACATTAAAAGTGATATGTTTAAAGCCGAAGGCATGATTTAATATTCAAGAAAAAAAAATGTTGACCCATTCTTGTGTTTTCGTTCCGGCCCAGTAATACTTCTTCTCCAGCAAAATGAATTAGGGGCCAAGCTGGCCCACTCATTCGTGACACCGAGAAGGGGTATGCCCTTTCTTCCTTCTCAAACCCTCTGCCCCAAGTCTGACTCTTCTGCACTCACGAGGGAAATCCTGCATGCAACGGCACTGGAGAGGATTGCCGTCCTCCTAGCTTTAGTGACCACGCCCTTATAAATGCGACGAAGCAGCCCGTGACAGCGGCGCTTTTCGCGAGCTAGCCGATGCCGATAGTCGACGGCGACTTGCACCGCCATGGTGCGACGTAGCAATCGGTACTTAGTGGTCGACAATGACAAGCGCGGCGGTTATGGAAGAACCTTGTATGGCATCACGGAAGCACAGTGGCCAGTGAGGATTCAAGCCGCGGATAGTGAACGGAACATTCGTATTCCCTTTTTTTTCCTTGATTTTTAATCAATTAATTTAGTTAATAATTCTTTGGCATCTTATTGGAAACAACTACTTGTTCATTCTCTTTATTACGGCTACTCTAATTTGTGGAGATGGTGGTACTCATTATTTTGACTCTGTAAATTTTGTATACCGGTTCTGTGACGCACGCTTGGTGTGAGGGAACTTAAAGGTGCCTATGTCGGTAATTCGAAATTGAAACAGTCGTGGTATTGAGCGTGACTTAGGCTCGAAAGAGGATCTAGATTGAATTTGAAGATGCTGAGAATATGCATACATGTGTGTGAATCAGAGCTGTGGTGTTAATATGTGCCAAAAACCGAGACTAGTTTACTACTGTGTGATAACAGGTGGCGTGAATGGAATTCAATTATTAGAACAAACACAGTCCTGGAAATTCATAGTTCAACAACAATATCAAAAGAGAATAGAAGCGTTGCCATGGTGCATAGATGAAATAAAGCTTTTACAGAACAAACAAAGGTTCAAGCCTGCTGTAAAGAATCAAAGAGTTCTAGATGACCACGATTAACAGAGTAGTTGGAATAACTTCTTAGATCCCTTAGCAACAGTGTCTTCCTCTTCTTTTCTTCCAAATTTGTAGTGTAGCGTCACTTCTTTCTTCTCCCAATTTTTGCACCCCCTTTTTTCAGTACCTTTCCTCTTTATTTATAAGCTAAAGTCCTAACCGTTTCCCTTCTCGATCTTTCTATTTTCTTCTTTTCTTTTCTTTTTTTATACCTAATTTATGATATCATATGATGATGATGAGGATGATATGGAATATTCTAGAAATTTTTGTGCTGATAATGATATGATGATGCATGTGCTCAAAACATGAAGAAGATGGCAATATGAGGCGTGCGCGAAGCTTTTCTTTCTTTATTTTGATTTTGAGCTCGCGACTCTTTGGCCCAACAAGAAAAACTCCTTTATTTGCTTGTTATTTTCTCTTTTCTTCATTTTGTTAATTTTGTTTAATATTTTTTTAATTTTTTTATTTATATGTACTACCTGGATAAAATTGGGTGTTCATAGGTCCTTTTTGAATAAAAGGGTCCTTCCTCACTCCAATTGATAATTTTTTTCATTTCTTGTTCTTTTTTCTTCACTCTCATTTTCACTCTCAATCTCTTTATTTTTTGGCACTCTTTTTTATTTTTTTTTCTTGTTTTTCTTTTTTTGAGACTTATTGATTCTTATTCTCACTACCTTTTCTCTCCTTGACTCTATTTGACTTGACTTCACCTTTCTTTTTCCATTGACCACCCTTTCTTTCTTGCTTAGTCATCACTTGTTTACCACTTCTAATTGAAATCACCTTGCACTTTTCCTAGGGATATACCGTATTGGTAGAAAGTCCACCTTGAAGTTGTTTACTTTGGCTCTTAAAGAGCTGACCCATTTGATGCTCAACTTTTTAAAATCGCTTTTGTGTTCTTCATAGATGATTGAGTTGTCATCATGAACTGCTTCAAAGTTTCCTTCACATTGAATTCATCCTTGGAAACTTATGCTTGCTCTTCTCTTGCAAATTGCCCTTTCTGCTAACCTTGAGGCTATTGGTAAGAGCTTTGTGGTTAGGATATAGGTTGTTGGTATGCAGGTCTTTGTTGGAATGGTGATCTTTGACCAGAATTTTCATGTCACTCCCAAGCAAAGTTAGGGGAGGATCTCCAACCAAACTAAAAGTTATTATATGGGGCAGGATTTGGCTTTGAGAAATTTCCTATACAATTAGCTTCCTGTACAGTTGATGGCCCTTCACAGCTCCTCGACTCATGCAGCCCTCCACACATTTCACATTAAATTGCTTAAGCTACATTAATTGGTTGAATATATGCTTAAGCATAAGCAAGTTGCAAAGATTGCAATTGCTTCATCACGGTCTCCAACTACTTGTCATTTTCAATCATTGACTTGATTAAAAATCGCACTTTAGCTAGACTTTTAGTGTATATTGTTCCTCCACTTAATGCATCCAAGAGCATCTTGTTGTGTGGTCTTAACCCTTAATAGAAATAGGAGACTTCTTTAGCTTCATTGAAGTCATGATGTGGGCATCTCCTCAACAACTCTATATATCTCCCAAGCTTCATGTAGTTCTTCTCTTTCTCTTTGGTAAAAATTCTTAACATCAATCTTTGCGTGCCTTGAAAAACCTATTTTGTGGAAAGTATTACACGAGGAACTACTACTCCATAGCCTCCTTAGTAGTACTGGTTCTGCTCAACGAAGATTGCAGCCAATTTCTTGTTTTGTCTCTTAGTTAAAATGAGAAAAGCCTCAATCAAATGGCGTCAATAGGCACACCATTGGTCTTCACAGTATCGTAGATTTCCAAAAAGGTCTCTAGGTGCGGATGCAAGTCTTTGGATTTCATTTCGAAAAATGCATTGTCCCTAATGAGAGTTAGGAGTGCAAGATGTAAATCATTATTTATATTAATTATTGGTGGTAAAACAATGCATGGTGGTCTACGACTTAAGGAAATCAGCATATCCCCAAGCGTAATCTCTCTTTGTGGATCACCCATCATGTTAAACTGCCTAGGCGAAGTTTGGTAGCTGTCTAAGTTGCTTTGCTCAAATTTCACTACCTTGCTCACTTCTAAACAAAGATGCTTCTAGATTGCGTGAACTATTCACTCAATTTCAGGATCAAAAACAAGTTCAGTGGTTTTTCTCGCATATATAACTAGACAAAAGAATTAGTAATAACAAAATCCTATTCTAACAATAATTATACAACAACTAAAACAGAACATATGTGCAAAAGAGTCAAAAATACAAATCCATACAAGTCGGTTATTTACAATATGAACATATTCACAAAAGTCTCATAATAGTTGCCTAATCGAGCTAAATTTACAATCTAATCCCCGGCAATGGCACCATAAACCCTATTGAGGTTCTAGATGCAGTATGTGTAATATATATATATATATATATATATATCAATTTCAATTTCAAAACCTCTTTTACAGCAAGTGCACTAGTTGAATAAGTAGTAAAATCCTAGTGAGTTGGGTATCATTCTTCACAGGGATTAGAGTAAAATGCTCCAATTCAACTACTCAACTATCAATGAAGTAGGGCAATATATTTGCATTTTCACACCGAAAATCACCAACAAAAATTAAAATGCAGAACGTAAATCTACTGCTATGTTTTTGGTTTTTATTGATTTTATATTAGTAGAAAGCAAAATTAGCAATTCAACTCCCCTTATGGTCATCCAAAGCACTTTTCCCCAAATTAACACAAAACAACATGGTTTCGAAGTTCAAATCTCTCTAAAGAAGATCGACCTAATTCCTTGGCGAAGATCTCTATGAACTAAGCTTAATACCCTACCTCCACGTGATCTATTGAAACTTAATTAATTCAAGCATTAAGACCGAAATCCTCAAGAACACATGTCTTATGAAGGGCTATTCCTAGACTCAATTTAAGACACGGTAATCAAGCATCAATTCAGACCACTCGCATATGATTCTGCATCATGCGTGAATTCGCATCGTTCTCATTAGTGAGTTACCATGAAAAAGAATTAAGCATAGAGTTGATTACTTGAAAACATAAGGAATTGCATTAAATTGAAAGATCCATACAAAGAAATTCCACAAGATTCATTAAACACTAAAAATACCGAATAGAGATAAAATTGGGAAAGATAAAAGCAATACAAGATAGAGGCAGCTACGAGTGATGGTGAATACACTATATCTTCACACTCTTCTTCCAAGGAATGAAGCTCCAATGTAGAAATGAGAGAAAAACCTAAGAATTAGGGTGAGTGAAGATGAAGAGCATCTTCCAACATCCCCTCTCTAGTAAATGAGCCTTGCATTGGCTTTTATATGAAGTGAAATAGGCCTAAACACATCAATAAAATTGTTTTACACTATCAGCAAAATACTGCTAGTGTCCCACACTAGCTAAGCGTTTGGGACGTCAAGCTATGATTCAAAATGGACAAGCATCAATTAGTTACATGCCAAATGGCATAGCGGATGCTACTCCTACCTTATGGAATTAATGTTCAGGCATCCAATCTGGCATCTCCGAGCATTGTTGCGTCTCATGTAACACCCTAAAAGGGGCATTACCTTTCACACGTACTTTCATTTACAAAACATAAACTTTTTAAAATAAAATCTCAGTGCTTCTTAAATAAAACATAAACATTTCAATACATGAATACCCAATGTACCTTACAAGACTTAATTATAATCATCAACATAATAACTAGGCCTCACGCAAGAGGTCATTAATTATAAACAAGAAACTAGAATCCTAAAACAAAATAATAAAGCTATAAGTTGTGTCAAATGCTTCCTTTCTTATTGCTCTTAGCTCTACTTAATCTAAAAACATGAAACTTAAACTAAAAAGACTATAGTCTCACTGAGTGCCCTAAGGACACTACAACACCATATAGAACACATATAAGATACATTTTCATCTTCAATAGTTAATCATAACATCTAAGGCACATAAACATTCATGTCATTCTTAAGAGATCACAATTTATACAAAAGACACAGAACATGTAATTCACTTTACAGTACACCATCAGAAATAATAATCATATCATTAGTAGGATGCACATGTGAATGCAATGTTCCTCTATCCCTACTTCATATGCATGTGGCACCAATACTATCATTGGAAAGTAGCCTAGGAGTACATGCTTAAGGTTGAAGGAGCGCAACCCTCTATGGTTACCTCCACTAAGCACTCTCAACTAGCATGATGTCCTCAGGTAACTAGTCAGGGTTGCTAAGCTTTGCACAGTATGCCTGACATCATGGGATCAACATGAGTCATTAGGGTTTCCCCACCGAGCAACCTCTAAGGTCGGGCTGACAACCCCTCAGGGCCTCTACCATCTGGCTCATAATACCTTCCCCCGTCACAAATTCTCAATGTCATGATGCAGATCTCGTACATACAATGCACACAAGTGTCCGTCTGGACTTCTCTTTACAAAACGAGTGAGTCTCATTCTCGCCTCTCACAAGCTAGGTCCCTCACAAACAAGATATCACTGGAGCCTATTCTTACCTCTCACAGGCTAGGTCACTCGTCACAATGATATCAAGTCATATCACACATCTCATAGCATAACATCACATGTTAAACACATCATACATTTCATAGCGTAATATACACAAGTCATGATCATAGTCAATTGGAATAAACATACTCAAGTATAATATCACGAGTCACCATCACAACACAAGTAAAGCAACATTCATAACATCACGTACTCACTTTCATTATCCTATATCATATTCCTATATCTAAACGGTCTAACTATTAGTCTCTCAATTTAGTTTTATTTGCCTAAGCTAGTTTTACCACTCTCGTACTTTAAAATTTACACAATTCATTGATAGAGAACTCAACACAGGCATGCTCAATGGAGCACAAGCGTGCTTGATCAACCAATTTTAAAGCACTTATCATGACTTTGAAGTTGACTTTATTGAAAGTTTATTGGCTTAATAGTGATGTTCTAGCTAAGTTTTGCATATTTGGATTCAATTGAGCTTTAATGAAAATCTTAATTAATTTTCTGATTTTGATGGGTTTTGACCTTTTGTCCTTGTTTGGGTCATAACTTGAGCTACAAAGATGAGTTTGAGGTGATCCTGGTGTCTATGGAAAGATAAATGAAAAATATACAAATTTCATGAAGGAATTGTGAGCTAATTTAGCTTAGATCATGGACAAAAATTGACTTAAAGTTAGGCACGTTGTTTCTTGTTGACAGCCAAACATAGATACGGTATTTTGGGAATATCTTTAGTTATTCACATTATTTTTAGGTGATTCCAATGCCATTAGTTAGAGAACATCCAAAGCTACAACTTTTATGAAGACCACAAAGCCTAATTTGATTATCTTCCTACTTTTTTTTGCTCACTAAATTGACATTTTCTATTAGGAAGGTAAGCATGGACATGCTCATCTGGCAAATTACAACATCATGATTTCTAAGCATGGAGGCTTCCTAAGGCCTCTCTAAACTACCAAAACTCTATAAAGTTTTGTTCATACTATCTTAATGTCCAATTTCCTAACATCCTATTCCAAAATGAGGATTTCCTATCAATCCAAGTCATTCTCATTTAAGCCTAATCCTTTAGTTCCTTATTTAGAATAGGCAAAACCCTTGAATCAACCTAAACCCTCACCATAATCTCAGTCTACACTCAAACAATCACAAATTAGATTAATCACATAGGTTCACACAATAATAACAATAATAATAATAATAACAACAACAACAACAACAATGATAATATATCAACACACTCATGCACACGCACGGTATTACTCTTTCTTAATTCCCATAACATTAGAATGTCTCTATCCCTTAATCATACAGTAATATCACAGGCTCTACCCTAACCCTTCAATCTTACATAAACATTAACAAGTACAAAGCCCTCATCCTAACCCTACTTGGCATAAACATACAAATATCATAGCAGGCAAAACAGACAATATAGCAAACAATTATGGGAAAAAAGGGGAAACATACCAGGCACACATACAATAGGGATTCATACAATTATGGGGAAGAGGGAGCACACAAAGGGCTGTACTCACCTATAGATGGTTATCAAATCCCTAAGACGGGTGCCTAGGCTTTCCCTTCTTCTCTTCTCCTCCCTTCTCTCTCCTTTTCTTTTCCTATTTTCTGACAACTAACCCTAATTTCTCTTTATCTCCCCTTCTTATAAAATATGGGTGTGTGGCTTGGTGGGGTTAATCACTAGGATATTAATAACAATAATAACTCTAATAATAATAATAATAACAACAACAACAACAACAATAATAATAATAATAACAATAATAATAACAATAATAAATATAATAATAACAATAATAACAACAACAACAACAAGAATAAAACTAATAATATCTAAGATATTCTTAATATAATATTAGAGTCTTAAAATGGGTCCCCTTATGATTTATTTCTAATATTCAAAAATTTGGGTTGTTACATCTCAGATGTTGATTTATCCCCGAGGAATTTCAATGCTTCCAGTGTTTGACACATCGTTCCCAGTATACTTTCAGCGTCCAACACTAGGCTTCTTATGGAGAGCCACTTTTCTACTTCACTTGACGTGGGACATCATCCAATGTCTTAAACATTACACTACCAAATGCAAGACTATGCTTTATTTTATCTACAAAAAGTGTAGAAAAATTTCTTTTAATCTAATTTATCTACAACAAAGAAAGGAAACTATTTTTACCTTTTTCTCCATATTTCTTCTTTTTATCAAGCTTTTTTCTAGGTTTTTACATATAAATCATGCACTAAAACATCATGAGATGAAAATTTGTCAACAGTATGGCTAAGCAACAAGTTGTGTGTTGAATGTTAGGATTCAAAAAATGACTACTACAGCTAGCATTGGGTGGGGTGGGCTATTGGGAAATTTGAATTCACTGAGTTTGAATTTGGTGGCTGAAAAATTAGGCCATCTGAATTATCACCAAATGCCTAATAGCATATATAAGATGCTTATGCCACGGTATTTCTTTAAAAAATATTAACTCATGTATTTCTTTTAGAATTTAGTAATTGGTCAAACTTCTCTCACTTTATTTCTCCTTCATAAAAAATAAAATAAGAAAATATAATAAAATTCATTCTTTAAAATTACAATCCAAATTTCATTATGAAATATAAAACACGAAATTTAATTTTAATACACTGTAAATATAAAAAGTTACGCTTACAATTAATAACATATGAATATAATTTCATCTAATGCGAAGTATCATCATATAATTTTCTTTGAAAAAAAAAATTAAAATTGAGAACAAAAAACAAAAATTGCCCATGCTTCTGCAGAGCACCATTCTGAATTCCAAAATTCAAAATATATGTTTCATTTGTCTTCTGGAAACTAATGTTTGACACTATGATGAAAACCTCAGTAATTTATACTAACAAAATTCATTTCCTTCGTATTTAGATTGCCAAGGAGATTCAAGCACCAAACTTGTTTGAAAAGTATATAATGAATATAAAATAAAAAACAATAAGTGAGACATTTTATCATTAAAATCATTTTTATTTATTTAATGAGTTTTATAATTTTAAAAAATTTAAAATATCCTATACGTGTTTTAATTTTAATTTACTCATAATACAAAATAAAATAATTTTATAGTTATCCAAAACAATCTTTCAAATATTTGATACTTTTATCTAAATATATTTATGTTATGGTTGTGATAAATTTTATATATTAATTAAATGAATATTTAAAACTATTTTTAATTGAATTTTTTGTAACTCAAAAAAATACTTATACAATATATGATATACTTATAAGTTTAATTTTAAAATTTTAAGAAGTCATAAGAAATAGTTTGCAAAAACAAAAACAAAATAAAATACAAATCAGAATTCAAAAATTTGGACTTATTAAATTAAAAATTGTAAATTTAAAAATAAATATTCCAATTATGATTATTTTTATATCTTAATTTATTTTTAAAATGATCAAAATAATTTTTCATATATTAATCTAGTTTTCAAAATTTTTAATCATAATTTATATATATATATATATATATCTCAAAATTACCATCACAATACGAAGAATATTTATTATTTCAAGCTCAAAATTTAAAGAGAAAAAAAATAGAAATGCATGTGAAAAATAAATATGGGAGGAAACAATAAACAAATTATAGCATATAAAAGATAATTATATTAATTAATAAATTATGTGATTGCATATTTTTATTAGGTAAGATCAATTGATATTAATTGTTAAAATTTTTAGAGACACACTTTTAATATTTTTATAAAAAATAATTTTTATTAATCTAACATTTATTCTTAACATTTTCATAAAGTATAATACATTTATAAAATTTCATTTCACTATTTTATTTTATAGTGTGATATGTTATTTAAAATATAATTAAATTTCTAATATTATTTTTAAATATTACCAACATATTAATTATCTAAAAGTTAATATACATAATCATTTAGATAATATTATATCACATGAGTGATTGATAGAATTTACTTTTTATATAATGTTATTAAGGATGTAATTTGTACAATTTGACTTTTAGTGTTAATTAATTTTATCACATTTTTATATACAGAATAAATTTTATATAAAAAATTTTAAGAGAGGTTGTAACTTATCCTCAATCCGAAACTTCGACTTCAAACATAAAAACAAAATTGACACTGTTCACAAACATTTTTTTCAAAAAATATTATAAATGTACTTTTTTATTTGGCACTTGTTACTAATTTTTTAATTTATATTTAAAGTAATGTATCTTAATATACGTTTTATTTAATTTATTTTAGAGAAATAATTATTTTTTAATTTTTAAGAGAAGTTTAAAAAGTAAATGATTATTTGTTTTAAGTTATGCTGAATCAAGCATGTTAATAATTATTAATTTTGATTTCTATTTTTAATTTATTGTTATTTTATGTAAAGAATATAAATTTAATTTTTAAGAATTTGATTAAAATATATTTATTGTTATCTAATCATAAATGTCATGTATGGTAAAGTTTGTTGACAAAAAAATTATAGTCATAAAAAAATTAAAAATTTAAGAAAACTAATTAGTTGTGATAGTAAGAAATTTGCTTTAGCATGTCCTTGTGTGCACATGAAATTCAGTTACAAACTTGTATACCATAGACACCCTGTTATTAGAGAATTTTTCTGTGACATATTCAATGTCCCTATGAGCATCTCATTTTACAAGTCGTGCAGTCTAGCCAATATTCAATATCACCCATAACAAAGTTGAAAACTTCGTTATGTAATAGGCTTATATTATATCGTAATACAGTTGTCATGTATGCAAGCTTTCTATACTCTCTGCATACTTTGAAAAGTTCAGAAACACTTTCATTATTGTTTTACATATTTATTATTACTATTCCAAGATATTGCACCTCCAGTCAGCATGAAGATGTATCTAAAAGTTGATTTTATGTCATCAGGATACCCAACTAGATCTGAATTTATGTATCATATTATCTCCAAGTTGTCCACTCTCCTAAACACAAACATATGTTCCTTAGTTCTTTACAAGTAACTCAAGACTTACTTTGTGTCTATCCAATGATCATTCCCAAGATTAGATTGGCATCTACCTAGAATGCCAACTATGAAAGCAATATAATTAATATCAAGGTCTCGTGCATACCTAAGCATACATATAACTACTAGTGCACTTGCAAAAGGTCTATCATTCATTTCTACTCACTCAATCACATTCTTTGAACATTGGTCCTTACTGAATCTGTCACCTTTAGTGACTGGGACATCCTCAAATTTACAAATCTACATATTAAATCTCTCTAAGACTCTATCAATGTAAGTCTTTTGAGACAACCCAAGCACACAATGTGACCTATCTTCATGAATTTTGATTCCTAACACAAAAAAGCCTCACCCAAATTCTTTATGTCAAAGAATCTAGTCAACACTTACTTCATCTCGTGGACCATACCAAGGTCTTACAAGCCAACAATATGTCATACACACAAAGCACAAGGAAAATAAATTTGCTCCCATTGACCTTAAGGTATATACATTGATCAATCTTATTTTCTTCGAAACCCAAGGAGGTCACCATTGCATTAAACTTCAAGTACCACTGTCTAAAAGCTTGCTTCAACCCATAAATGGATCTTTTTAATTTAAAAACTAAATGCTTACTACTACCAACATGGAAACCCTCAAGTTGTTGCATTTATACCACCTCATTCAAATTATCATGTAGAAAAATTGTTCTAACATCCATTTGGTGTAATTCCAAACCAAAGTGAGCCACGAGTGCCATTATAATCCTAAAGGAATCCTTAGTTGATACAGGTGAAAAAGTCTCATTGAAGTCAATTCTCTCCTTTTGAGTGAAACCCTTAGCTACTGGTCTAGCTTTAAATCTCTTGATTTTACCTTTTGAGTCTTTTTTTAGTCTTAAAAACTCATTTACAACCAATTGTCTTACAATTTTCAAGTAACTTGACAAGCTTTCATACACCATTGCTGGCTATAGACTGTATTTCTTCATTTATATTGCATGTATCCACATCTCAAACTAAGGACAAGAAACAACTTCTTGATATTTCTTTGGATCAACAACATCCCAATGTCATAAGCATCCTCACTAAGATAAACCATGAAGTCATTACCAATATCAGGTTGCCTTGGTCTAACAAACCTTCTTACAGGAATTCATTCAACTAGATTAGTAGGTTACGGAACCTCAACCATAACAAGAGAATCATCCACATTCTCAACTTGAGGATTACCCACATCCTCAGTCAGAATGTAAGCTTTAATAGATACAATAGACGCAATACTGCTATCGGGACCAATTAGTGACAAAGAAATGGTCTTTGGTCATAAGAACATCAACCTTGTCTAATGGAATGACAAGGTCCGCTACATCAAGCTCCAAGAACTTAGTATGCATGGACTGCACAATCCTAACGCTCCTATCAAGACAAAAGAACCTATACCTTTTGGCACGCTCTAAATATCCTACGAAAAAAACAATGACTAGTCTTGGGGTTTGTCTTTTTCTCTAAGGGATTGTAAATCTTAACTTCTAATAGGCAATCCCAAACTTGAAAATAATTCAAACTAGGCTTTCTTCTTATCCAAAATTCAAAAGGTATCTTATGGATGGACTTATTAGGAACTCTATTAAGACTGTAAATGGGTATTTTCAAAGCCTTACCCCATAAAAACTCTGGTAAGTTACACCTACCTATCATGCTCTTCATCATATCCTTGAGTGTGTGGTTACACCTTTTAGTCGAATCATTTTGTTCAGGACTCCAAGGCATAGTATATTGTGGAACTATTCCACAATCTTGTAGGTCTACAGCAAACAATCCTATATATATGTTGTTCTATGGTACCATATTTACTATAATATTCTCCACCACAATCTTGATCACTTTTTCCAATTGATTTTCAACTTCAATTTAAAAAAAATAAATTAAACTTCTCAAGTGTTTCATATTTTTATTTAACTAAATAAAGATAGCCATATCAAGAAAAGTCATTTATAAAAGTGACAAACAAAATTGTGCAGGAGACAAAGGTAACTAATATCCGTGTAAATCATTCTTAAAATGTTCGAACTTCTAGTTGCACCATTCTTCTTAGTCTTAGCAAACTTTCCTCTAATGTCCACACAAGCACCTAAATCATCTAAAGGTAAGGAAGGTAAGATGTCAAACTTAGTCAATCTTGCAATCTGTTCCCTAGAAATATGACTTATGCATTTGTGCCACAACATAAAAGATTTTTCCTTAATCTTGTGCCTTTTAGAAACAATGTTCTCAACAACTAACAATGAAAAGGCATTATCAGAAGGTAAAGACAACCTGTATAATCCATCAATCAAATATCCATAATAACAAGTTGAGAGTTCAACATCAAATTCATTTTTCCATTACCAATAGAAAAACTAAATTCAAGTTTATCCAAACAAGAAATTGAAATCAAATTCCTCCAAAAAAAAAGGTACATAAAAGGTATACTTCAAAACAAGTTCAAATTGAGAACCTAAGACCAAGCTAATGTCTCCCTTCTGATTCTACAACTACTTCAAGATCATTTCCTACCCTGAGTTTCCTTTCCATCAAATTTAGTTCTCTCAAGTTTTTAATCCCCTCTAAAGACACAATATGGGTTGTGAAATCACTATCAAGCAAAAGAGTCAATGGGGACAATAAGTAAGTTAGACTCAAAACAAATAAGTGTTAAATCACATAATTCCAAGTCTTACCTCCATTTGTTATAGTTTAATCCACTCAAAATTTCAATTAAATCAAAATAGTTGTTCATGGAGAAATTCATAGTTAAGACAAAACATGAATGTGTCATGATATGGCAAGATATAGCCCAGGACATAATAAGCTATCAATAATGAGGCCAATATACTAGCACATTCACATTTAGGCATAATGCATTAACTAAGGTTGTAGCCTTGGCCAAAACATCAGATGGGTTAATCCATGAGCACACACTATGGGTTCAGAAAATTATTCCCTTTGGCCAGACAAATTCCCTAGCCCAATGTGTACTCCAATAACTCCATCCCCAATCAACTTTTAATCATAACACACAACAACGTACCCCCTTTGAACAAGAAATTGAATGCACTGTTCAAAAGCATTCCTTAGTCATAAAGAAATTTTCATAAATCAACATAAGTGGTCTCGCTTAGGCGATAACAACTTATAGCTAGCAACTCATGAAAACTCTTGCACAAGAATTGTTTTCCTTTTGCCCAATCATCCATACTAGCCATGTATCAACAACATTTCAACATGTTTTGTACTCAAACAATTCCCATAGCAATTTATAGCGTAAAAAAATTTTAAAATCATATATTAAAAACACAATCATATAGCATCATCTAAGGAGAGAGAAGTGCACCTAAAAAAATCCAAAAATCATAAATAGTTTCTCCAACATGCTTTTCAATTTTATTACATCCAAAAAATTATTAAATAAATAATATAATATACTAATTTTTAATAAAAAAATTTAATGGACAAAAATTAAGTAAGATGTACTAAAAAATAAAGCACAAAAAGAGGAAAACAATGCAAAAACAACATTAAAAATATTTCCTAGAGAGTCCTCACTCTCTTAGGACCAAGAGTGGGCCTCACGCACAGGTGAAGACTTCATCTCCTATCTCCACCCGAGTCAGCCCACAATCTGAACTAGGTCGCATGCGGGTCACACATCTTGGCATTGATTGAGCGCAATTTTTGTACGATCAAGGAGTAGGTGTTTATCTAAACATGATTTCTAATTCATCTAACATGAAATCACCATTTTTTATCTACCAAAAACGTTAAATTTTGAGCTCCAAAATTTGCAATTCATATATACCCCATCAACACTGTATTTTTCAAAATTCTCCCTCTATATTTATACAATCTTGCTCTACAAAAGCCATATGATTGTGTCCCAATTTTTTGAAAATCATTATTTGTAAAGAAAAAAAACACATATAATAATCTATGAAAATTAATTAAAAAAAATTGGAACCCAAAAACAAAGAAAAATCAAAAAGGAAGAGAAGATGAACATACAAAAATAAGATCCAAAGTCATGTAACATTGACTCTGATACCAAATATAAGAAAATGGAGCACATAGCAAGTATTATATTACATGAAAATTAAGACACGTGATTAGTTTTCTTACTTGTTGTCATTTGTGTTTGTTGCGCAACAAATCACCTAAAAAAAGTAAATTAATAGTCAAGTCTTCCTCCGTCTAATCACACTCTCAATCTCAACTATCAATAGGACAATTCGTGGAGCATCAAATTATAGTGACAACATAGAGGACTTAGCCATATGTATATATTAACCCTAGACACCTCTGATCATGATCTGAAAGTTAATGGCTTACACTCTTGTCCACATGAATCAATGTTAGGAGTCCAAAGTTCATTATTAAATGATTACTATATTAGCAAGCTTAAGTATCATCCATGGCTTCCATAGATGATATGGGCAAAATATCATGATGCCATGAATAAGGGATCGAGGTATTCTTCTTGTCTTTATGCAAAGCGAGGCTCTGGATTATATATTTAATTTGCTCAAAATATATAAGGCAGAAGACATTATTTGTCTCATTCCTGGTTTGTCATCTTTACTGAGGTTTGTGGTTGCATATAGGTTGTTTTACCTACTTTGGGTGATATTAGGAAAGGGTTAATTAGGGGCTGTAGTGAAGAATTTAAGTTTTATTTTGACACAAGTCATTTACAGGATAGAATAAAGTAAAGCAGTTCAGGGATCAAGTGCCGAATGCTATTTATGATTCAACAATGCTACATGTTTTGAAACTGTTTTCCTCGAATGTAAATCCATGTGTTTACACGTTATTGGACAAATATAAAATTAAAAAAAATAAAAATAAGAACTTTGACAAAAATTAAAGATGGTTGGTGTTATATATACACAGTTTTTTTACGAACTCAAGCTAGTGGTAAGAGCTCCATCCCCTTAAACAAAAAGTTGGAAGTTCGATTCTACGTCAATCTTGTGAATGGTATAAACCTAATTAAGAAGGAATTTCCATACTCCGAAAAAGATTAGGCCTACGCTTAGTGGAGAACACTCCTTGCCAACGCAAAAGTATGTATACACACACACAGTTTTTGTATCCCAGGGAATCCATCCTAATAAGCATTTTCGTTTACGATTTCCATGTGTAGTCTTCGATATAATGGCCTAACGGGAGCATATTTTATCATCCAATGCCTCTCAAGTCTCTTTTCGGATCCGAGTTACTCATTATCATGCCTGAGTGTCATTTGAAAAAGACTGTTACTATCTTAATTGTCTTTGATAATTTGGTAGACGGTATAAAAAAATTTTAGTTTGATTTTTATGCATTGTCAATCAATTACTTTTATGGTAATTATAATAAAATTCAACAAACTCATTATACATTATAATTTGTAATTAGATAACAGTATAAAAATCATTTATATTGTCAATGCATACATTATTTACTCAAATATTTTATACTTACACTGCATAGAAATTAAAATCAATAAATAAAACATATCAAATAAAATTCTCAAATCTAAATGTTACGAAAAGAATTCCTGAATACCAGAAATCGATGGTTTCCATTTATCATATTTACAACCCTTTTCTGTAACTCCCCGTATTTTAGTTTTATCAATGTCGTATGTACAATTCTTGTGGCTTTCGTCAAATATTCTTCATACTAAATGGCTTTGCTGAATAAAATTATACAAAATATACAATTAGCTTAGCATTGCGTTGTGTTGCGCTTAATAACTTGATAGCAAATTGTAAACAAAAAAGAGAGAGATTTAAACCAAAAGGAAAATTTTATTATATATTCAACGAAAATGCTTTCTAATTAGTCCGAAATCTTCTTACCTTCCTTCATTTCAACTGAAAATTGAAACAAACTATGGGTCTGACTGTTTCTGACAACTTCGTACATGTATCGTTGTCTTTCTTGATAGTTAAATGTATAGGGATAATACATTTGTTCAATGTTTTGAAAACCGGCCGGTCCGACTGGAAACCGGTGGTTTAACCAGTTCAAATCTCTAGTTGGATCGGACGTGCATGTGACTCGTTAGAAACCAGTACGAACCGGCCGAGTTGCCGGTCTAACCAGTAACCCGCGAGTCTGTGTGACTCGAACCAGGTTAATGTAAAGCTTATTTTAATTTTTTTTAAAAAAAAAAAACTAGGCAAAACGGCGTTGTTTTGCTTTCACCCCATTTTTTCATTCAGGGTTCCAGAATTGGATTGCACAAGGCAATGAAGGCACCCTCTGTTTTGTTGTGTGAACTGTGAAGATCCATAACCTAACCCCCGTGAGCCTATCCGCCATAACCCCGTCCACCGCCGCCATCAAGCAAAGGCCGTTGTGCAAGGTTGTTGTCCACTCGTCGAAATCGTCGTCGACCCATCCTTGTAGCGAGGTGAAAATTGCTATCTCTATATCTCATTTTCGTTCCTCCCTACGCGTCCGAGTGCTGTCTGTTGTGGGGAGGTTGATTCTCTCTATCCATACTTGCTCTTGGTTGTGCTGAGTGCTGGATATAATGTAGAGGATTTTGGTTGTGCTGACTGCTGGATATAATGTAGAATTTCTATTTGTAGTCCCTGTTTGATATGCTGCGAATTGGATTCATTTGATGATACAAATTACGAATGCTTTGTGTTTGTAGCTGTGATTCAGTGATTGAGTTGTGTAGAATATGTGCTATATTGTTAAACCAAAAACTAGTCATATGATAAAATAAAAAAATCTGTTTCTATTTATTAGCAAATACCCTTTTTTCAATGTTGTTGCTTTTTGAGGCTGTGTACATAAAGTCTTTGCTGCTCAGTTAACTTAGTGTGCATATTGCCAATGATTGTATAGAATGTGTAGGAGCTATTGATTTTCTTTGAGATGACAAGTTCTTAATATTATTGGTATGCTTATGATTGTATTAAAGTTATGTGTAGGTTCGTATTTCTTTTTTTTTTTAATTGTATTAGAGATGGCATCTGGTGAAGCACCATCATCTCAAGAGGCTTCTACTCAAAATTCAATTCAAAGGCATATTAGAGGCAAAATTGATATTGCTTGGGGACATTGTAAAATGCTTAAGGAGAATGGAAAATTTGTTTTATTGTGCATTTACTGTGATAAAGTTATTAGGGGAGGTGGAATTAATAGGTTCAAGAGTCCTTTGGCTGGTGAAAAAGGTCAAGTTGAATAATGCAAAAAGATGCCTGCAGACATTCGTTTCCAAATGAAGCAAAACATTGATGAGTGTAGGAGTAAGAAAAGAAAAACTCAAGAAGAATATGATGATAGTTATCCACTTAGTGAGGAGGTTAGTGAAGTGCAAATGGGAGTGGAACAAGTAAGACCAGCAGCTTTTGCATCTCAAAAAGGGAAGAGTAGTAGTCGTATTGGTAATTATTTCATGCCTAGAACAATTCCCGGAGCTCAACCTACCTTAAAAAGTGTGTTGCAAAGTAAAGAAATGGTAGAAAAATGTGACCTTGCTATTGCTAAATGGTTCATTGATGCACCTGTTCCATTTAATGCAACTAATTCAGCATATTTTCAGCCTATGATTGATGCTCTCTGTAGCATGAGTCCAGGGTATAAGGTTCCCAGTATGCACACTCTTCGTGGTCATTTGTTAAATAGGTGGGTTGATGATACAAAGAAGCTTGTAGAGGATTATCGTTCTATTTGGAAGAAAACTGGTTGTACTCTTATGGCAGATGGGTGGACTGATCAAAATAGAACTCTTATCAACTTTTTAGTTTATTGTCCTAAAGGAACAGTTTTTCTTAAATCCGTTGATGCCTCTCATGTTTCTAAAACTGCTAATATGTTGTATAAGCTTTTCAGGGAGGTGGTATTATATGTTGGCCCTGAAAATATTGTTCACATAGTGACAGATAATGCTGCAAATTATGTTGCTGGTGGCAGGTTATTGAAGCAGAGTTTCCTAAATTGTTCTGGTCTCCTTGTGCAACACACTGCATTAATTTGATGTTACAAGATATGGGAAAATTAGAGGAAGTAAGTGAGGTCGTGTCACATGCCTCAAAGGTTACCAAATATGTTTATAACAATTGCTATGCATTGTATTAGATGAGAAAGCATACAGGTGGCAGAGAAATACTTCGTCCTACTCCAACTCGTTTTGCCACTAATTTTATTGCTTTGCAAAGCATTTTGGCTCAAAAAGATGCACTAAGAGCCATGGTCACCTCTAAAGAATGGACAACCTCAGCTTATGCCAAAGAAGCCAAGGCAAAAAAATTTGTGGAGCAAGTCTTAAACTCTGGTTTTTGGAATGGTTGTGCTTATATAGTGAAACTTACTGAACCACTTATACGTGTGTTGCGTATTGTTGATAGTGAAGATAAACCTGCTATGGGTTTTCTTTACCAAGATATTTATAAAGCTAGAGAAGAGATGGTGAGGAGGTTTCGGAGAAATAAGAAGAAAGTGGAGCCTTACTTGAAGATTTTAGATGATCGTTGGGATTCACAGCTTCGTAAATATCTTCATGCTGCTGGATATTGGTTAAATCCAGCTTGTCAGTTTAATGATGATGAATTTGAACAACACAAGTCCACAACATCTGGTCTTTTAGATGTCATTGAAAAATATGCTTATGGAGATCCTAAATTGAGGAGTAAGTTGACTAGTGAGATGAGAACATACAAAGATGCTGAGTTGGATTCTGGAAGGCAAGCTGCTTTGCTTGAACAAAATACAGTGATGCCAGGTAACTTTCATAACTGTGATCCTTAATGTTTATTTTAGTTCAACACATCTATTGATTAATTTTTTACATGCAATGTTCAAGATCAATGGTGGGAATCCTATGGATGTGGTGCACCAAACTTGCAAAGGTTGGCTATTCGTGTTTTAAGCCGAACTTGTAATGCTTCAAGCTGTGAACGAAATTGAAGTGTATTTGAGCATATTCATTCAAAAAAAAGAAATAGGTTGGAGCATCAGAAACTTAATGATTTAGTTTTTGTGCATTACAACTTGAGGCTGCGGCATAGGTATTATTATGTTTCTTTGTCTTTGATTGTTTATCTTTCTATTTGTAAATACATATGCTTAGATTTAAATACATGTGCTTAGGAAAAAGAGGCATCAAAGTTATGATCCTATCAATTTTGAAACACTTGATGATCACTCTAATTGGGTAATGGAGGAGTCACCACCATTCTTAATGAATGAAGAGGTGGATGCATTATGTAATGACCTTGCAAATTTGACCATTCAACCAATTTCAAATGATATTGGTATGTGTTTCCCATATTGTACCTACAATTTCATTCTTTCATATTTCTTATCACTAGTTGATTACTAACTTTTATCTAAAATGATGTTGCTATAGATCAATTGAATGTGGATGAAGATGAGGATGAAGATGCACAAGACAATACCATGGAAAACATGAATCTAAATGAAAACAATGTTGAGGAAGCTATTGGGGAAGGTTTTGAATTCCTTGATGAAGGAGTGCCTAAAGTTGGCCCAACTTTTACTCCTTGGACATAAATAGCTTTTGGACTTGTTTGGAACATATTGTTTAATTATGTTTAGAACTTATTTTCGGACTTTATTATGTGAGTTTGTTATTTATTTGAACTCAGATATCATTAGAAATTTGGAACTTATGTGAGTTTGTTGCTTGTTGAGAATTTGTTTTATTTGTTTAGACTTAGAACTCATGGGTGATCAATGTCAATAGATATGAATTTGAAGAATGCTCTTGTAGATTTATGTTAATTTGTGTTCTCATTTTTTTGGGGATTTTTTTAAAGCATGGTATAAAATTTTACAGGTATCAAATTTGTATGTTATAAATATTTTTAATTTTTTTTAATAGAGACCGGGTCATGCGGTTCGACCATTGACCCACCGGTTCAACTATTGACCCAGTGACCTAGTGTCCTGACCGAGTCGATGACCGGTCCGAGTTTTAAAACACTACATTTGTTAGTTCCTAAATTTTTTGAGTTTTTTTAAATAGGTTCTTAAACTATAAAAATTTATAATTGAGTCTTTAATTTTTTTCAATTTTTTTAATCAGATCCTTGGGTTAATGATTCGTTTACAAACCGTTAACTTTGACAAAATATTCTTTATTCCCTCCTAATCCTAAGAACTTAATTACAAAAATTGAAAAGTTAACGATTCAATTACAAATTTTATAGTTTAGAGACCTATTTAAAAAAGTTCAGGAACCTATGGATATATTATCCCTAAATAAAACTTAGTAATGAGAAACATATCCTGTAATTTGCGCACCTTATAAATCTGCTTCCACGGTTCCTCTTTATCCTAAAACTTAAAAGAACCAGTGGGTCACTCTATACAATAATGCATATATATGGGTCAAGATCCATTGATACCAGATGTTAAAGTTAATCAAATTACACCTTTAATAACTTTTTGTAGAATGCAAATTTAATCGATCTAATTGTTGAATTTGATGTTCTTATTCATTAGATTAAGTATACAAAATTTTACACAATTCAAAAATTATTTAGTAGTTCATTGTATCACTTTATTTTAACGTACAATAAAAAATTAAAATATATATAAATATTCAATGTTAGATGACATATTTAGAAAAGTCCAAATTATGTGAAATTTGATATGCATGATCATGAAGATAATATCACATAATTCAACAATTGGATTAGTTAAATTTGCATTTTACAAAAAGTTATTGAATGTGTAATTTGATTAATTTTGACACCTGGTGTCAACGGATCCTAATCCTATATATATATATATATATATATATATATATAAGAAAGATTAACTGACATTTAAGAATAAAGCTGTATTTTTAGTAGAGTTATCAAAATGAGCTTGACCCAAATCGGCTTGATAGGTCAAAGTTTGAAAATCAGGTGTCGATTTTCATATAAGCCACGATTTTTTGTCCTATCTAGCCTGACTTGCAGGACAAATTAACCCATTTTATTTTTTGCATAAATTTATATATTTTTTGTAAAAAAAAAATGGCCAAATAGGCTCAGTAACTTGGGGCCAACATTTTCACAACCCGACCTGCCCCATTTGGCTCATCTAGTCAGGCCAAATTGGTCCCGTTCTTTTCGAGCCTCAAAATAAATAGTCTAGCCCAACCTGACTTGGCCCATCAAGCCATCAAGCCAGATCAATTTTAACTGCTCTAGTTTTTAGAAGGGGTTATAACTTCCTATTTTTTTTATTTTTCTATATGTAATTATTGTAGAAAATATTATTCCCTTTATTTCAAAATAAAAAACGTCGAAACACAAAAAAAAAAATTCATATTAAATAATTTTTTAGCTTTTTTAACTAGGCTGCTAATGTTTTTCAGTTTTTGTAATTAAGTCCCTTGGCGTAAGTTAACGGTTTGTAAACGGACCATTAATCCCAAAGATTTGATTGCAAAAATTAGCAAAGATTAAGGACTCAATTATAAATTTTTTATAACTTAAAGACCTATTTAAAAAAAATTCAAAAAGTTCAGAAACCTATGAATGTATTATCCCCATAAATATTCGATGTAAATAATGCGTGGCACTATGGATTTCTACTTGCTTCTATAGATACACACCAACGAAATTGTACAAATACAACACTGCACCTTCTACGGACAAACTAATAACAACATCGTTAGATGCCCGTTTGAATATTCCTTAATGTGCGTGTTGTCCTTGTAATGTGAGGGTGAGTATTATCAAATGCAGAAGACCCACCCCAACAAACGCTTCACAATGTCTATTTTGGTTCATGTATCCACAATTCTTCCTAACCTTGTTTTTTCCTACTCATAATTAAATGAAAATACAATAACGAAATTATTGTTCTTCTATCCCCCCATAAACGCTTCGCAATGTCTATTTTGGTTCTTGTATCCACAATTTCTCAATTTCCACACCTCTTATTTTTTTCACGGAACATTTTCATACCTTTCGGTCGTCAAATATTTTATACATAAGATTAATCAATCAAAGATGGGGCAAAAGTAATCGAATTCAAGACGGGGGAAAAGGAAAGCGTTTGGTTCCCCGTGCATGAAACTAGCGATGGGGCACTGTGAATGTTTGCAACCATAAGTAGCCTAACGAAACGCAACTGTATTAAATTGAAACTCTCTTCGAATTTGGATAAAAGGTTCATTTTGTTCTATACTAAACGAGAACGATGGAGTTGCTTTCCACGGAGCGAAATATCAAACTATACATGATCACTAATGTTCAAAATTCGGAAAAAGCGAGAGACATGGATACAGAGGAACGAATTAATCAACAAAAATAAATTAATATTACGTGAATTAGCACACCAGAAAATAAATTGACAGAAAAGGGTTATATATGTTGCACTGAAAGCTATTGAACAAGGTATTTGCTTTGCTTCAATTCATATAGAATAATCTTCACAATAGCACACAAAATATTACATACAATTGTTTTCCCTACCTACCATTCTAGTCATAATTAAAAAAAAAAAAAAAAAAAAAAAAAAAAACCTCAAGGCCTAAATAATATTATTATTTTTCAACAAAACAGAACCCAACTGGTACATCTCAGTAATAGGACTAGGCATGGTGACCATGGACGAAGGAGCATGCAGTAGTCAGTTGGAGAATACAATAAGAAAGATCATAATGGCTACAAGAACCACCGGAAACACCAAAAGCACAGGAATTCCGGGGGGTGAAAGAGGACCCATGAAAACTGGACCAAACAGAAGTATGACTGCAATAATCAAAAATATCGCAATGGAACCATGGCCCCATACTTCAGGTTGCCTCATTTTCCTCCAAAAGAACGAAAAACACGTGCGCCTCTGCAGACAATTTTGCAAAAGAAGATTGATGAAATGAAAAGATATGAACCGGTGGTGTATGCACTGTGGCGTGGCCTACATATAGAGTTTGAAAGGTGATATGGTGGCAGTTGGCGAACATGAGAGCACCGGATGGCAATGGCAACAACGTTTGGTGTTGGCGATCAAGCGACACAACTGGAACACAGTCTCCACTTTCCTTGATGGATCACAGAAGGTGCATTTTCAAAAATAAAAGGGCACGAACTTTTGAAAGGGTAATTAATAATTCTATATCTACTAATTAAAATGGAAAAAAAATCAGTAATTAGAAATGAAATTGAGTTTAATTTTGGCTTAAATATGTTTGTTTTTGTTCCTCAAGTTTAAAATTATTCATTTTAGTTCGTGTAATCTTTAAAAAACTTGTTTTAGTCTCTCTAATAAAATGTTGTTAGAGATTTCTCTTATATGACTAACGAATTACTAGTTGCGTACGTGGCAACTCATCTTTATTTTGCATTCTTTTTATCAAATACCCTAACACGTGTGTGTGTTTTTCTTTCAAAATATTCATTCTAGTGGCATTTGAGTAGACGGCATTTGGGTAAAGGTACTACAACAAACTTTTTTCAAATTACAAAGATTAAAAAGATCAGTTTCAAATTTGGAAGACTAAAAACAAACTTACACCAAATTTGAAAGACTAAAAACATATTTAAATCATTTAATTTTTATACATTCTCATCGTAAAATCTTTACGCTCTAAACTAGTTACAAATCATGTTAGGTATAAAGAGTTTAATTAGTATATAATGTCAATTTAAATTTGCACTATTAATTAATTAGAAAAATCATCCTTGATATATTTTTTAATGTAATTATTATAAAATTCAACATACATATCATACATGATAGTTTATAATTGAATGATAATAATATCTTTACATTGTCATCAATACGTATATTATTTATTCTTTTATCAAAATTAATAAACTTGTCAAATATGATAATCTATGATTGAATGGCAATGTAAAAATTAATTACATTATTGCATTTAAATATTTAAACTCAAAGATTGTGGTAAAAAAACATTAAAAAAGTTTTTTTTATAATTTCATAGACAAATTCAAAATTTTTGTTTCATTTTTTATTTCGTTAATTTCTTAAAAATTACATATAAGATCTATTGATTACTAAAATGGAAAATTATCTAGCTGTCTATTTTAATTTAAAACTCATTAGAAACCAGTTCGAATATTTCTATATACATGCTAAATTATATATGTAAGAGTAACTATAATTAGAAAGAGAAATGGGAAAACTATATATTTTTTATTTTCCATTGGTGACCTCTATATATAGAAAGGGGAATCTTGAGGTACTCTCGAGCAATAAGAGTATGTTTGACAAAGTTAGGGGATAATTTAACTAAAAATTTATAAACTACTTGATTAAATTGAAAGTGCTTAGTAATATTAATTATTAAATTAGTTCATAAATGTAAAATAATTAATAATGACATAATTAATTACTTTTCCTACACTTGAAATTTGCTAATTATATATTTTTAAATAATTATAAATTTACATTTTAATTTATTTCAAATCATTTGTCAACTTAAAAAATAGGATAATATTTTTTAATTCTATTCTCATTTATAAATATTTTTATGAAATGGAATGAGATAATATAAATGAATTTATATTATTATTTTGACGATTTTATATATATTATGAAGAAATGGGATTTGATGATTTTGTTGAATCTTTCTTAAGAAATTAGTGATCTATTACTTTTAAAAGCAATAAATGTCATAATGTTTACTAGGAAAAAGTGTCTCTCTTCATTTTTAAAAAATAAAAATAAAATAAAAGAGAGAGAGGGTATAATAGGTAGTTTAAAAAGTAGTTAATCAATAAAGTGATGAATAATTTAGAAAATGATTAAAGAGTATAATAGTCTAATAAAAAATAAAGACCAAAAGAGGGTATCTTCTTTATTATAGTTATAGATTTATTTATTATTTTTCATGAAATGTTTCTTTCTTTTAAAACAAAAAATATATAGTAAAATCCAATTAAATACATTTTTATTTCTTTCAAGTTAAAAAATATTATTTAATTTTAAAGATATTCTTTAACTTTAAAGAAATATTTGTTGTTGTTTTTTTGTAAAGGTTTAAATTTTTTGGTGTCGAATGTGAGAAAGTAAAAAGGTCTATAACTTTTTTCTTCTATTAAAAAAATAAAATTCAAAACTAAAGAGCATCAACTCACAAATATTTTTTTTATCAAAAGAACTACATAATTTTGATTCTCCATTGCACTTGGGGTACATAGGAGTAAAAGCCCACTCTTGTCAAGCTAAAAGATAAAAAAACAATAATAATAATCTTCCCTTTTGGAAAAAAATAAATTTTGTTTAATAATAAAATTCTTATTTTTGAAAAGAAAAATAATAAATAAAATAAGAAATAGTTTGGTTTTCTTTTAAGGGGTAAAATAAATATATTAATTTTGCACATTTAATTAAAGGTATTTGTCTTAAGATCGATGTCGTAGGGTGCTAACACATTCTCTATGCATAATCAACTCCCGAACTTATATTCGATTTCAAATACCATTTTCTTTTTAAAAGGGTTTTTCTAATATTTTTCCCTAATAAACCTTGGCAACACTCTTCTATTTTGTTAAAATATTTTTCGTCATCTCATCGTGACCTTGTGTTGCAACAACATGCTATAGCATGTCGAGCCAAAAGGCTCAAATGTAATTCAACCATCTAAAATGAGGTCCAAGCCCTCTTTTGTATAGGCTTTTATGGGCAAACCTCAAATCAGGTCATGATAAGATTAGGCTAAAAAAAAGGCCTAAAAAATTTAACTTGTCCTAAAATTTAAAGCTCAAACCTTATATTTCATCAAGCGGGTTCGAGCCGACTGCGGACTCGATAATGGTTATGGGTTATGGCAAGTTGATTCAAAAAGTCCATATTCAATTTGGGCTTCTAAAATGAGGCTTAAACTCAATGAAAGCTCGATTTATATGGCTTTTGTGGGCTAAGCCATTGTGGCGTGATCAAATCTAGCTAAAAAGCTCAGATTTAATTCATGCTCAAAATTTAAAGCTCAAATCCTACATTTACTCAGGAAGATTTAGGTCAAGTCGGTTGACCCAACTCCATTTTGCCACCTCTATCAAAGATTGAATGGGAGGCAAAGAAGACTAGGCTAGAGGTGGAAAGGGTGAAGGAAAATATTGAAAGAGATGAAACAACTTCTACAAACCTAAAGCTAGAAGTTGAAAACTTTTTTTTCTCTATTTCCAAAAGTGAGTTAAAGTCGTTTTAAAATTCATTTAGAAACCATTTCAATCCTCTTTTATCCAAATAAATTTTATTTTCAAATTTAAGTTTGAATACCAAAAATTAAAAACTTACAATCACCCCAAATGAGATCTAAATAATTAACTTCAATTTTGAAAATATAATTAATATTTGGTTAACATATTATAAATATTTAATAAACTATTAAATAAATAAATAAAATTTATTATTTCGATAATTATATGTTTTTAAGAAAAGATAAAATTAGTAACAAATAAAAAATAAATATATTAATTAGTATTTAACAGTGAAACTAATTTATTTTACTAACATTTATTGAGTTATGAACAATAACTAATATTTAATAAATATTTTCCAAAATAACTAAATTTAATAAGTCTTAGATATTAATTTAAATAATAGAATTAAAAAATAATCCATTAGCGGTTTTTCTAAATAAAACTAGTGATATAAATTACATTAGCATTTATGCTTATAATTAAACTGCCAACAAAATAAAAAAAAAATTAAAAAAATAAAATAATATTTTTTAAAAAAATTAATTATAATTTAGTTATGAAATTATAGATAGTTAACAAATTATTTAATAAAATATAATTAAATAAGCTTTATTATTAGAACAAACATATATAGTTTAAAAATGATTAAATACGTAATGTAGGTGATAAAATCACCTAGATTAAGTTCTGTACATGGAGAACTAAGGAGAAATATTGACGAAATTTTTCAAGATCAAGAAAAAGAGATACAATAATATAATGCAAATTAGATGATCCTGAGTAGGATTAGACCTCTACCCTGCTTACGATGAAATGGAGAGGAAGCATGTAAACATTGCATAGGCTAAATAATAACTGTAAATAATTTTTTGGTAGATAGTATTGGAGTAATAATTAGAAGCAGGTAGAGTTTGTTAGAATATGTTATATTTTTGTTATATGACAGTTGGATCTGGTCCAATTCAGAGATGTATAAATACCTTGTAAACACTTCATTGAATAGAAACGAAATTCACCTTTCCACAATCACTTTCTTTCGCTTGTTTACTTTCTCTCTGATTCTCAATATGGTATCTAGTAGGGGGTGTTTGCGGATTGGATTAGATCGGTTTTGAGGAGAAAAACATCTTATTCAATCACTTCGGTTTTGTTAATCTATCATTCAATCAGTTTGGTTTAAAATTTAAACCCAATCCAATTTGATCAAATTTAAAACAGTTTGGATTGGATCGGTTTTTTGTTTTAATCTTACTATTATTTTTAAAACAAAGTATTAAATAAATAATATAATATATAATAAATATATTAAAAAAATAATTTAAAATATCAAATATTTTATTAATGAGTCATTATATAACTAATACTAATATAACTCTTCAAATATATATTATTAAAAATAAATTTACACAACTTGATAATTATGTTTATATATCTTTACTAAAATAGTTACTAAAAAACTATCTTTAAATAAATATATTTTTTATAAATAAATATAATTTATGTGATAATTTTATAAATATCTAAGAAATAAAAATATAAACATAAGTGATATTAGAAAATTACAAGTGAAAATATATATATGCATGTATAAGTTCGATTTGAATTGAATTGGATTGATTTTCAAAATCAAATCTGAAATCCAATCCAATCCAATAAAAAAATTTGGCTTTTTTTTATTTTCGGTTTTCAATTTTCAATTTTTTACATCAATTTTTTCGGTTTTCATTAAATTGGATCGGTTTATAAACACTTCTAATATATAGAGCAACGAATTCCCGGGCCCAGTCTCTGTCCTCGATTTGTTCATTCCACCGCCATGACGAAATCACAATCGCTGTTTTCCGCATCTCAATGCGCATGCGAACTCTGAAATTCCTACAACCACTCCAGCGCTGGTAACTTGCACGCATCCTTTTTCTATCAAATTAGATGATAAGAACTTCTTGATATGGATTCAACAGGTAGAAGACGTTATCACAGCACATAAACTGCGTCGATTTATTGTTAATCCCCTAATTTCGATCAAAAATGCCTCCAAAACCGATTATGAACTTGTTCTACCAACCGATGCATTTCAATGATGGCTTGTTCAAGACCAGATGCTATTCACCCGATTACTCTCGTCTCTATCTGAATCTATTTTGCTCAGAGTACTCGGTTGCAAGCACTCTTGAGAGGTTTGGGACAAGATTCACAAGTATTTTCATTCACATATGAAAGCTAAGGTGCGTCAAATGCAATCTGAACTCAAAACCATGAAGAAAAGGACGCAATCTATATTCGAATACTTATTGCGCATCAAAGTTATCGTCGACTCTTTGACTGTTATTGGCAATCCTGTTTCTGAACAGGAACACATCAATACGGTGCTTGATGGTCTACCAGAGGAGTATAATCGATTCATTCTAATGATTTACGGCAAAATCAATTCCTCTTCCATCACTGACATTGAGGTTGTTCTTTTAGTCCAAGAAGCTCAACTTGAGAAGTTTCGATAAGATCTGATTACTTCCATAGCTTTTGTTAATGTTGCTTAAGGTTCTTCTGCTCAAGCCTTTGGATCTGTCAACTCAAATTCATCTTCTAATCATCATGGTGCTAGTTCTCGAGGTGGCAGAGGTCGTGGCAGTCGTGGTCGTGATCGAGGACGAGGTCGTGGAGGTTCTCGGCCAATGTGTCAACTATGCTTTAAGTATGGACATGATGCTTATCACTGCTACCACCGTTTTGACCAAACCTTTGTGCAACCAATGAAACTAGTGCACTAAGCACCTCAGTTTCCAATGTATCCAGCACCATAATTTCCTGCACCTAGACCATTTACTCAGCCTCAACATTAGCAACCAAGTGCCTATGATGCTACTCAACAGAATCCCTTTGCTTTTGCTACTTAAGAGTTCCAAGTGCCTCGTCATTATGATACTCAATCTTGTTACCGAGATTCTGGTGCCACACATGATACAACAGCAGATCCAAATAACCTCAGTCGAAGCATTGCTTATACAGGAACTGATCAAGTGCATGTTGGGAATGGCAAGGTATCCCCATCACAATCATTGGTACCTCTAAATTCTCATCTTCAAACCATCCACATATCGCTTTGTCATTAAATAATTTACTCCTTGTTCCTTCCATTACCAAGAATTTGGTTTCAATATCTAAGTTTGCTCATGATAACTGTGTCTTTTTGGGGTTTCACCCTGATTCTTGCTTTATCAAATCACGAGACTCTAAGCAAATACTTCTTAAAGGATCATTTGGCAGTGATGGCCTTTACCATTTCACATACTTCAAGTACCAGCTGCTTGTAATTCTTCTGCTTCCTTGAATACTTTTTCTAGTACTGTTCTTACTAATAATCTCAACATGTTTGCTAATAATTATGTCACACATATTGCTCTTCCTAATTCCTTTAGTTTGTGGCATAACCGCCTTGGTCATGCACACTCTAGTGCAGTCAAAACAGTTCTAGATATGTGAAATATCTTTCACATCAATAAAAAATGTCTTGGATTTTTTCACTACCTGCTATTTAGGCAAAGCTCACCGTATGCATGCTCCCTCCTCCCCTAATACTTACTCTACTGCATTTGAGGTTGTCTATAGTGATCTATGGGGCCCTGCACCTTTTATCTCATCATGTGGATACTCCTATTATATTACATTCGTGGATGCATACACTCGTTTCACCTGGCTTTATTTCCTTAAGCATAAATCTGATTCATTACGTGTATTCCAATTATTTCTTAAGATGATACATACTCAATTTAATGCTAAGCATAAGGCAATCCAAACTAATTGGGGTGGGGAATTCAGACCCTTTACCAAATATCTCACTGATGTTGGAATCATTCATCGCCTAACATGTCCCCATACTTCTCACCAAAACGATTCGATTGAATGGAAACATAGACAAATCGTTGAGATGGGTCTAACACTTCTTGCCCATGCCTCCCTACCTTACAAACTCTGGGATCATAATTTCACTATGGTTGTTTACCTCATAAATCACCTTCCTACCACTGCCCTCCCCAATTTCACCTCACCTTATCTTGCCCTCTATAAAACCATCCTTGATCATCTCAACCTGAAGACTTTTAGGTGTGCTTGCTTTCCTTCTTTTACGCCCATATAAGATCCACAGAATGTGTGTACCTTAGTCTTTCCCCTCAACATAAAGGCACAAATTATGGTCATATCTATGTGTCCAAGGATGTTGTTTTCAATGAATACAAATTTCCTTACCTTACCTTGTTCCCTTCTTCTACTATCTCCTCACCCACACATCATCTACGTCAACCACTTACCCTTCCAACATTCATTTAGTTGGTCCACCACCCATATCCTCTCCAAAGCCTTCTACTATACCAGCCCCTACACTTCCTTCTGAGTCATCTCCCTCTTGTCATTCCTCTATCCCTGCTCCTTGTTCTTCCATTCCCCCACCTATTGCCAATACTCACCCCATGCAAACACGAGCCAAATCTGGTATCTTTAAACCTCATGTCTTACTTACTCATTATGAACCCTCTTATGTTAAAACAAGCCTTGTTCAGCCGTCATTGTCTAGATGCTATGAAAGCTGAATATAATCCACTCTAGAGCAATAATACTTGGACTTTAGTTCCCTTACCCCTCCACCCACCGAAGAGCTATTGGTTACAAATGGGTCTTTAAGGTCACGGAGAACCTAGATGGGGCTATTAACAAGAACAAGGCATGCCTTGTTGCCAAGGGATTTCACCAGCAGCAAGGTTTCAATTTCAATGAGGCCTTTTCACCGGTCGTTAAATAAATCACTATTCACTTAATTTTGACACCGGCTCTATCCTATAAATGGGACATACAGCAGATTGATATCAACAACACCTTTCTTAATGGCTTTCTTACTGAATAGATCTATACGCAGCAGCCCCAAGGCTTTGTTACCTCTAATAAACAGCTAGTCTAAAAGCTGAATCAAGCCCTCCATGGCCTCAAACAGGCTTCGCGGGCTTGGTATGAACGGTTAGCCAACATTCTGTTGCACTTTGGATTCAGGGTCAAGTCATTGTGATCCATCTCTTTTTACTTACACCATGCGTAATGTGTGCATGTATGTACTGATTTATGTCGATGATGTCATTATAATTGTTCCTCCTCCACATTGATCTCTAATCTTATTCATAAACTGAATGTCAAGTTTGCACTCAAGCAACTTGATCAATTAGACTACTTCCTAGGCACTGAAGTGAAACACTTATCCAGTGGTTCTCTGCTGCTCACTCAAGCAAAATATACTTGGGAATTACTCTCTCGAGCAACATGACTGAGGCTAACAATATCTCTTCTCCTATGCTTAGTAGTTGTAAACTGAATAGGTATGACACTGATTCTTTGACAAATCCACACTTATATCACTCCATTGTTGGTGCATTTCAATATGTCACCTTAACCAAACCTGAGATTCCTTTTAATTAATATGTATTATTATTAGTAGTAGCATTATTATTATTATTATTGTTTTGCCTTGTTTTTAATAAAATGATATTTTGGAAAAAAGAGATGTTGGGCCTTTAAAATAAAATTTTGTGATTAAAATGTTTTAAAAGTTTTAAGACTCTCGTGTTGGGCTTAGTTTTCATAAGCCCAAGGTTAGTTTTAAGTGTCTCTTAGGTTTCTTGAAAACCTAACCCTTTTCCTCATTTTCTCTTTTGCCTCTATAGAGATATTATGTTGTTGGAGCCGCTGCAATCAAGGAGTGAGGAACCATAGGAAGACGCTGTTGTACCGTTCGCATCCTCTTGCCGGATATCGCCTCTTTCAAGGTAAGGGAGAGTGAATTATCTCGTTCATAGGTATGACTTTGGTTGTAGGTAGAGAGGTTGGCCCTGGACCTCAATTATTTGTAAAATGTATGATTGTGTGTAAAGGGGAATGCAACATTTCCTAAATCATTGATGTGTTTTATTGTAATTTTATGTTTAATTGTGAATATGGATTGTCGTGGATTGTTCTTACTTTTTCTCTTGTGCCTAAGTTAGGGATTTAATGGATTTTGAGGAGATTATGAGTAAGTGAAGAATTCATAGGATAGATTGACCATCAAGAAGGGTAATAGGAAAAATTAGGAGTTAATTACCCTATTGGGAGTGTTTGGAAACCAAGGAAAGTCGTGGGTTGCACGTTCTGCGAACCCTCGCGATTGCAAAAATCAAAGTTGGCACTGAGCGTGAGAGAGATAGAGAGTTCTATGGAGGTTTGGCGCTAAGCGCCAGAAAATTGGAGCTAAGCGTCGTGGCACTAAGCGCCAAGATTGGCACTAAGCGTGGGGAGGCAAGGAGCAACCCCTAGTCCTCTAAAGGTTTGGTGCTGAGTGCCAGAAAGTTGGTGCTAAGAGTGAGTATGACAATGAATTCCCTGTATGAGTGGCGTTAAGCGCTAGTCTTTTGGCGCTAAGCGTGGATCTACTAGAGAGTGGGTCTAGAAGTAAAGTGAAGTGGCGCTAAGCGTGACCTCCTATGACGCTAAAGATGATATTGTTGATCTTCTATGCCTATTTCTTGTATGATTATCATTGCTTGGATGTCTCGTTGAATTTACATCTTGTGTTTGTTACTTACCTTGAGAAAACTAAGCATGATATGAATTTGTGTTAATGTTCTATGACAAAAACCTATAAAATGTAGTGAGCATTGTATGTGACCATGCATCATGACATTGAGTCATGTGGAAAAAAAAGTATGTAGGAATTTGGTTGCTAGAGGCCGAGATGGGTTCTTTAACTCTAGCCTTGGGGATGGTACCTGGTGTGGAAACTCTAATGGCTTATGCTAATCCCTTGGAGCCGAAGCATACTGACAAAGCTGGGTAACTCTAATTAGTCATTGGGAAATATCATACTAATTGAGGGTGCGAAAGCCGAAGGCATCGATACTAATGACACTTCTTATGGCCATATATTTACTCCTAGTTTACTTCTGAGATGAACATAGATTGGTACCACATGCGCATAAGAAGTATAAGTTAAGTAGCATTGCATTACATATGTTTATGTGTTTTTAATCCTTGCAAACTAATGTTATTCTGATTTTGCATGTGTTGTGAATTCTACCTCTTTCCATTGTCATACTTTGAGTATGATGTGAGATGTATCTCACTTCCTTGTTTTCTAGTATTTTTCTGTCTATGTCTATGATACACAAGTAATGTCCAATAGGATCTTGAGGAGGAGTCTTAGAGTAGAGGCATTGGCCTCGTTGCAATTTATTTCATTGTTGCTTAGGTTGGTATGCTCTGATAAGATTGTGACATTGGGACTTGGTTTATTACTATTTTATGTCCTTAGCTTTTGAACTTAGCATTAATAGCTTTACTTCTTAATTTAGTTTATTTTCAAAGACTTGTAAGGCCAATTGTGGCCAATATCTTTGTATTAATTAGTAAAGTATTTTATGGACTTTAAGTTGACGTGAGTTATGCATGTAATGTCCTTTACCGTGTGAAAAAAAAGAATTTAAATTACCGTTTTATTCCGCAAATGAAAAGTACACTATATTTTTCATAATATTTACTTAATAATTAGTTTGGGAGTAAAGGGTGTCACACTTACAGTGTAAATAAAATTTTCCAAATCATAGCCAAGCCATTGGAGATTTGTTAGAAGGTTGTTAAACACATTCTATGATATCTAAAAGGTACTCAAACTTATGGTTTGCTCATACAAACTGCTTTTTTTAGTCTTCGAGCCTATAATGATGCTGATTGGGCTAGCAATTTGGATGATCACTACCCCACTTTTGGCAACTGTGTATCTTTTGGGCCTAATTTAGTCTCTTGGTGTTCGAAAAGCAAGTTCTAGTAGCTCGCTCAAGCATAAAGGCTGAATACAAAAGCATGGCTCATGCTACAACTGAATTACTTTAGATTCAATCTCTTCTAACTGAACTTAGGGTGCCCTTCACCATTCCACAACCATTTTGTGACAACTTAAATGGTGTCCATGTATCTCATAATTTGATTCTACACTTTCGAACAAAGCATATGGAGATACACATTCACTGTGTACGAGAGAAAGTTCTAGATAAGGCTCTTCAAGTGCATCATGTCCTAATCGCTACTTAGATTGCTGAATGTAACACCCCAAAAATATAAATATATTAATAGTAATATTTATGTAACGTTTTCTATGCTTAAAAATACGATTTTTTTATTTTTTTTTACATCACATAACAAATAGTAGATACATAAAGATTTATAATACAATATTATCAAATTTCCTAAAGTTGGTAATATCTAGTGCAGAATATTTTTTTTTTTTACAAGAATAAAGTGGCAAAGAATTGTCACCGAAAACATGGGGAGATCCTGCCAAGCTCTTGCTGCGCTACACCGATGTTGACTGTTGCCATCTAACGAGGTGGGGGAAAACACACAACAGACAATAGGCAAAAAGAAAAGAAAAAACAACACACAAATAAACGAATAGGGAGTGAGGTTTTAACTTGAGGCATCAATATGGAAATAAACATCTACGGGATCCGATCTAACATACAATCACAATGAAACATAATAAATCAAAGAATTCGTATTACATCATAGATAATGATCAATCAAATGCAATGCATGAATGCATAAATGCTTACTCTTCATCAAACACAATGAATGGGTATATAGGTGTTGATTCATCTCCATGAAGGACTATCCAACAACAGAGTAGCAAGATTAGAAGCTCATACCCCCACCAACCAAACCATGCCAATCAATATCAATATTCACCTATTTTAGAATGGGAATAGCATTAGGTGATTCACCAACCAAAGCTAGAATGGGAATAGCCTTTGGTGGTAACGGGTACGTGACAGTACTCTCCATTAATCATGGATAAATTGTAGTGACTTATCAGGAATGTTAATGTGCAAATCGCTTTAACCACAACACAGAGTCACGACCCTCTAGCTCCCTGTGGGATGATATGCACCAAACAGACCTCCACTATAAGATTCACACCCCATCACAGGATGTAACTACCCTAAAACCTTGGGTCTGACAACAATGATATGATCATAGTCTGTCTTATTAGAATTGATATCATTTAAGCATTTCAGTAAAAGGTCTCAACTTCCCTCAATACAATTTTTCAATTCGCCAATAGAAAACTTCACAACAAATCCTCCTAACCAAAGGATTAAAATTCAATAATTTCACTCAATATCAACTCTAATATAAAAGACTAATCATTGTGTACATAACAGTATATTTAGTATTCATGAAGTAAAATTAATCACAACAATAATAATGCAAAAATAAATTAGATACTAAGTAATTTCACTTGTATCCTTTCACCGTTTCTTACTCTCACCTACCCTTAGGATTAGAGACCATAATTTTTATTCTCAATTTTTTTGAATTTTATGAAGATTTGTCCTAACTACATAGTTTTAAATCTCAACCTCTTTTAAATTTTATGGAATATCTCCCTTTACACTCAAATCCTCTTACTTCATCACATTATTAAATAATTAAAATTAGCTTCATCATCATTATTATTATTATTGATGGTATCTTTGTTACTAGTGATATAACCATTGTCGCAATTATCTATTTAATGTTATTACGTCTACTACTACTACTACTACTATTATTATTACTACTACTACTAGTATTATTATTATTGTTATTATTATTATTATTGATAAATCTATAGATTATGTAGATTTAGAGAGCTAATTCACATAATTTTTTGCTCTAGTTTAGAGAAAATTTATGAGAAAATAACCCAATTATATGAAATGTCATGTAATATGTGTTATTGAGATTTTTTATGAAAAATGGCATAATTTTAATTGGTTATTTGAGTTTATCAATATAGGAAACTTAAGCAAAGAAAATGGACAAAGTCAAGATGTTTACAGAATCAATTTTCAACTTCTGAGTGCAAGGAAAAAACAAGTCAGTATTGGCGCCCAACGTCAGCGCCTAGCGCCAACACAATGACAAAAATTCGAAGAGTGGGTGTCCAGCATGTTGTTACAAATCTAAGAAGTTGACGCCCAACGTCGACACCCAACGGAGGTGGCACCCAACTCCAGCATGTTTTCAGCTTTTGCGAACTATTTTTTATTGTTGGGCCTGACGTAGTTTTATGGTTCGAAAAGTCCAAACTCATTATAAAAAGGCTAGAATTGCACGTTTAGGATTATTCTTTGACTCATCTAAAGACCGGAAGTAAGGAAGAGCTTGATGATTCATCTTCGGCTTTGGATCTTGAAGAATTGAGGTTTGATTCTCAAGATTCATGACTTTTTTTTTATCTTCTTTTTCCTTTTGTTTTGTGTTTAATTACTCTATGAGTTTCTAAACCCTTTTGGAGTTAAGTTTGGATGAACCTTGATTTGAAATTACTGTAATCGATTTCTTTTCTAAATCTTTCTCTTGTTTTTGTTAATTTAGTTGTTGAATTTGTGCTTAATGCTTTTCCATAATTGACACTCATTAAGAAATTAATTAGTAATCTAAATATTCAATTGAAAAATTGGGGTTTAGACCATTCCAATTCAATAACCATACAACTCTTAAGCCTAAGGATAGAGATAGATTGTATGTCTTCATGTGAATTTCCTTCTCTTAATGCTTATAACTAATTTTGTTCGCCTAAGGGATTAGGAATTAAAGGATTTATCGCCTAAGGAATTAGGGTTACACTAAGTGAAATTGAAGGTAAATTGCTTAACAATAAAGGGTTTGGAAAAGAATGTTATTTTAAGGGAAAATCAGATAATTCTGATATCTAACTATTTTTATTCATAGATTTTCTAAACATCTTTAAATTGCGTTCTTTATTCTTTATTTTTATTAACCCAAATAAAATCCAAAAATATCTAATTCTTTCTTTAATTCTTAAATTCGTAAGTAATTACTTGATTGCATTGGTATTAAACCACAATTCCTATGAAGACGATAACTCGTACTTTTACTTTATTACTTGTACGACTGGTACACTTGCTATGATCCTAACAATTATTATTATTATTATTTAACTTTGCATTTTCACTAATGATTATATCTCAAGTTATTATTCCATGACACATGTGCGTATACATTGTATTAATTCTAATTAAATGCTTCTTAACAAGAAATCCTAAGCCTAACTGGACTCTATATATTCTTTTTTTTTTTTTGTATACAATGGTCACACTGAAATTAGAACTTATAGCCTCATGCATACTATCTTAACCCCCACTAGTTAGTTACATATTTTTTCCCATTGATATGATATATTTATATCAAGTTTTATGACATGTTAACTCTGAATGTGGGGGCTAACATCAAGGAAAAATAATCTTCAATTTTCACTAGATGCTAATGTTATGGCCCACTACTTCTCCTTTCTTTTCTTTTCTTTTTATATATTTCTAACTCAACATCACACTCACTGTACATCCAGGAAAGAAAACAAAATATACACTTAAAGCTTCCCATACAGCACCTTTCTTCCATACTATTATATCAATTAACAAACGGATTTTTTTTCTTTCTTTTTCTGTTTTTCTCCTCGTGCAGGTTCCATATACAGTAAGTTAAACTAGAGTTTTCATCATACTTTCCTTCTCCCAATTTACAACGATTCAAACGAAGAACCATAATAACCAATTTCAGATATTTCAGATTCAAACACTAGTTAACATAACACAGTGCATGAGATTTTCAGCATCAATATCCATATCCAAGAAAGAACACATAACATCCACCAAACAAAACAAACCAGAGGAGCCAGACTTCCCAATCTCAAGCAACATTTAAATGCAGAGGTTACCACAGTGAAGCCTAACTTCCTCCCCCCGTAATTCACAATCAAATTTCACACTCAACTCCTTCAATCATTTCAACTAATCAACAAACAAATTAAAAAAAATTAAAGCACAAATAGAAAAGAAACTAAACCGAGTTACTATAGCAATTATCATGGCTTCCAGCACAACCATAGCATCCATACCAAAAATCAAGCATAACAGAGAGCACCTTCCATTTAACAATTCAAAAGAACATAACAAAAGAGTGTTCCAATCATTCATGGTTTAAATCACACAAATTAAAACATAAAACTTTACCTGTTGAGGCCTAAACCTCCTCCCCCACCTAAATCTTTTCCAGGAATTGTTCCGCAAAACCAGTACGTACTTCCCACGCTCAGTCTCCATTCGCTGCGCCACCTTCGCACCATGCTCAGCTGCTACACCCAGCTTTTTCCGATGTCCGGCAATGGAGAAAAACGGGGAAGAGATGAAACTCACTTGAAGAAATTTTAGAGAAAGTTGAAAGGAAAAAAACCAAATCGATGGTTATTCGACATGAAAATGAGAGAGTAGAATCCAAATATGGTGCTTCCTTCCTCTATAAGTCAACGCCCCATGTGAGAGAAAAGGCGGTTATCCACTTTCTTTGATCCGATGGCTAGAATTCTCCACAAAATTTAACTGCAAGATTCTACTCAACCCATTACCTAGTGTTGGTATATTGAGTTGTCAGCCCATGGAAAGGGACAAGAGCTGACAATCAAATATGGCTCAGCAGAATGCATGTGGCCCATGGAGAGGAAAAAAGGCAAAAGAAGCTGATACAACAATTTACAAAAATAGTTCATGTAGTTTTGGGTCAGGGGAAATGAGAAAAATTTATAATGCCTAATCCAATTAATCTTTTATTTACCCAAATTTAATCTAACACTAACTCACTCAATTAATTTAATTTAACATTCCATTTATTTATTTAATTTACTTCAATTAATTATTTTCATAATACAATGATTTCCTAAATTTTTTAAATAATATTTTAATACTTGAAACTTTTGAATTTATACAAAAATTCTTAATTTATTCACAAACAATAATCCCTGTAATTTTTTTTAACAACCTTTTTTAATATTAAAACTTTATTTTAATTTACACACAAAATTTTAATTTATTTAAACCCATAATATTTTCCAAAACTAATTAATATAATTTCTTTTAATTGTCTTAACTTAATCCAAATATAATTACAAACACGATTAGTAAAACTATGAATCAAAATAGTTACACCACTAAGAGTGTGGATTAACTAGCGTGGGGTTGTTCTAACTTAATTAGTGTTCCCGAGTTTGAATCCTAGACATGCAACTGCATTAAATACTCAGATGGAAACCTTTGCCATCTAAAGTGGTCATATTCGGCTCAAGCAGGATTGCCTCCAATGAAAGATATCTGTGGTCTATAAAAAAAATTAAAATAGTAACGAACAAAAATAAAATAAAGTACTAATTTATTTATTTTATTTTTCAAATAAAAGAAATCAAATAAAAGAGGATCTTACACTGACTCCCTGACCAAACCTCTATCACCTTCCCAATTTCATGATCTCGAACTCAAACTCAAGGTGTTTGCTTCTCAGCCACCACCATATGTTTGCGGGGCTATTGGAGTAACAATTAAAGGCAGTTAGAGTTAGTTAGAAACTATTATACTTTTGTTATATGACAATTGTATCTAATCCAATTCAGAGATGTATAAAAAACACTTCATTCAATAGAAATGAAATTCACCTTTTTAGAATTACTTTCTTTCTCTTGTTTACTTTCTCTCCTATTCTAAATAGATAGGAAAAGAATGGATTGAAAATAAATGTCTACAAGTTGTATATTAATGGAATATGAGGATGGAATGATCAAAATGCACATGATTCTTCATATCCACCCATTTGATCATGTATTTTCTTTCTTTATTTTCATTTGATTCAATAGAAATTTATTTCCTTCTTCTAAGGTAATTCACATTCCTTCTCTTTTGTATCACATTTGTGTTATCATAAACCTTCCACCAGGATTATATTCTTTCATCTTTGTCAAAGCTATCACCACTGTTTTCTACACTCCAACATTCATTTTCTAGTAGATCAAACCTAGAAAACCACTATTTGATAAAGATGAATGAATATAATCTGAGTGAAAGGTTTATGATCACATAAACGTGAAACAAAAGAGAAGGAAAAGCTACCTCAAAAGGAATTTAATTTTTGTTCTATTGGATCAAATTAGAGCTGTCAATTTGGGCCCGGCCCGATGGGCCGGCCCGAACAACCCGTAAAATGGACTAGGCTAGGCTTTAAAAAACATGGCCTAAATTAAACCGGGTCGTTTTGGCCCGGCCCGCTTGGCCCGGCGGGCTGAATGGGCCCGGGCCGGGCTGGCCCGTCGGGTTTCGGGCTGGCCCGGTAGATACAGTAAAAAAAAATAGACTTATCACTTACTAGTTACTATACTACGGCTCCTCTGTCCTCTCCCTCCTTCACAGACAACTGAGACAAGACAGAGATCACAAAAGAAAACCCTAAACGACTAAGAGGAAAGGTTGCGCCGCTGTTGCTGTCGTGTGATGCTTGCCGAACTGTGACCTCCCAAACTGCTCGACGCTCGCTAGCCTCTAACGTCGTCGATCGCGCTCCGTCGTTGGCCACTGATCGGCTCCACTTCCTGTTCGTCGGTCTGTGGCTCCAGGCTCCGTAGTCACCGTCGATCCCTAGCTCGGTGGCTCCCTACTCCGGTACTCCCTAATCATCCGTCGGTCCCTAGCTAGCTAGCTCCATTAGACTTACAAGTAGGTTTGTCATTTGTGTGAGCCAGTTATGCTTGACTGTATTTAATTTTAATTAGAGAACTGGTTTCCCTAATGTGGAAGTTTCTTTCTTTTTTTGGTGACTTGGGAGCAGTTTGTTGAGGGTTTTATTAGAGACAATTACACAACACAGCAGTGAGTGGATTTTTTGTCTTCCTGATACACGTGAAAGGAAGTTGGAAACAGAGCTGTAGAAGCAGAAGAAACTGTACTGTGGAGGTAATTTTTGCCCCCAATAAAATTCATGAAATTGAATGAAGATTAATGCAACCAATATAATTTTGCACTCCCTGGTAATGGTGTATGCTGTTGTAACAGTTTTGTATATCAATAAATATTCACTTATTAGCTTTTTTTTTTTCAATTCTTAAACTATAAGAAATCTGAAATATTAAATTGATTGCATTATGTGAATCTTTATGTTGTCATTGATGTGTTCCCCACTTCCCCCTAGTATTTTGTGTTAACAATCTGAAATTTAAAGTTAGAGACTTAGAGTGAATTTTGTTAAATTTTTATATGCAGTCATGAATCTTGATTCAAATTTGGAGAATATGGAGGATGAATTAGATATAATGGATACTCCACATGATACTATTAACACAGAGGCTACTCCAACTAGTAATCCTTCTGTTAATCGTAGTGCTACTATTGTTGGTAATAATAGTAAGAGAGATAATGATGACCAAGATATTAAAGAGACTAAGAAAGTTAAGACTTCTGAGGTCTGGAATTATTTTGAAAAGATTGGTCTAGTTGATGGGGTGGAAAAATGTAAATGTAAGGGTTGCGGGAAAATGTATACATGTAAAGTTGCTTCTGGCACCAATCATTTAAGACGCCATATTCCTAGATGTCATTCAATTCCTAAGTTCCATGATGTGGGGGTGTTGTTAGATAACAAAGCTAGTTTGTTGAAGTAATGGAAATTTGATAGTAAGGTTTATCGAGATGCACTTGCTAGATGTATTATCAAGCATGATCTTCCATTTAGCTATGCCGAGTACGAGGGGGTTTGGGCGGTGAATAAAGTGTTGAACCCTGATTTTAAACCCATTAGTAGAAACACTGCAAGAATTGATTGCAAGCATGTGTATTTAAGTGAAAAGGCAAAGCTAAAGAGTGTGTTAAGTACTATTCCTAGTAGAATATGTTTGACTTCTGATGTATGGACAGCTGTGACTACCCAAGGGTATATGACTGTGACTGCTCATTATGTTGATGAGAATTGGCAATTAAATAGTAAGTTGCTTTCATTTTGTCACTTGGATAGTTCACACACTGGACTGGAATTATCAGGAAAAGTACTTGGGGTGCTTAAGGATTGGGGGATAGAGGGGAAAATATTTTCTCTCACATTGGATAATGCATCTTCCAATGATAGCATGATAAAAATTTTGAAAGAAAGACTTAATTTGCAAAATGCCTTATTATGTAATGGTGAATATTTTCATGTGAGGTGTTGTGCACATATCTTGAACCTCATAGTTCAAGAAGGTTTGAAGGCAACGGGTGATAATGCTATGTATAAAATTAGAGAAAGTGTCAAGTATGTGAGGGCTTCGAAGGGGAGGTTGAGGGAATTTCAAAGATGTGTTGAAGAAGTGCACTTGAGTGGTGTAGGTGGCGGTTTCTTAAGGTTGGATGTGTCCACTAGATGGAATGCTACGTATATGATGCTTGAAAGTGCTATCAAGTATCGTCGTGCATTCACTAATTTGGGATATTGTGATAAAAGTTACAAGTTTTGCCCAACCAATGAAGAGTGGGAAAGAGCGGAAAGGATATGTGAATTCTTAGCCCCATTTTATGATATTACTAACTTGATATCCGGGTCATCTTATCCCACCTCTAACTTATATTTCATTCAAGTTGCAATTATAGAGATGGGATTGAATAAAAATTTGACTTGTGAAGATGAGGTCATCAAAGATATGGCAACAAGGATGAAGGTAAAATTTGATAAATATTGGAATGAGTATTGTGTCACTCTTGCATTTGGATGTGTTCTTGACCCGAAGGCTAAGTTGAATTTTATAAGCTTTTGTTATAAGAGGCTTTATCCTTATGATTATGAAGCAAAGGTGAATAAGGTGAAGGAGAGTTTGTATAAACTCTTTGGTGAATATGTAAACAAAGCAACTACATCAAGCTCATGTATAGCTAGTAGTTCAAGAGACACTCAATCTTATTCTCATTCATATGCACATCCAATGCGAAGTGGAAGTTTCTCATCATCTATTCTTGAGGTAAGTTTGAGTAATATAGTTTCTATTCATTACATTAAATTTTATTTTCTATTCAAGTCTCAAATCTTGTTTTGTTTGTCTAATTTAATCTTAGGCATACCATCAAGAAATAAGACAAAAGACTTCAAATGATGGCAAGTCTCAACTTGACATCTACTTGAGTGAATCATGCCTTGTTGGTGATGACATAGATGCTCTCCAATATTGGAAATTGAATAAGCATCGATTCCCTCAACTTGCAATTATGGCTTGTGATATTTTAAGCATCCCAATCACAACCGTGGCTTCGGAATCTTCATTTAGCATTGGTGGTCGGATTTTGCACAAGTATAGGAATTGCTTACTCCCTGAAACTGTGCAAGCTCTCATTTGTACCCGTAATTGGTTGCACGGTTTTAAAGAAATTGGACCTTCTGGTAGTAATAAATTAGTCATAAATTTGATGTAATATTTTTTTTATTACAAATTGTAATTAATTTTAGTTATTGACTTCTTTTATATTTTGAATTACAGATGCAAAAGAAGTAGAGGAGATACAATTGTTTACGGAGCAAACTAGTCAAGGAGAGAACCTAACAACCGGGGAGGAATGATTAAGTTGAACTTCTTTAAGTATACTACTAGTATCTAGATTATGCACTTTTCTTTATAAATAATTGCATATGAGATTGACATTAAATTGGTGTTGCCTTTTGCAGTGAAATTGCTACTACCTTATGCTGCTATGATGGTGTTTTGTTGCAGTAAAATTGGTGCTTTTGCTGTAATGTTACAGTCTTGAAGACTTGTTGCCTTTTGTTTTAAGACATTGGTTTTGATTTGGACTTTGAGGAACTATATTTGGTTTGTATTTGGTTTGGACAATATTATTGTATGTGTTTGTTTTTGGTTTGAGACTCTGAGCTTTGAGGATTTGGTTTGGAGTTTGGACCATGTGTCACTCTTGTGTATTTACTCTTTATGACTTTATGAAGTATGCTTGTATTTGGTTTGGATTTTATTTGGTTTGGACAATATTATTAGTTTAGTGGTTACTTTTGGACATATGAAAACAATTATCATGGTGTAATGAGATTATGATTTATAAGAAAAGCTACAGGTTGAAAACAACACTATTGTAATATTGCTATAATTACTAAATTAGAATATTTATATTCTACATTTCAAAGTTTAGAAATTTTCTACTTTTTGCTACATGTGGGTTGAGGCATATAACTATAAACATAAGGTAGATATTTAAAGAGTAATTTGAGTATCAAGTCCATTGTAAGAAAGATTTTTTATTACACAAATAATTGTCATTGAATTTACAAACACTAGCATTAAAAGGTAAAAGAAAAAAATTAATTTTAAATCATTTAAATGATTTTTGGAAAAAAAATAATAAAGACAACGTACAATCGCTCCTAAAAAATTTCAGGCTAATTTGGCCCGCTAGCCCGTTGGCCCGATCTAGGGCCAAGCTGGGCCTTAAAAACACTGGCCCGAAGGAAGTGCGGGCCGGGCCGGGCCGGCCCAGTAGCATGCTCTAGCCCGTCGGGCCGGGCCGGGCCGGCCCAGGCCCGCCCATTTGACAGCTCTAGATCAAATGAAAGATAGACATGTAATGAATTGTAATGTTTTTTAGTTAGTAATTAAAATGAATTATATTGTACTTTTCTTTTGATATAAAAATATATTATAATGGAATATAGGTTTTTTGTACTGGTTTTGTATCTAGTATTGATTATGTATTTATAGTTTTTGTATTGGATTGGATTGTATAACTAGGAGTAATTGTAATTAAAGTGTTCTTTTTTAAAAAAAAATATAGACTTTCTACATCAATTGTAGTCACCACCAATCTAAAAACTACCGACTGTCTATATCGATTAATTCTACACTCATAAGTAAAATATATCTAAAATGTTGAAAACAACCGATCTTAAATTTTTTTTATTTTTTGTATTAATGAAAAGATGTATCCCTGAAATGAATACACAGATATAGATAGATATAGATAGAGAGAAAGAGAGAACATACCCAATAAGATCTCTTTTTATTGTGAGAAATGATAACTATAAATATAAATCATTACATCATATTTAAATAATCAATATTAAGATAAATGTACATAATTTCTTAATTGGTCATGTAACCAATAACTAACTTTTATTATTGATCATTTATGTATGGTTTATATGGCTCAAATTTATAGTTCTCATTTCTCTCAATAAAAAGAGTTTTCACTTGATAGCCTCCAAGTGTGTGTGCGTGCGTGCGTGTGTGTGTATATATATTTCTCATTTAATTTTATGTACGTATGATTTCAGGTAATATATAATTGCCAAAAAACCAAAAATGCAGGTTGTATTTGATAATTACAATTTGCGTATTTTTACATTACTTACAATTTTCATACATAAAACAAGTCATATATTAAATGTACTACTCGTTTCATAAAATAAAGAAGATAAAAAAAAATAGAATTTGGTGCATATTTTATGAAGGTTAAATTGTTGAATAAGTTTTTGAATTTTTAAGTAATTTTTAATTAAGTCCCTGTACTAATTTTTTTTTTAATTGAGTTTTAATCTCTTAATTTTTTTTTTAATTTGGTCCTTGGGATTAAACTGTTGTGAAGATTTCATTAATTGGGATGGAATATTCTTTGATTAAGGACTCAATTAAAAAAATTAGTATATAGACCTAATTAAAAATTACCGAAAAGTTTAGGGATCTACTCAATAATTTAACCTTATTTTTATTCTTTTATCTTGATCTACCTTTGTTTTATTTTAGAAAAAAAGGAAAAATTATAGAAAGGGATAAAAAGCATCTTTTGATATTCAAATGTTGTCACATTATTATTATAGGCTAAAATTTCAGAGACATGAGCATTGACTTAACCTTAGCATCAAGCCACCGATGAACTGTGTGCTTTGTGAGGCCTTTGCACGAAACACAGTGGAATACTCATGTAAACAAAATTTATAAATAAATTAATAGTAAATATAATATTGTTTTATATTAAATAATTATATAATTTTTTATATCACGTGATATTTTTTATTAATTAATTAAGTTTATCAAATTATATAAATAGTGTTTATACAAAGGCTATATCTTTTTTTTTATAACCATGTTATCAATGCAAAGTATCCACCAGTTTTGTCAATGACTAATCTTCACTTGAAAACCTGACTAGCCGCCTTTAGTGGGGTCTTTCTTCTCAACCACATTTTTTTCATCCACAAAATCTCGAATCCAAGACCTTGCTTAAAAGATTCGAACCATGTACCACTTGAACCAACAACATATTGGTATACAAAGGTTATATCTTAGTAATGCACATATATTTTCTTTATTTTTATGGATTGTTATTATATATGTGGCAAAAATTATATGGACCTGAGCATTGACTTGACTCCAGCGTCAAAGTGGCCGATGAATGTTAATTGTGTGCTTTAAGACCTTTAAATTGAAATAGGGTGGAATACTATCGTAGAGATAATTTATACAATAAATTAAATAAATTAATAATAAATATAATATTATTTTATACTAAATGATTATATAATGTTTTTGTATCGCGGGATAATTTTTGTTAATTAATAAAATTTATCAAACTATATAAATAGGTGTATACATGCACATATATTTTCTTTATTTTTATATGTTATATTTTATTTTATTCTAAATAGTATATGAATGGATGATTTGGTTATTCTAAATTAAGTTTCCACTTCATAAACCATAAAAAATCCCTACTTTATAAATAAAAAGAAGCAAACTTAATTATTGATGAAAAAAATTAAATATTTTTGTTATCATATTATAGGTGCAAAGTATTTACTAATTTTGTTAATGACTAATCTTTGTCGAAGAACTTGGCTAACTACTTTTAATGAGGTCTTTTTAATTAGGTCTCTAAACTTTTAGATAATTTTTAATTAGGTTCCTATATTTATTTTGTTTTTAATTAAGTCCTTAATTTCTTTTTTTTTTAATTTGGTCCTTGAGGTTAACTTCGCAAACGGCAATAAGACGGAAGTTAGCCCTAGGGACCAAATTAAAAAAATGTAAAAGATTAAGGACTCAATTAAAAAAAATTAGTACAAAGACATAATTAAAAATTACCTAAAAGTTCAGGAACCTACTCAATAATTTAACCTTTTATAAATTATTATTAAAAAATTATGAAGTTGTATTTTTTTAATTCATTTTTTTCTTTTTGATTCATATTATGAAGATGCATTTGAGAATTATGATTTTATATAAAAAAATATATATTAAATAATTAAATTGTTATCTTTAAATATGACCTACCATAATGTAAATTACATCCGACGCCGACTTACTCTATTAAATTTATGCTGTTTTTTTGGTATAGATCACTATGGGTGGCAAAACTCTCCCTCTAAATATTTAACATAACTACATACCCAATACTAGAATTCGACATCACTGGTTAAGCTGGAATAACCTCGCGCCAGTTGTTCTACATACTCGGTGATAAATTTATATTGTTTTATTAAATTTGTGCACAAATCTATTTTATGTTATCAAAAAATGCTTTGCCACGTACGCAAATGGCACCACCATATTTCCTGTTTTTTTCCCTAAATTTTATCATTTTCTTTATATTCATTAAAATATAATATTATATTTCATTATAGTAATTAAGGTCATTATAAAAAGTATATATTTTGATTAAATTAATCAATTAAATCATTAAATTTTAAATAGATTTTGATTTTATAAAATATGCTAATAAATTTATGGATTTCTTTTTTATAATTATGATAATTTTTTGTTTATTATCACAATTTTATAATAATTTACCATAAAATTGTATTATAATGATAATAAATTTTTATATTACCTTAAATACTAACATAATAAATAATTATTATTATAATAAAATTTATGCTCATATTTTATATTTATTATCATTATTTTATTATTTTATAATAATTTATAGTATTTATGTTTTACAATGATAATTATGATGTAAATTATTATATTAGATTCATTACTAATACAAATGCAACGAATAATAATTGATATTTTATTCTATTAGATTTATACTTAAATTTTACATATATAATTGATTTACATGTTATTCATTCTATTATTTCATTACGTGCAAATAAATTATTATGTTTTCTTAAATACTAATTAATACTATTACTTTAAATACTTTAAATGAGTATTCATTTTATTATTGATTTAGGTTTATAATTTACTTTTCAACATATTTGACACTAAAGAGAAATATTATAATTTCCTTTTAAAAAATATATTCAATTATTACATATATTTGCCACAAAAATTGTGCAAGATTTATTTTTATTTGATAATATAAATATATAATTGGTAATTTGAACAATATTTATATACATGTGTGTGTGTGAATGACAAATTCGCATTATCTACCTTTCTACCTTTCATTTGTGAAACTCTTCTTTCTCTGGTACAAATCCTTTCTTCCTATCTTTCATCTTTGATTTATCTTAATTTCTTCTTTCATTGTTGCATCAAATTGACTCTTCAAAATTTTTATTATTAAATTGATTTCCTTGCTTCTCTATGTTTTGATTTGTATTTTTTTTCCTGCAAATTAGTTTCTTCTATTAGAGTTCATTCTTTATTAGTAATCCTTTTGTTCATGCAATTCTAATCATTTTCTTATATTTCTTTTTTTATATATATTATTTATGATAGAGTTGAGCATTGTTGTTTGGTATATACTTGTAGGTACGTAAGACTTTTTTGTATATCATAGACAATTTCATAAGTATTGATAGAAAGACATTGTTATAATCTTTCGGTTTTTTCATTACTTTTAAATTATTGTTTATATATTATTAATGTTTGTCTCTTAAAATTTCTCATACTTTAATTTTTTATCATCTTATAATTTTTTTTTAACATGTAAAATTTAGTTTGATATATCCAAGTTAATATTCTCCATATTCTAATATTATTTAATTTTTTTACTTTTACTTTGTTATTTCTCCATATTATTTTTTTCAAATAATCTTTCATACTTTCTTTGTAGCATAGAACTATATGTTAAGATAGAAGTGATTATCGTTTTGACATCCATGTGAGAAAAAAAATTATAATAAAAACACATATTGCTTCCTTTCTAGTTATTCTATGCAATTATAGAAGTTTCAGTGATGTTTCAAAGGTTTGGTTGAAGATATAAAAGGTGAAGACATCAAACATAAAAAGATAAAATTCCTATACTAAACATTGGGAGTCAAGTGTCATGTATAATGAATTAAAGTTCACCAAGGAATGTGAATTTAAATATTTGTAGTGATTTCTAATAATATAAATTAATTGTTTTATTTTATTTTTTAAAATCATTCTTGATAAATTCAAAAGATATCTATATTTAACAAAAATCATTTGTTCATACAAATTTAAGACATATAAGCAACAAATTAACTTGTATAGATATCACTTGTCACCCATTTTTTACTATAGGGATTTTATCTTTTTATGTTTGATGTCTTCACCTTTATACCTTCAACCAGTCCTTGAAACATCACTAGGACTTTTATAATTATGTAGAAAAATCGAAAAGGAAGAATATGTATTTTTATATAATTTTTCTCACATGAATGTTGTAACAACCCATTGCCACTACATCCACCTCATTACTCATTTTAGGAAAATTTTATAAGTAAAGTTTATTCCAAAAATTCAAGTTTGTTTGTGCTTTTTTTTTCTTTCAACTTCAAGAAAAGCTAATTAACTAGAACATTCAACTAGTATTAATCAGACTTTCTTAACATCATAATGCAAAAAAAACAAATATGTGTATGAACCATATTATTAATTTCAACATATACATTCTTTACATCATCTTGGAAAGAAGAATACAAAACACACTTTCTATAGCTGGCTACACTATACAACCTAACAGAATGACACCAATCATGATTCAAAGAAACAAATGCCGAAACGAAGTTCGTCCTAACTCGTCGTCTCCAAGCGAGCAACTCCACCATCATCCACAAACTATTGAGTACACAGAGCTTCATGCCTCTGTTCCCATGCGTGCCATCGACATGACCATCACAGTTAAACAATACAACAACAACAACAATAAGGCAAGGGTAAGCTTACGTAAAACAACTCGTCTCATAAACAATAGTATGATTAACAAATAATCCACATCTATATGTATAAAAATTAGTGGTTTAATTGCACTTTGTGCCACCTAAGTTTTATCATTTTGCGTATTTTGCCACTGCATTTTTTTCTCTCACATTTTGCCACCTTATTTTTCAAATCTTTTGAATTTTTATTTAATGAACAATTGATGATTGGGAAAAATTTGCAAGATTTCAAAAATAGGGTGGCAAAATACAAGAGAAAAAAAACACAATGGCAAAATCCGTAAAATGATAAATTTTGAGTGGCACAAAGTGCAATTAAACCAAAATTAATGGAAACATCATGTTACATTCATCAAGAATCTCATCTAGTATATCACCACTTATATGACAATGTCCAATAGTCAACTTTTACAACATCAATAACTATTTCAACAACACCATATAACTTAATTTGGCACCACTTATGGGTAATAACCAACAACACATTGATAATCTTTGCATTCAAGTATCCTTGAGGTTTGAGATATGACAACTTCGTACCCACCATCTCAACTATGACCTACCTTAAGGTCTCATGCAATCACTAATAATAAATTTTCAACCACACCATGTGGGCTCAATTTAGCACCACACATAGCCAATAACATCTTAACAACATTAATTTCAAACATGATATGCGATATATACAACACCCACAACCCAAAGTTCAAAGTCTAAGTTTTTATTAGCTTTTCATCATCAACTCTATAACAACAATCATGCAACACAAACAACCATTATACCAACATCGACAATCAAATCCAATTATCACCCAGATTTTTATTAGCAACACTATGTGAGCTCAATTCAGCACCACACATGGCCACCAACTCCAACTTAACAACACCATGCAGGCTTAATTTAACACCATACATGGCCAACAAGTAAGGCCCTATCCAAGCAGCCTACACCCCTTTGGGATTTCAAAATTAAATCACAACAATAAACACACGGAGGTCCTATCCAAGCAACCATCCACTTTAACATATATATCCAACAACTTAAAACAAAACCTCTCTTGGAAAAAAGCATCTGAAAACATTTTAAAAACCAACTTAGAATAAAGCTGGAATAAAGCAACTCGCTAAATGACCAAAGACCTTGCTAAGCGAAACTCCCACTATAGAGAGCCTAAATTTTCCCATCAAGACTCTCTCTAAGCAATCCTAGCTGTCGCTCAACGAAAGGCCTAACTCTAGAGAACACCTTTTTTGTTACCAGGGGCTCTTGCTAAGCGATAAAAGGAATCGCTAAGCGGAAATAGCTCCAAAGACTTCCAATGTTTTCAAAACAAGGATCGCTTGGCGAGAACAACCCTCACTCAGCAACCCACCATTTTCAAAAAAAAAACAATATTTTCAAAAAACACTCCTCTCGCCCAAGGAACTCGCTTCGCAAGAGGCTTACTACAAAGAGTAAGAAAATTTAAATACAATAAATCGCTCAGCGAGGTCAGCTCTCGCTTAGCGAATCACTTCTAGACATTCTAGAATGTCTGACTTAGCTCAGCAAGTCACCTACTTGCTCAACGAACAACCTCCTGGAAAATTTCTAGATTTACATGAACTTCACTTAGCGAGACGAACACTTGCTTAGTGAACACCTCCATACTTCCAGTTTTCAACAGGGACCAAGTGTAACAGCCCAAATTTCAAGTACTAGAAATAAACCACGAGGTAACTTTTAGTAGAACCCTTCTCATATGTTATTAGACAAAAGATGTCTTAAGAATTATTGTTATTATATTTCCTATTATTATTATTATTATTATTATTATTGTGTTGTGTTGTTGTTATTATATTTATTGTTATTATTATTATTGTTGTTGTTGTTGTTATTATTATTATTCTTATTATTATTGTTGTTATTAATACCTTAGTATTATAAATTAGTAGGAATATTATCATACAACCCAAAAGAGCATCTAGGGCCCAATAGGGGACTAAAGCCCACTAAGCCACATACCCACCCACATGTTATAAGAAGGGAATAGAGAAGAAGGATTAGGTTTAGCCGTCACAAAATAGAAGAAGAAAAAAGTTAGAGAGAATGAGGAAAAGAAGAGAAGAAGAAAAGGAAGAGAAGGAAGAAGAATAGAAACCGGAGAATCCAAACCCTAGAATTCAACTTTGCATGTCCACAAAGGTGAGTGCTCTCCCCCATATTCTTCCTTGTCTTTTATGTTGTTATTTTTCATCTATTTACCTTTTCCCCCACCTTATGCGTAAGATTAGGGATTTGATGGGTTTTGAAGGAATTGTGAGGAAGTAAGGAATTCATAGATTAGATAGTCTTTTGGCGACTTTTCTTCAAAAACTGGATTTCTCCTTCACGCTGGGCGCGCGGACCCGTTGGGCGGGTTGGGTCTTGACGCAAACCTGCTGGGCGGGGTGCGATACCCGCTGGGCGGGTTGGGTTCCGGTGCGAACTCGCTGGGCGGGTTCCCTGGACCGCTGGGCGAATACAACTTTTGCTATTACGTTCCTTGTGTTTGTAAACTCCTTTTGGCAGTGTTTAACTCATTGTTATTTGTTTTTTTTATGTCTTGTTGAGTTTATATTGTATGGTTGTTATTTACCTTAAAAAAATGAATGTGACATGAAATTGTGCCTATGATTCATGATAAAAGTCTATGAAAGTTGTGAGCATTATATGTGACCATGCATCATAACATTTGAATTATGTGATGAGGAAAGTATGTAGGAATCTGGCTGGTGGAGGCCGTGATGGGTTGTTTAACCTTAGCCTTGGGGGTTATCCGGTTGGGAAAACTCCAATGGTCCATGCTAATCCCATGGAGCCAGGGCGTATTGGCAAAACTGGGTAACCCTGACTAGTCACCGGGGGATATCATGCTAGTTGAGGGTGCGAAAGCCGAAGGCATCGGTACCGATGACGCTTCTTATGGCTTGCATTTACTCCTAGTCTACTTTCCGAAAAGTTTAGGTTGGTACCACATGTGCATGAGTAGTGGTTTAGGAACATAGCACGCATATGTATCTTGTTATAGTGTGATATGTTAGAGTGTGCTATGTTGTAATTATGTGAATTCTATGTGACCCTATCTATGTGAATTCTATGTAAGAATGTAATTGTGCCTTGTGATGAAATGTTAAAGTTGTGGACATGTGATCATATCTTGCACGAGTGTCGTTCCTGTTTGATAAAATAAAACGAAGTATATGTCTAGTTACTAGACAAAGAGTGTGAAACAATTATATGCTTGTAATTGGAATTGTGTTTGCTACCTTAAGGATAAGTGAGAGGCTAGACCTTAAGATAGTGTTATGAGGGTTCTAGTTGGATAATAATAGTTGTGAATAAGATAGAGAAAAGGTGAATTCCCTCATGGTGTAATAGATAGGTATAAGACAAGTAAGAGAGAATGAAATAAGAGTATTTTAGGATGTCTGTAACCTTAGACTTGACCCTAGGGGACAGCTTTGAATATTAAAAGGAAGAAGAGTAAATTCTAAAGAGGGTTTTGGGTAAGAAAGTATAAATAATGAGGATGAGTTCTTAAGTTAAGAATGAGATAGTAAACCAATATAATAGTTGTGAGAATGAGAAGAGCAATTAACAGGGAGTATTGACTGTTGAAAGGTGTAGACTCAACCATAGGTATGGATAATTATGAGAAACCTAATGAGGCTAAAGCCATGAGAGATAAGTAATGAAGGTTGTTTGAATAGAAGAGTCTAACCCAGCCGTAGAGTCCTTAGAGCACTCACTGAGACATTATGTCTCATTCCTTTAAGTTTTCCCTTTTCAGGATACAGGTGAAGACACGCGTAGATGGAGCTTGAAGTCACGTGCAAGAAAACGTAGTCTAGTTTATATTATGTTTTTATATTCTTCTTTGTATTTTGTATGATACCTTCAGGTGATAGATGAGTTATATTTGGCATGTATTTTTTTTATTGTATTGTTCGTATATAATATTTAATTATATTTATGAGTAGTATTTGTATGTTGTTTCTACCTTTTTCAGTTTGTTTTTTTAAAATCTAGACCTAGTTACGGTAATGCCCCTTAGGGTGTTACACCAAGAACTCTCATTCAACAACATCAGAGTTCGCTAAGCGAAACTTATGGCCTAGAGCACCATATTGCTCCTAGGGGCTTGTTTGCTCAGCGAGCACCTTCATTGCTAAGCGACGATGCAAACCCAAAACCAAAAGCTCTTCAAAAAACCCCCAAGAATTCATCTTTTTCACAACTCATGCCAAAAATCAATCGAACAATGGTCAAAACTTCATTATCAAACGTCAACCATACACGTATATATCAGATTTTATCACCCTTTCAACATTTTAACAACAAATTAGAGATTTCCTCATGAAACCCATTATCACCAAAGTTTCACCACCACTCACATAAATCACATTTTCAGGTCGATCCAAAGTAATATTTCAAGATAACAACACTCACCACTTCATAAATAAATCATTGTAAGCTTCCCTTATTTCTAGAAGCCTTTGAAAATTTGAATTTGGGAAAGAGAATAATTAAGGAAGAACCTTAAAGCCAAAATTTGGGGAAGAACTCCAACAGCAACTTCACAATTCTCGCATAATCCAGAGAATAGGGTTAATTCTTGAAATTTGGACCTACTATTGAAGAATTGGGGAAGTGGATTAGAGAAAGTTTAAGAGTGCTCTAGGGTTAGAAAGTGACAAAAATAAGAAAGGGAAAAAAGTCCTCACCAACTTATAAGGGTTATGGCTCTTAAGAAAAGGTTTGGGTTCACTAAGGCCCAACTATCACTCTCCATCCATCTAAGGTCCAAAACTAGCCCAGCACCGCAATTCACCCACCAAACTAACAGAGACCCTATTCACAAAGATATTCGGGTCAAACCACAATTTCTCAATTCCCACGATTTCAAACTAGAGTTTCCAAGACAACTCAACATAAAACAAATAACATACAACCATATCAAATTTATTATATATTAATCACAAAAATTAAATTAAATTTTCACTTTTAATTTTTCAAGTCACTAAATCATGCATTAGGAAAAACACAACTGTTACAATGTCATAACGATAACCATTTCTATCACACCATATAGTTCACGTGTTACCAAGAAAGTAAGAAAGACTATTTGAAGAAAATAATATGAATAAATAACAATATAAAAGTTAAAAAAAATATATTAGAATATGAAAAATATTAACTTGGATAGATTAAATTAAACTTGACATGTTAGAAAGAATTTATAAGATGAGAAAAAATTAAAGTATGAGAAATTTTAAGAGACAGACATTAATAATTTATAAATAATAATTTAAAAGTAATGAAAAAACCAAAAGATTATAACAATGCCTTTCTATCAATACCTTTGAAATTATCTATAATATACAAGTATCACATACCTACAAATATACACCAATCAACAATGATCAACCCTATCATAAATAACATAGAAAAAGAAATATAAGAAAAGGATTACAACTACTCGAACACAAGGATTACTAATGAAGAACTAATTCTAATAGAATAAACTAATTTGTAGGACAAAAAAAAAACACAAATCAAAACATAGAGAAAGCAAAAAAGTCAATTTAAAAATAAAAAATTTGAAGAGTCAATTTGAAGGAACAATGAGAGAAGAAATTAAGATCAATCAAGTGATGAAAGATAGGAAGAAAAGATATGTACCAAAGAAAGAGAAGTTTGTGCAAATGGAAAGTGAAAAGGTAGATAATGCAAAATTGTCACTCACACACACATGTATATAAATATTGTTTAAATTACCAATTGTATATTTATATTATCAAATAAAAATAAATCTGGCACAATTTTTGTGGCAAACATATACGGTAATTGAATATATTTTTTAAAAACGAAATTATAATATTTCTCTTTAGTGACAAATGTGTTTAGTGACAAATGTGTTGAAAAATAAATTATAAACCTAAATCAATAATAGAATGAATACTTGTTTAAAGTATTCATGATAATAGTATTAATTAATATTTAAGGAAACATAATAATTTATTAACATGTAATAGAATAATAGAATGAATAACACAAAATCAATTATACACGTAAATTTTAAATATAAATCTAATAGAATAAAAATATCTACTATTCTTCGTTACATTAGTATTAGTATTTAATGTAATATAATAATTTATTATCACGATTATCATTATAATACATAAATACTATAAATTATTATAAAATAATGATAATAAATATAAAACATGACCATAAATTTTATTATAATTATTTTTTAGTACATTAGTATTTAAGATAATATAAAAATTTATTATCATTATAATACAATTTTACGATAAATTATTGTAAAATCAAGATAATAAACAAAAAGTTACAATAATTATAAAAAGAAATCCATAAATTTTTTACCATATTTTATAAAATCAAAAATCTATTTAAAATTTAATGATTTAATTGATTAATTTAATCAGTGTATATACTTGTTATAATAACCTTAATTACTGTAATGAATATATTATTATATTTTTATGAATTTAAAAAATTGTTAAAATTTAGGCAAAAAAATAAATATGGTAATGCCATGTAGTATCTGCCTATGTGGCAAAACATTTTTTATAATATATAATAGATTACAATCAATATATATTTTAATTTATACTCTCAATATGTAGCTAAGTCTTTTATTTTTAATTCATAAAAATACATAATCATGTTAATTAAAGTAATTATGACTAATATATATTTTGATTTAAATTAATTAAGTTAATTATGACCCGATATATATTATTTTGATTTAATTTAAGGTAAGTTACACTTTTGGTCCTCCTACAATTTACAATATGCAATTTTAGTCCTTTTTTTAATTGCGTACATTTAATTTCTCAAATTTTAAAATTACATAATTTTGGCCCTGTCCATTGACTACTAAACCACTTAACTTATTTGGTTTATATAGTAAAACATATGTTACACATAATATTACTACATGAGATAATGACACATATTTTGTCTCCCAGTATGATTAATGTGTGAATTTAGTTTTTATTTAATATTAAATTTTTAGTATTTAATTTAAAAATAATGTTCACATTATCATATTTTATTAAATAATATAAACATACACTCACTTTTTCTTTTATTTCCTTTTACACTCAATTTTCTTCTCACATCTATATTATTTTTCTATCACCTCACTTATACTATATTATTTAATAAAATATTATAATAATTACATTATTTTTTAAATTAAAATAATAAATTTAACATTAAGATAAAATATTTAATATTAAATTATATAAATTTATTAAATTATACAAGTTTATAAATTTAATTAAATAATTTATATATTTATAAATTATTTTTTATTATGTGTATTCTAAATTAAATTTAATTAAATAGTTAATAAATTTATAAATTAAATTATATAAATTCTCACATTAATCATAATTAATAAATATGTGCAATATATATGCAATTATCTCATATTGTAATAGCATATATAATATATTTCTTAAACTACATATTTCAATATCATATCATTGTCACATCATCAATAAGCCATGTTGCACTCAACGTTTGACCATAAATGGTTAATTATGGACAGGATTAAATTGCATAATTTTAAAAATTAAGAGATTAAATATGTGTAATTAAAAAAAAAAGGAGGTCAAAATCACAGTTTGAAAATTATAGAGGACTAAAAGTGTAATTTAGCCTTTAAATTAATTGATAATTTTAATAAATATTCTAATTCAAATTTATATTAGATTCAAATTAAGATTATTTTAAATTAAGGCAAATAATATTAGAAAAATTTTCATGTAGAATAATTTTACTTTTTATTATTTGTCTCTTCAATTTAAATTTAAATATTCTAAAATAATCACAATAAATTTTGACCATATTGTTATTTCTACTATTATTTGTCTTATAATTCATAATAAATATTTACTTAACATAATTAATTCAAGACAATAAATTAATAAATAATATTTAAATTTAAATTAAATTAAATTCTAATCATATTAATTTATGTTTAAAATATCATACATTAATTATAAACTTTATATAAATAAAATAAAAATATCAATTCATAAATTAAAAATAACAAATATTTTTTGAAAAAAAATCTTCAAAATCTTCAATATTTATTAGTTATAATAGTATTTAAATTTACTTAAACAATACAAAAACATAAAAATTAATATTAAATTTAAACTAATTCATTTAAGTATATAATTTGATAATATGTTATGATATATATCATTTTTCTTTAAAGTATAAGATATAAATCACATTTTTGCATGGTATTAATTACATTAAATTATAAAGAGAAATACTAATTACATTAATCACACTTTTGCATGGTATTATGCATGAAGTCATAAATTCTAATTTCAGTGTGACCATTATACATCAAAAGAAAAAAGCTTATTTTGTATATCCACATGAATTTTTTGTATTCCGTCCAATCTTATTTTATATTTTTAAATTTTTTTAAGATTTATTTAAAAAAAGGACATCGGTACACATTGATATTTCGTGCAATTCATAACTAAGATTTATTTTTAAAAAAGGGGACATTGGTACACATTATTATTATGAGCAATTCGTGTTACTTTCTTTTGTAAAGTATAACATTGTTGAATTATAAATGATATATACTTTTATATGATTTTGTATGTAATATTTCCAAATTTATACTGGAAACCAAATTGATGCATATATAAAATATCACAATCAAACTATAATGCTTGTAGGAAAAAGTAATTAATTATAAAATTAAGAAATATTTCAATCATAGATGAATGTCCTGTTATATTAAAATCAATTGTACATTTAATCAAATTCAAATTAAATAATAATAATAATAATAATAATAATAATAATAACTACCTATGAAGATTTAATATTCCAGGTAATAGTAACAATAATAATTTGTTAGTTGACTCACCTGTTTAAAGTAAGGAACAAAAAGGATTCTTTAGTTGATTCTTCAAGTCCTTTATCATTGTCCTTACAAAATTAGTTTTAAAATTTCTCTTTTTTAACTTTTAATGTTGAACAATCAATCAACAATTAAAAATAAAATGGACTCTAACCATAAAAAAAATGGTGTTTCAAAGTCAATGATTAAGCAAATTTTATTTGTACATATGTTTAAAATATATTATGGAGTATACTACCACCCAAATTAACATGTACCAGAGAAATTATATTTTTATTTATTAAAAATTTTAATGATGTGTCATTTCATTGTTGATTGCGTTCAATAATGATATATTGAGTATATTAAGTTTCACTTTTACGCATATGATAATGAATTGAATCCTAACTAACATAATAACGTGCTTAAGAGATATAAATTATTTTCTATACATAAGGATAAAAATGTTATATGTAAGTAGAAATAAATATGAACTAAACTAAATTGAAATCACTAGAGAAAAACTTATGAATCCCTTATTTATTAGCCTAAACAAAATATGATTAACAATACTATTATATAAGCATTATCTTATTTTTGCATTCATCATTATTATTTTTACTGTAAACTATAAGTTTAAATACCCACAATTTTTTTATATATAATTAATGTTAGTCATTTCTTTCCTTTATGATGGAAATATATTTTTTAAAAGAAAAACTAATAATTACAAAATGTAATATAAAATATTTTTTATTATTAATATTTCTCATTTAAATTATGTATATATTTAAGTTATATACAAATGCAAATATATTTATAAATATAATAGTTTTTAAAACAATTGTTTATGTAAATTAAAATGATATGAAACATACATAAATATAAAATTATGTGAATTTGAATATATATCAACATTCATAATTTTTATATGTTTTTACATATTTATGTACATATCTAATAACATATACTGATATAAAATTTAAAAATAATTAAAAAATACATTAAAGATCATGATAATATACAAATTAAATTATAGATTATAAATTTAACACTGTGCAAGGTATGAATTATTACGCTAGTTGCACTATATATGACGATAAAAAGAGGATTAATAATATGTGTTCTGATAGTTTAAAGTCTTTTATATTCTTATTCTATCATAAATTGTTATATATGATAAAATAAGAATAATATGTGTTCTGATAGTTTAAAGTCTTTTATATTCTTATTTTATCATAATTATCTTAGCAATTATGTCAAAAGTAATTTCTAATTGATTAATAGTGTAAAAATACATTGATAGTGCATATCGATTAGACTCATAAAAAGGAAAGAAAAAATTGTCACTTTCTATTGCATAAAAATTATCCTACTATTCAACTAATACTCACTCTGGTCTTGAATAAAAACAAATGTGGTGATCTAAAATATAAGTAAATCTTAACTAATTTTACCTCATTTAATGAAATTATTTTTAAAATACCCTTTATTTAATTTAATTTTTATTATCATTGACCACTTTGATTCTCATTATATCAACTATATGACTTTCAAAATGGAAAAATATTCTCTTTGGAAACAAGATCCCATAAAATTGAAGTCTTCCTATAATTAGCGTAAAGGATAGTTTAGGGAATGAACTTCATTTTTTAAATGAGATTAGAAAATTAAATAAAGTTAATTAACATTCTTAATCAACATGAATTATTTTTTTTTCTTATATTTGAGATCGAAGTGAGTGTATAAATAAATAGAGTAAAAAGTCTATGTACTTAAAAGGTTTTTACATTATCATTCAATCACAAATTGTCATCTATGGTAAGTTTGTTAACTTTTACAATAATTATTTTAGAGATCTTACTTAGCATAATTTCTGATTAATTGACAATATAAAATTTTTTACACTGACAATGCATGAAAATTAAACTCAAATAAATAAATAAATAATGAAAAGTAAGGATTGAGCAAGAACAAATGACATAGCAGTAACCCGCTAAAGTCATCATGGTGGGAGGGTTTGGATAGTTTAGATTCTAACCTTAGTATTATCTTTTTATAACAAAAAAAAAATTACATAACAGTAATGATTTGAATTTTAAATTGTATCATAAAGTTGGGAGCGGATTCCCTAACTTTAGGAAGACAAAGTTACAGTGACTTTAGTTTATTTTTGGTAATCACTTACATAAGTTGTCAGGAACTTATACGAGTAGACATCAACTTAAATAAGCAACCAGTAACTTAAAGTCCAAAATTAACTAAAGTAAGTGTAACTTTCCCTCCTTAAAATCACTCAATCTATTTCTCATAAAGTCTCACTAAAAATTACGTCAACAGGGGGCATGGTCAGAAGAAATTGATTTCATTTTCTATTGTTTCACTGTTTTTTTATTTTCTCCTTGATTTTGCTTACATTGGACAAGAAAAGAACCAAAACAGAAAAACTCTCTCAGTATTATTTGCCAATTGCCCAATTCCATCGAAAATATTGTTTCTTCCTCCTCAGCCTCTTCGATCGAATGCACGATCATTGATGTCTCACCAAACGAAAATCGCGAGGAAAAAGGAATAAAAAAGGACAAAAACGGGGATAAAACATAACCATAGAAGTAAGAAAAGGGGAGGTTCTGGGGTCATAAAGTAAGGGAAGATCCCAATTGAGGATACTAAAAGCAAAACCATCAGCACTGTTGCTAAAGCTCTGTTATCTCTGAATCTGCCGCAATTGCTCATCCTATTCGATACAAAGGTGTTCTGTTCTCGTTGCTCCTCTTGTGTCATATCATATGAGACAACGTGGTTCATTCATAAACATTATTTTATATGGAATTTGAAGAGGGTATACAGCATTATACTCATATTTGAGGTACCACTAAAATATTTATATTTAAGGAAATAATGGTAAAAGTGGAAAGCATTATTTTTTCCGTTCAGGAATTCTAATTGAAATTGATTGAACATAGATTGTTGCATGTGGGATGGGGGAAGAACCAATAACTTAAATCAGTTACCTTCATTACATATCCCTTCATTATATATCTAACGGAGACGGTTTTGGAATAAATTAATATTCCACAACAAGATTCCCCACGCACAAACGGATTTTGCTGTAAACAATGGATTATGATTCTGTGAACAAATACAGTAAACGAAATGAAAAGGTGCATGCATTTATCTTCAATTGAAAAACTAAAAAGCTATGTAGATTTGAAGTTTAATTCTTCGAATGTTAAGAACCTATTAGCAGTTTTAAATAAAGATTAATTATTAACATACATCTACTTTTTCTACTATCTTATTTTTACCTCATTTTTTTTCTTATTTTCCTCTTTGTTTTTCATCACACTATTTATCTATCTCATTTATCATTTTCGCTCTCTTCCTTTATTTTTTCTCTTTATCTTTTTTTTTCTTTATTTTTTTTCTCTCTGTGTCCCTCTTCTTTCTATCCATATACCTCAAAATGGGGTGTATGTTGCTCATTTTCCTTAAATAAATTGATATGAGGAATTGTATTACATTCATGAATGCTTGCAGGAAAGAAGAATTTTGTTTTTTGTATTATAAATGTTTGTTATTAATAATATCATTCATTGGTGTAAAATTTAATTTTTACTTTTAAAGGATGTAACACATAATTAAATGATTTAGAAAGTCTTCGATACCATAACAACCAGTTTTTTTCATTAAATGAGGTTATTTATAATATTTTTTGTAAATTGTACATAATTATATAGACATTTATTGATTTCTATTTTTTCTTAATTAAAAATTTTATAGTTAGTAATCAATTAAAATCAAAACACACAAAAAATCCATCTAGTTCAATGTATATGCAATGTATCCAAAAGGAAAAATCGTTGCATATACAATACCATAAGTTGCACACATATCATAAATGGTTAACATGATTTTAAAATAATAATATCAATATATTTAGAAAAACTATGAACCCACTCGTGTAAATTATGTCCATTTTACACATTCACCCTATGTATTAAATGAGAAAAGTTATCTTGAATGAGGGTGTTTTTAGCTGTTATTCTTCAACAAGAGCATTTTTAGCTATCATTCTTCAATAAGAGCATTTTTAAGGATTTTTTAATCTCTTATATCTTTCAATCTATCATTTTAATATCTTTAGTTCTAAATTAAATTTCAATATTTTTTAAAAGAAATTATCAATAATTAAAAATTAACATTGTATTACAATAATTGTTTATTATAAATCTAAAATATATTCTATATGCTCAAAAACATTTATTGATTACAAATTTTAATTATAAGATAATTTATATATTCAGAAATATTTATTTATTATAAATTTAAGTTATATAAAATAAATATTTATTATGTACTATGCACAGGTTAAAATACTAGTATGATAATATACGAGTACGTGAAATGGATCATAGTGAGTTATTTACTTTAGAGGATAAAGTAAACAATCCCAGTTGATTAATAGTCAATATTATAAATACATACATAACAAATCATGCATCTGATAGAATGTCAATAGTTAATTTTTTTAATCTACAATTGAAATTACTTAATTATTTTATTTTTATTCACTTTAGAATATTCAAATTTCAAAAAGTTGAACCAACATTACATTGGTCTGAGTAAATCTAAATCAAATATCTTAAGTAAGGTTTCAAATTCGAGCCTTGTAAATGAAAAAAATGTAGTTGAAAAAGAAGACTTTACTAAAGGTGGTCAATTAAGTTCCACAATGAAGATTACTCATCGACAAAGTCCGTAAATACTCTGCACTGATGTCATGGTAACTAAAAAATATTCCAAAAAAAGTTGTACATTAGGCACATCATTGCATCCATTACTACGGGAGCTAGTTCATGGTTTGGCACCTGGTTAATTAGGTGACAATAGTTATGGAAAGATCTAAGAATAATGTATATTACTATTAAATATTATTTGAATAATTAAGATTAAAAGAAAAATGTATATAATTTTAAGTATTTATATGATTATTAATTAATTTTTAATCTTGACTATTTATGTATAATTATATAAGTCAAGTTTATAGTTTTTACATTTTTTAGAATGAGAATTATTATTATTTTTACTACTATTATTATATATAACAACTCTAAATTATTATGTGAAATAAAAATACATTATTAGATTGAAATTAATGGTTCAAATTGTGTATCTAATTAAAAATAAAGAAAATTACGTGAAATTTATAATTTTATACATAATGTAAATCGTCAATTTTAGTTTAATAATTATAATTAAATATTCTCAGACAATAACTAAAAATTCTCACATAATATTCTCCTCTTTTGCGTCTCCACCTCTCTCCATTCTTATTATGCTAAATGAGAATTCTTCTACTGTCAGTAAATTACTCTTTTTTATGAATAATGTCAACTCATTTAACAACTTAAAAAATGTTTAAAGACAAGTTAAAAAGAAAGGAAAGACGAGAAAAGGACTACAAGGAATAGTTAATTACTTACTATTTAGATATTTAAGGGAAAAAGGAAAACGCTTCTCTTTATTTGAGAGGTAAAATTAAGGTATAATGAATGAAAATTATTTCTCTCTATACTTTGATTTAAAACAAGAGTTTAATTTTTTTATATGGTCAATATAAAAAATTTTATAATCTCAACCAATCAAAAATTATTTTTATATGATTTTTAAAATTGTTATTATAAAAGTTAATAAATTTATCATACATAACAATTTGTAATTGAATAATAATATAAAAATACTTTACACTATTAGTATATGAGTGTAATGGCTATGTACTTTTAGTGTAAAAACTTTTACACTGCCAATCAATCAAAAGTCATTATTTGTATGACTTTTAGGATAATTATTGTAAAAGTAAATAAATTTATCACATATGATAATTTGTGATTAAATGACAATGTAAAACTATTTTACATTATCAATACATAGCCTATTTTTTCTCAATACATATACTATTTACTCTTAAAAACAAACCATTTCTCAATCTTTATATTCATTACAAATTTTCTAAACAAGATTCATGTAATTGAAAGAAATATTATTACTTACATGTACAGAACCACCCCCTCTTCTCCCTCTCAAAGAAAATCATATAAAGAAAATTAATAATTAGAAAAGTTAAATTAATTTGTAAGTCTTTATAATTTCATTAGTTTCTTAAAATTTAAAATTATTTGTCATGTCATGTGCTTAGATGGAAAAAATTTGAGCTACACGTTTCAGTATTCCTGGTGCCAAGTCTCACCAGGAAGAAGGCCATAGAAATCCGTAGGCTTGTGTCTGGCAATGTGGTTGTTTACTTGTACACTACATCTTCCACCAATTGTTCTTCACAGTAGAACCCAGGGAACGAAATAGGAATCCCGTCAAACCCTCCAGACCCATCGTTCATTGAGTCCTCTTCCACGCTGAACCCATTGCTTCCACCTCAGGGGGGTATAGGTGTACCTATAATTCAATTTCAAGTTGTATATGAAAATCATAATTGACTGAAAACTGAAAATTTTATGTCCATGATTTGGTTACGAGTAGTGATTGAACTCTTCTTCTTTTGGAAGAGTTGGGTTGAGACAACTGGGTAAAAGCTGATATAAATTAACCTTTGATATGGATATTAGATAGGGTCCAGGTTGTACAATTGCTGTAATTATAGAAACCATTTTGTCCTTCATGACCATGTGAATTTAAAAGCCTCTCGGGTGTCCTCATCAAAAAAAAAAAAAAAAGCCTTCCCGGGTGAGCTCCATCCTTAGCTTTAACTTCTATTTTGTTCTGAATTTGATCTATTTACTACCCTTCCTTAACTATGCTAGAAATTTAACGTGGTAGTACTTTTTATTCTTGATTATCCTTCAAGATTGGCTGTTCCAAGACACACCGAGAGTTGCTGTCTAATTTACCTTGAGTATTGGCTGTACCATGTTGTGTACTATGTCACATCCTCACTTTTGTAGCTTACAAAGGTTATGTTTGTTTTTTGTTTCAAAAAGTAAAATTAAAAAACTTTTTTTTTATTTTCATTTGGATCTGATTGGAAATTGAATTTTGTCTCAATTTTACATTGAAACTCAATTTGAAATGGAGGTAAAGGATAGTTGCTTTTGCAAACTTAGCTTGTAAAATAAAGTTCATTCAAACTAAAGTTTGCAAACTTTAATTCAAACATGCACTTAAATTTAGTTATTGTTGAAGTAATTAAAACCTAAATAAATCAAAGAGATTTAGGAATATATTTTCAAATAGTAGAAAGAGGAACAAGTGAGTTAAAATTTTTACAGTAAACACTCAATTTTGTCTGGATAAATAAAAAAATATTTAAAAATGCCAAAAACCAAGCAAATATATATATATATATATAAACAAATAATCAAAAATTGAAAAATGCATAAACTGTTAAAATAAAAAATACAAATCAGAAAAGTGAAAGATGGTAATAATAAAATAAAGAGTAAATTATACTTGCACTCCCTGCGTTTTTTTGAAATTTTGCTCGATACCCTTTTTTTTGGGTATTACTTTGGCCCCCCTTAATGAAACAGCGTTAACTAATGGTCATAATTTTATGTTGAATGACGAAATTGTCCCATTCGTCTTGTACAGCTCCTTCTCCACTATGTCATCTCCATCTACAATGCTCTCTGTCTTTTCCACCACTTCCCTAACCTTGACATCTTCATGCACAACACCCTCATTCACGTACTCTCTCTCCCAAACCCCTCTCCTTTCCCTCCACCCTCTTCATCCAACTATGCCACCAACCTACCTCTCCCCTGATAATTTCTCCTTTGCCTTCGCCCTCAAAGGAATTGCCAACTCTTGCCACCTCAGAGCTGGGATTCAATTGCATTCCCAAGCCTTCCGCCAAGGCTTTGACACCCACATCTTCATTGGGACAAAGTTGATCAGCATGTACGCCAAATGCGAGGACTTCAGTTTTGCGTGATGGGTGTTCAATGAAATGTCTGAACCAAACGTGGTCGCGTGGAACACTACTATCACCACGACTTTCCGGTGTGGTAATGTGGAAGGCTATGAGGTTTCTTGGAGCACTATGATTGTTGGGTTTGCTTATAGTGGTTGTTTTCTGTAGCTTTTGGAATATCAAAATTTCCAAAGAGGAGGATTTTAAGAATTGTAAAGAACCAGGAAGTCTTCTTTTGGTCTTTGGAAGTATGGATTGCACGATTTGTATATGGGATTTTGACATTAGCAGTCTTATTATGATGATATGTATATTGAGAGTAGTTGTTATTGGATCATATGCATACTGGAAAGCTCTATGATGATACATCTGAAGGCTTTTTACCTAATTCCTTTTGTTGAAATTAAATAAATCAATTGGATTTTTTTTGGTTAACTAGGAGAATTGTGTTGTGTTTTGTGTACGAGTTCAAGTGCATGGTTATAGAATGTCACTATGGAGCGAACATATAGGAGTTGTGGAAGAATATTTTGAGCAACCAAAAAGCCTTGAATGTGTTAGACAAATAAGGTCATTTAGTGAGTTTAACTGGAGATAGTACGTAGCTAATGAGGTAACTGAAATGAAAAGCCATCTATTAAAATATCCGCTTGAAAGTGATTCAAAGGGTAAGGTCAAGCCTTTTTTTGGCTGTGTGACATTCCTAGACGTTGGTTGGAACATAAATGGCACTGTCACAATACTCAAAGAAAATCTTACCATTTGATCATTTATGTGAGTTCTCAAACTTAGTGAATAATATAGTAAACTTTAGTAGCTTATTTACAATATTTAGATTCTTTTGGAAAAAAAAGTAAGACTTATAAAGGTTTGAACTTATAATCTTCTTTGAAGGAGTGGTTTACTCTCAATGACTTATTTAGGATATAAGGTAGTCTTAAATACCAGCTTGTCTATATTTCAGTGAATAAATCCCTTTTTCCTTTTTATATTAATGTAAGGTTATAGTTAGTTGTGGTTGCCTCCTTGGCCTCTCTTGTAGATAAAGACTGTAAAACTAAAGAAAGTAAGTTAATAGTAGGAATATAAAAAATCTCTTGGAAATGAGAAAAGAAATGATTTTTCGCAACATATCTTAAGGTCTCTAAGAATTATCGACTATGAACTTATGTATTGAACAAGTGAACTTCTTTTTGGGAAGGAATTGGTTGATTGGTACTTGTTATCTTTTCTTGACATGATTCATATGTTCTTCTCTTAACATGATTAGTGTTCTGGTGACCTGTTCTACATTGGGCACCTAAACTATTTTTTTTCCTAAATATATAAACTCTGTAGAGGGATGTATTTTGGGTGCTTTTTGCACAAACAACAAAATATAGCTTTATGCATTTCTTACTTCAATTAGTTGAATGCACTCATTATTTGACATTAACCTTTTTCAAGCAACCATACTGACTAAATGACTTGTCAAATACGCAAAATGGTTGGGACTACAGGTGCTGTAAAGCGCAAGTTAATCCCAAAAGACATTATTTTGCTGTCACTCTCCAACCCAAGCACAAGACGTGTGTAGGGTTGAATACAAAAGGTGTAAACAAACTCCATGTCTAGCCAAGGGTCCATACATTGTAGTTTTGTGCAATGAGGTCAATGAAGATGGTGTCCCTGTTTCAACCTTGTTCCAGTGCACCTGCCTCCAAACCAAGATTTGATGGGAATATGGAAACGAAGATGGTAAGGACATTTTGGGAAAAAAAATATCATTAAAAAGCATGTGCAAGTCACCTGTTTCACTCCTATTAACGAACTGGACGACATTTAGGGGTTAGGGGGGTAATAGTGTAACACATGCCAAAAAATATGTGAACATTTGGGTGAAGCCTAATTGAGGTGATTCAAAGATGGTAAAAGGCAACATGTAACGCAATTGTGAAAAGGAGAGAAAATTCATCTAAAGGGGAAGTTTAAAACAGCAAGACAATGTAGCTATTTTGGTTAGCTAAAAACACATAAAGGGGTAGAGCAATAGGGGTGGGTATTACGGACCTCTCACACGAACATAGATCTTCTCCAGCCAAATTTTCCTCCTGCCAACATCCAGCAACATCTTTACCCGATTGGTTATTGCACAACAAATAAGAAAAGAACAAATGTAGTGGATGGTATTGATTTCAGCTGGAGAGAAAAATAGTGCTAGAGAGGTAGGAGAGGATCTATATTCGAATATTTCTCTTATCACTACATACACAGAGTGAAAAAGCTATGCCATTTTATGTCTTTGACCCACCTTGAAAATCACTTCATTCTTTGAAGGATAACCCATCCAAGGTCTCTTCCCTCAAAAGTACCACTATAACGTCCTATCTATTGCTACTAGACAACACTACCATTTTTAATTTAACTACCTTAGTTAACATACACATTCCATGTTCATCTAAATTGTGCACACACACACACACATATAAGAGATTATCCATTTCTAATACATACATAAACGTTTTATATGTACAAATTAAAATTAAATAAAACATATGTACCAATGCCTTTACTTTAATATTAATATACATCAGTAAGGGAGAGGAATACAAAACTCACTCCCTAATACTGGTTAAGCTATAAATCAAAACTAAAATAGCTATCAAAACAACATCAACAGTGACAATAGGACTTGTTGTATCTCATTGTCTCCAAGCTAGCAGCTCAGCCATCAACTCTTATCAGCTGGAGCAACTGACGCCTCTACATCTACTCCCACATCAACGACATGATCATCACAGGCACGAACCATATGTACAAATAATGTAAGGGTAAGCTTGCTTGAAACAACATAACATATATTATGAAAGAACAACGATAAGAATTCTCCAACTCATACATCCACAATCAATACAAGAATAACAACAATAGCACCCACAACAGCATCAATCATAGCCACAACAACAACATACAACATCACCACCAACAACGATAATAGTAAAAGAAATCTTCATTTGCATAAATACACACATACATACACATATAAATATATAGGATCCACATAAAATTCTATAATACATGATCACTTTATAGATTAGTGATATCAATCACTATGCCAATGCATGAGGACACTACTCTCGAGAGATTTTCAACAATTGAGCAATCAGTTAGGTCTCATCCCCTAATATGGCATTAACAATAAGTGTCATGCACCATTCAGGGATTGCCAACTCTGATCTATGGATAAAATTATGTGGTTTGTCAAGATAATTATATGTAAGTGGCAATGCATAAAGACACTACTCTCGAGAGATTTTCAACAATCAAGCGATTAGCCAAGTCTCATCCCCTAATATGGCATTAACAATAAGTGTCATGCACCATTCAAGGATTGCCAACTCTAATCTATGGATAAGATCATGTGGTTTGTCAGGATAATTGTATGTAGGTGGTGGCTCACCGCAACTCAAAGTTTGCACTACCTTGGCCCTCTGGGAATTGCCCATCCAATTATCCCCAAAGGCCCATCGATAGCTGCCCCACGTTTTATCTAGCACTAGGTTGGAGGCCTTGTCTGAGTTATCCGCTCCAATCAACCAACCAACTTACGTGCTTGCTCGCACCATGGCATGAGGTCCATTGTCAGCTACCTTAGCCGCCAACATATGCATGCAATGCATGTACAACACCAATAATCCTCATGTCATCATCAACAAGTCATAATCAATAATAAACAACAACTTTTCATCCAAAATTCCAAGTGAGCTCAATAAAGCACCACACATGACCATAACAACACAACAACACCATATAGGCTCAATTCAGCACCTAACATGGCTACCAGGTAAGGCCCTATCTGAGCAGCCTATACCTCTATAGGATTTCACCAACAAATCTTCTTGACAGTAAGAGAAGGTCCTATCTAAGCAACCTTCCACTTTAACAACATATTAAACAAATCACTACAATTAAAAACCAAAACTCATTTTTGAAAACCATTTGAACATCCAACTTGTCTTAAAATATACATTTGACATCTTTAGGAGTCAATAACATTATCAACTAACAACAACAATGATAACTTTAGAAAATCAAGCATATAGGGTGAATATATCTTTGAAATCAATGTCGTTTCACCTTTTTCTTGGACCCAACCCTGATAAATCCACGCTCAGCGTCACAAAACTGGAGCTCACGCCAATACATCAGAGAGGATAGGGCCTTTTGTCACTCAACACCAATTCGTTACTAAGCACCATAATTTCGTCGCTAAGCAACAATTGTAATTTTTACAGTTTGCATTGAGATGACCAAAGGTCATTTTTGCCACAACAATCAACAATAAGCATATCAAAATACTCCTAGTTACTTCAAATACCTTTCTAACCGATTACATAACAATTTTTTCTACAAATCATCAACAAATTTCAATATCTCTTCCAAAAATCCATTTTTATCAAGAACAACATTCACAGAAATTCAATCATTTCCAAAGTAGCCACTAACACAAAATCAATCAATAGTAAGCTTCCCTTACTTCTTCAAATCTCCAAAATTTGAGTTAATGGAAGAGGAGAGAAATAGAACTGAAACTCTTGAGCCAAACTTTGAGGAGAACCTTCAAGAAGAAGAATAACTCTCGCACTAAACCAAGAGAGACACAACTGTACTTGTTGGGACGAAATAGATGGGAGAAAGCTAGAGAGAGATTTGTGAGAAGGAACTTGAAAAAAATAAAAAAGAATTGAGGGAGAAGAGAGGGTCATCCTCTTTATATAGAGGATTTGGGCGCAAAAAGGCTTTGGTCCACCAAGGCCCAACTCTCGCCTCCGGATACTTCTAGGCTCAAAACTGACTGAACACCACTGTTTCCTCACTAAACCAACTAAGATATCACCAATAGAGTCATTTGACTCAAACAATTTTTTCTCAAATTCCACTATTCAAATTAGAGTTTCCAAGACAATACAACACAAAACAACAACCACACATCTACAATTTATTTATTGCATCTTAATTACAAAACCAAATTTAATTTCCACTTTCAATTATTAAACTACTATATCACACATTAGGAAAACACTGGGGTTACAACCACCATCTTTGGCATAACCGACTTATGTTGAACCAGTCATCATCACTTGTGTCTACACCACCAGATTTAGCTTCAAGACTCAAATCCACCTACATAGGTGCTTCAATATGCTCCAAAAAAGCCCATGGATCGTTGGTCTTCCTCTTGATCATAACCCCCTTCTTCTTAAAAGCTTCAATCATTTTGAAGAACTGTTGCAAAAATGCTTCACATGAAAATGGATGAAGCAAAATTTGATAACAGAAAAGGGAAGTAACATCAATTTCGCAAAGCCAGCATACCATCGAATAGCAAAGTCATTGGTCCAATATTCGTCTACAATTGAAAGGCATTGTTATAATTCACAGTCAATAAAGAAAACATTTGTATTGGTGGTGCTAAGGAGAAACTAAGAACTAGCAAGGTTAATAGTTTGACAGGCAAAGGAAAAGAGAATGCTACAAGGAATGTGATAGTGAATCAAAAATGCATTGCAAGAGGTGTTTTTGTAGGGGGCCATGTTAAAAGTCATAGAACTATAGAACACAATCATCCACAGAAGGATGACACAATAGATCAACTACTTTAACAATAGACACCAATCAACGTGAAGCAAAGAACCCAATTAATCTAGCCAAAGGATTTACCTACGTTAGGGGAGAATCGCACGCAAGAATAAAGAAGCCATAGAAACTTTTGGCTCTCAAATCTCATTTACACATTAGACTAACAAAGTACAAGATATTTATAGTCAGTAACTAACTAACTAACATACAGTTGTCAATAACAAAATAATAGAAATTAAGAAACAATAGCTATATTAGCTAACAAAGGTCCCACACATGAATAAGGCTCGCAAAGCTTTTGTTAAGACAAAGAACGAATTTATGACCTTTGCTTCATTTTGATAATAACAAATAGTCTTATGCTTAATTGTCTGATCACATGCTTTTATTGCATGATTTCACTATCGTCTGCTCGTGTGTTTTTTTTTTAAATCAAAAGATATTATGTCAACTAACCCTTTCAGACGATATATGTTGAATAATGTGTTTATTCATAAGCTCTATTACACGAGAACCTTTTGAGTTTTGGAAATCGCGTACCCTCTCGAAAAAGAAGATGTCTACATACCTATCTCTGAAAAAGTTTAGCTTTATGCTAAAATGAAGGAATTTTTGTATAGATGTCAATACGAAAAGCAAAATATGTCCACTACAACAAGATTGAGTACGAGAAAAGCTAGATAAGCAGACTGCTTTATCTTATCAGAATGATCGATTGGTGAAAAGCATTAAATGTGGCATTTAATGCTCCAATGACTATTTTCTTTACCAAACGAAGGATGTCTATAAAAGCTCTCACAACGAACACTTTGGGAGAAATCTATAAATAGAAGAAAAGATCATTGTTAAATTAACAAAACCCTTGGCAAATTCTCCTTTCTCTTAATCTATAGTCTTGAACAAATTATTCTTGTAACAAATTCCTGAGTTTCATTATATATCCGTCTGATAAAACAATAGTCTGGTGTGATATTTTACCCTTAACCATTTCTCTGTGAAATTGGTGAAAGCCTGAAGAGGCTTTGGATCAAAGAATACTTAGGCATTTGCTTAGAGAGGCAAGTGAAACACTACTTGGGTTGAGCCTGAAGAGGCTTGGATAAAAGAATACTTGCAGCTTGTTTAAGTTATAGTAAGACTTGGTAGTATACCAACAACTAGACGTAGTCTCTAGGGGTGAGACAAACTAGTATAAACTTCGTGTTTCTCTTGTTTACAACTTTTCTTCATTTTCACAAATCTCTTTTAAAAATATTTATCATCTATCCTTCAGACGAAACATCTCTTTGGAAAGGTTTTGCAAAAAATTTTAATAACACAATTTAACCCCCCCCCCCCTTCTTGTGTTATTCCCGTGTTTTACACCTTTCTTAAGTCCTTTCTGGTTTTAGAACTCCTCAACAATTAGTGTTCTAGCATGAACACAGCTCAATCAACTATGGCTTTTAGGCACAGACTGCCACTACTATTAAAAAGCAATTTGAAATTGAATATTAAGAAAGGGTAGAAGTGAGGATATCTTGAGTTAAAAAGCTCCTACCATTTTGTTAAGCCTTGTAAAATATTTAGGTTATATTCCCCATACTTAGTTCATAGGAGTTTGGAAACAGGGTAATCTTACTATGAACTCAAATTAAAGCTAGTACATTCATAATGAACATAATCAGGGCTAGGAAAGGCCTTTTTAGTTAAACCACTTTCATTTTAAAGATGATTTGTGCTATTATTGGATAAGAAACTTACAGATTTTTATCTCAAATTCTAAGGCTCACTTCTCAGTTCCTAATGAACCTTAGAAGTTGCGGAGTTTCCCATAAAATCAAATTGTCATAGTCGGACTCAAACAAGCATAATTTGAGTTATAAGAACTATTTTTGAATGAGACTAGTTTCATTTGAAAAATTATCCTTATTAGTTTGATTCTATAAAATTTTAGAATATTTACTCAAACAAACTGTTCTCGAAAAGCCAAGCAAATTGATTGTTCTGTCAAAGGCACTTATATGAATTAGCTAGCTTAGAATGTGCATAACTTGGCCTACAAAAATCATTTCAGAGTGAGGCCAGTGGGGTTTGAAGATAATAGGGCGTACTTTCAAAAGGTTAAATTCTAGAATTTTGAAGCTAAAGGATTGCTCCCAATACATGAAAACCCACAGGGCCATAGAATAGGATTACTCCTAGTAAAAAATTACATTAGATGTAAGACAAATTTATTATATTCTAACAATGAATGTGTGCCAAGAAAAGAAATGTGTAATCCCCACTATTTTTAGCTAGATAAATTCAAAAGACAGATAAAAATTCTTTTTTTAAAATATTTTTTAATGTGTATTGCCTCAATTGAAGTACTGAAAATAAAGTCATGCTCAACACTATGTTTGGATAATGAGTGACATAGGGAGAAAAAAATAAAAATAAATAGTAGGGATAAAAATAAAAAAGCAATAAAGTAAAAAAAGAAAATGTGTTACTTAAATAGGAAATAATAAGAAAAAAAATGTCTCCTCTTGATTGTATTAATAGAAGAGAATGTGAAAAGAAATAATAAATGATATAAAAAAACTTTTATACTAATTAAAAAAGATAAATTTAATTAAAAATAATTTTTTTACCATATGATTTTTCCTTCACATAAAAACTAAAATAAAAAAAATATTCCCCTCTCCCAATTTCCATCACCTTATTGGAGGGGAAGTTTATAATCTCACCAAAAAAAAAATCCTTCAAAAATTTAATACTTTCAGCTTGTTTATCTTCTCAATTTTACTTTCCTTCTATTATTATGAAGAGAAATGCTACGAACACACTCTCTGACATACTCTTTTGAACGCACTCCTTCCTATTAGTTAAAATTTATTGAAAATCACAAAAAATTATAAGTCCCACGTCCTATTTAATGAGGCTCTCTCATACTTTTGTAGTTTTCAATAAATTTTAACTAATAAAAAGAGTATAGTAGTTAAAATGTGTTAAAAAGTATGTTGCTAGCACTCATCTTATTATGAATCTAAACAAAGTGTAAGTTCAATGAAAAGCGTAAAGGAAGGAAAAAAATTTCTATTAGTCAAAGCTCAGATAATTTCTCATTGATGAGTTCATGCATATTTGAATTAAAGTTGAGAAAGTTCAAAAATACTTTTATTCTCAAAATAACAAATCTTTCCTTCTCATTTTATACATTGAAACGTGCAATTTTACATTGAAATTCACAAAAATACTTTTATAATTTTAAACCAAACATAGCCTTGATTTGGTCTTGTGAGTTATTTCTTTAATTATTATATCTTCACATTGAATGAAATCCTTGAAATTCTAGTGCGCCTTTTAACTAGTAATTGATAAGCTCAAATGTGAGTGTTGACAACATAGATATCAACATTTGAAAGTGGGGCAGCGCCACTTCTAACAGGTTACTATCTCCAGTCCTTTATATAGGTAATAAATAGATATATTTTTTAGTTTTAATTATAAGCAACATAAGATATATTAATTGTTATGTTCTTTTTATACCATTAATTTATTGTAAAAAATTTTAATAAGATATTCACTAATTTTTCATGCAAATAGATACATTCACTGACATATTAACAGTATAAATTACACTCATTGATGATTATGAATAGTATTATTAACATAACTACTACTTAAACTATTTAATTTTATGAATATTTTTAAAATAAAATTTAAATTTATGACATTATTAATTAAAATTAACTTAACTTTTTTTATTAGTTTTGATAAATTAGTTATTTATTACTTATATAAAAGACTGGAAGTAGTATTTTAGTATTTGGATTGCCAAAAAGTGATTTATAAAAGATTTTATATATATATATATATATATATATATATATTGATTTCTCACGTATATCTTTTTTTCAAAATTAATCTTGTTAGAAATACTGTTAGACATTAAATATAGTCACCTCTTTTAACAATTTACAAATATTCAAACCTTGATTCGTCTCATTATGAAAAACTAACATTTTTTGCTAAATCCAACTCTAGTTAATATATATGCGTGTGTGCACACGCTAAATAAATAAAATACAGCTATTCCTATTTGCCGAAAAATGTTGAATGTATTCCAAATTTGGGATGCATGAGTGTAAAAATGAGAGTTGGGAAAAAAAAAAAAAAAAAAAGGAGAGCAAAAGTAAAAGATTAATAAGTAATGTGATAAAAAAGAGATAAAATAAATAAGATTAAAAAAAGATAAAAAAGAAAATGAATGTTAAACTATAATTTAGAATAAAATTGCGAATGAATCCAAAACCCGAGGAGCAACATTCAAAAAAGTCATTCCATCCCACGATCATTTGGGACGACGGGGAGGTACTTCTTTTCTCATACAAGTACTTCGGAGCAACACCTGATGGAAAATCCCGTTACAGATTGGTACAAAGCATATAAAAGTTATGCTAATTACCTATGTCATTATTAAGACTGCATGGGAAGCTCCAACTTGAAACTTCTGTCTTGATGTGTTGGTTTTCCAGTTGTACATCCATGCGATGGCCAGGAGAAGATCAACAGGTCTGTAGGAATACTTTGAGTGAGAGACAATTCTAACTGTTAGAAGGGGCTTCCTCAACACATTTCTTTTACTTGCAGTTAGATAATCATTTTGTTCATGTTCTTCCTCTATTGTATCTTCTGCATTTCTTTCTGAATCGGATTGATATCTTTTCCGTAGAGGGATAACAGCAAAGAAAGATGTATTCCAATCCCTGGTCTCCAAAAACTTGAGTAGTATTTCTACCACTTGATTCACAGTAAGAACCTGAAGGCTCGAGAAATATGATGAGTTATGATACAAAAGGAAAATTGCATTTTCTAAGTGGAAGACTATAGTGTGTTGTCAGTTGTCACATATTAGAAGACTCTACAGGGTAAAAGATCCCACACAAAGAAACAAGTTCAATGTTAGCATGCAACTTATCAGATTGAGAGCTTAGAACACCTATACCCAATTTGCAAGGCAAAAACACGAAAGTCTTACTTATGATATCTTTGGCTGGGAGGAAGAAAATTAGAGAGAAAAAATAAAAACATAGGTAACTATGTATTTTCTTTTATTTGGTTAGACAGAAAGTAGGAGGAAAGAATGAAAAAAGTTGACTTCTAGAAAAAAAATTCAAAATCTTTTCTTTTACTTCTCTTTTAATTCAAACTTCAAACTTTTTTCTTTCCTCTCACTTTTCTACCCCACCATTCCAAACATGCCATTACTCTGATTATTTCAGAGGGGGAAAAAAAATTGAGGAAAAAAAGAAAATTTTGAATTTGAATTGAAAAGAAAGTGAATAGAAGGAAACTTTTGAATTTTTATTTGCAAAAGGTCTACTTTTCTCTCTCTTATGTATTGTTGTCTATTTTCTATCTTCTCATCCAAAGAGATCACTACAACTCAAAAGGAAAGTAAAGGAAAAACAAAGTGCAATGTCATAAGATGTGCAATGATTCTAATTTTAGACATGCCCCTTCCATGCAATATGAGCATAACTTAAGAGCCAAATCAAATGTTAGATTCAATTTGAGAGAGAACAAAAATGCCTATACAAATAAAGTACCCAAAAGGCCAAAACCTCAAAGTTGCTAACAAGTTTACTAATTTCATCCCCAAAGACTAATTTGTACAGAACAGGAACTAAACCGACACAACTTATCATTCTCAAGACGAAATTGTATATTTACTATGAGATGAACAATACCTGAGAACTAGACATCTTCATGAAATTTCCTATGGGGAGTTTAGCCGTTTGAATTCCTTGCTCTTGCGCTTTCTTCAACGTTATCCCTTTCCACCGGTTCCTATCCACCAACCCACCAATAACATAAACCTTCTTCAAATCAAGCTCTTCAAGAACAATCTCCGAATCCGCGGTGAGATAAACTAAATCCTCCTTACGATCACGCAAGGCCTCAACGTAAGACCTATTCTCCTTCTCAACTATCCACTTATCAAACCCCGGTATCCGCTTCAACGCGCTCTCCATTTCACCGTCGCAGCCAGTGAGCCAAAGATGCGCAGGGGAAGCACACCTTCCATTCACTGCGTAACAATACATAATCTGCAAATTCAATCACAGCGTTATTAACGGATTATTCACTATTAGTCAGAATTATAAGGTTTTAAATTGTCACGGTCAGGTTTTTTCCCGATACTTGACATTGTGGAAAATTGCGGATAAGTGCGGCCCCAATTACGGTCCCGAAGAGTCCAAAAACCTTGACGTTGCGGTTGTAGACCGTATTTTAAGACCTTGTCAGAATTAAATCGAGTAATTGAGTTGAGGATCGAACCTGCTGAACGAGGCTGTGGATTTCGTTAGGGTTCATGAGGTGAGAAAACTGGAGATCGACGACGACGTTTTGGCCTTGTTCTCTCGCTAAGGAGAGTCTTTCTCGCTTGCTCTCTTTCTTCTGCGTCCTCTTCTCCATTCTCTCCTTGCGGAGGTTCCTTCGAGCCTCTAACAGCTTCTCTCTCTCTCCTTCGGGGACGCTCGCGAGGCTCTCTTCCCACTCCTTTCGCTTTCTCTCTACCTCTCTCCTCCTCTGCTCCTTCGCCGCGGCTTTCTTCTCTGCCTTCTTCGCCTCGTACCTCTGCTGCTTTGCCAGCTTCTTCTGCGCGTTCTTCGATAGGACTGGGGGATCCGCGTCTGCTTTAACGACGGCGGTTTGGTCGGTTCGGGGATCCTCCGTTTCCGTCGTCTGGAGTGGAGCGCCGGCGTCTCCGCCGCCGGGGGCTTCCGGCATTGTTGGGATTAGGGATTTGTTCGAGACGCTCTAAGGGGAATTGCTCTCTCTAGTTTCGTACTTTTTATCTGTTCATATTTTTTTTGAAAATTATAAACTGTTTTGGGTTAAAAGACCTGCCCGTTTGTTTAGGGGACATCCGAGTATTTTTGTTTGTTTATATAATAGAGGCTTAAATAACTTTTGGTTTAATTACTTATTTTGTTTTTATAGTCCATTAACTTTATTTTTTAATTACTATAATTAAAAATGATCTGTTATAGTCTTTATATACGTACTTTTAATATCGGTTTTGTCCTTACCATCAAGTGTGTCTTAACTTTGTAAAATAAAACCATCACAAAATAAAAATTGGCGATATAAAACTATCACAAATTGATATTTTTGGCATTTTTTATTTAATTTGTAGCAATTTAAAATGGCAGGAACTAAACTGATATCGAAAGTACATATATAGGGACTAAAACAGATTGTTTTTAACTATATGAACCAAAAGGTAAAGTTTGCACAATTATAAGGACTAAAAGATAATTAAACCATAACTTTTTTGTCCATATTTTATATAGGAAGTTTTGCTTTTAGTTTTTTATAAGTTTTTTCATTTTTTTAAATATTTTTTTTTGTTTCACTTTGGTTACTATCGTTAGGTTTGGTCATTAAATCTAACGAAAGAATCAAAAGAGAAAATGCAAAAATTATAAAGACCAAAAGATTAAGAAGACCAAAATAAAAACAACCAAAATTAAGAGGATTAAAACAAAAACAATCTTATATTATAGGGACTAAACAGTTATTTAAACTAAATTTATAAAAATTAAACCTTCAAACACTGTAAATGTAATGATGGAGGGCAAAAAAATTAAACCTATAACGAATGCACTAGTGATGAGCCAAAAAAAATATTAAAATTAAATCTTGAACATACAACTTCGTAGAAGTTATGAAATGATGCAATCACCTTCAATTTTTAAAGAAAATAAAGCAAATAGAGAGCAACAAAAGTGAAACATAAAACAAGACGAAGTTATCAAAATGAATGGTAGCAAACGAGCGTGAAATAAGAAGGTTTTCATTGTAGGTTTAATTTTTCTGCTTCCCATAAGTGCATTTGCAGTGTTTGAAGGTTCAATTTTTATAAATTTGATTTAAATAACTATTTAGTCCCTATAATATAATATTATTTTTATTTTAGTCCTCTTAATTTTGATTGTTTTCTCTTTTGGTCCTCCCATTAAATTTAATGGTCAAGTTTAACAGCAAGGACCAAAATGAAATAAAAAAATATTATAGGAATGAAAATAAAAAAAATACATATAAAAGACTAAAAGCAAAAAACTCCTATTTTATAAGGATGAAAAAGTTATTTAAGCATATAATATATTAATATTAATATTATGTATACTGTTAAAAAACACTATATATATAAATAGATAAATGATCAAATTAAAAAATATAAGTATGTTTAATATATATTTTATAATATATATTTCAAAATTAATAATATTAATATAAATATAATATTATGCTATATAAAATAGACTTAAATATGTTTTTAGTCTCTATAAAATAAGCAAGTTTTAATTTTGGTCCTTGTAAAATTTTTCCTGTGTTTTTTATCCCTCTAATATTTGAAATTACTATTTTTTTGTCTCTATAAAATGAGAGAATTTTTGTTTTGGCCCCTATAAAACATTTTACTTTTATTTTCATTCCTCTAAAATCTGAAATAATTATTTTTGGTCCCTAACGTTCATTATAAGACAGATAAATAATATTTATTTTAGGGATCTAAATTTTTTTAGAAGTATTACATGTTGACATGATACTATAGACACTAGTAGGTGTCACTTAGGATAGTCACTTGATTTTCCATTAAACACATAAGCAGTTAACAAGGGTCACATAATAGTAGGGACCGAAAAAATGATTTTAGTTTTTTAGGATGAAAACCAAAAAAAAAATATAAGGACTAAATCAAAATTTACTTATTTAACTAGGACTAAAAACATATTTAAGCTTATAAAATATTATCATTAAGTAAAGAAATTTAATTATAAATAAATAAGAATTTAATAAATTATAGTTTTTTTTTAAAATATTGAACACCAAATTGAGTTGAGATAATATGAAGTATAACTCAAATCTTCAATAAAATAAAATTGTTTTAATTTTTAAGTCAAAATTAATTACAAACCAAGATAGATTAGTGAGATGAAATGATATATGAACAACCATACACATTATCATAAACAAATTTCCCTATAGCAATAAATCATGTTTGGCATTTTTTTTCTATTTGAATTATGTTTGACTTAACTTTTTTATTTAAAAGTAACTTTAATAAAATTTAAAGTAAGAGTTTTAAAAATAAAATAGAAAATGGTTAGTAAAGTTTATTTTTGTTTCTTACCAGCCCAAAGTTAGGAAGCACACGCCTCTCACAAGTCTTTAAGTTGGACAGTGGAGGGTAAATATCTTAGAGCGATCTCCTAGTTAGATGTAACGAGGAGAGGTCACCTACAAGGATTCGGACTTTTAAGTTAATATGAAGAAAAATTGTGAGGTAGCTAAAGTTAAAGTTGTACCTAGTATGTAATGTTATGTCCTTTTTATAGGCCTTTCCCTGTGTTGATATAATGGGATAAGATAAAATAATATGATAATCCTATATCTGTTAGGGTAGTTATCTTAGGTAAGATGATCAAAGCTATTTGAATTATTCCCAAACTATCAAGGAGCTCCTTGCCTTGTGTTAGTTATTTCTAGCCTAATTTGACTTAAGCCTCTTGGGTCAAGTTGGCTAGCTTTAAGTGACTTGAGCCTATTGTGCCAAGTTGGACTTGGGCAAGGTCAAGTTCGAAACAATTGTCCCCCAAATCAATATATTGTGTGGGTGTAAGGTGTTGGCTTGTTAATCTTAGTTTGCCCTACAGGTAGTTTATAGTACTTGTTTGCCAACTTGCTTCCTAAGTAACATTCCTTTTATACTAATCATGGGGTGTTGCAATGTCAATCTGTGTTCCTTTATGCTTGCCTAGTGTATTCTTATGTATCTTAGGTCATGCCAAAGCCGTTTTGTCTTAAGGTTTGACATTAACTAGGCTTCATTGTGACATGTGGGCCAATGTTGCCTATATCATGTAACCTCCCTTTTAATCAACTTTTGGTTAGGAGAGTAATAATGAGTGATTCGTCTTCCTCTTCTAAGGGGTGAGGATGTAACATCTAAACAATGACCTCAAATTACTTCGTCTGGAGAGGGGAGGTTGTAGGCCTTTTTGGTGGTGTTGCCTTTGATAAGTGTGCCACTAGAGGGGTCTTCACACTTGGTAGTCATAGTGGTCACATGAATCCTAAGCCTTTAGTTCTTGTGGATTCTAGTTTTGACATGTCCTTGGGTGTTTGAGGCAAGTCAAAAATGAGTAAAAGGAATGTTTAAGAGGGTACGATTAGGTCAATTTAAGGCATTAGGAGCAAGGTGTGAGTAGACCTTAGATGCCAACTTAGATGTTTATGCTTCACAGGTTGAATTGACTCATGCTTCAAAGGAATATGTTAAGTGGATTTTTGTCTTAGTTGGGGAAGTGTTGGGGTCATTGTAAATTTGGTCGAATGGAGTTATCAAAGAGCAATGTACGAAGGTAAGTTGTCATCAAATTACTACGCTTTTTCGACAAGATTCAATTATATCAAAAGACCTTGTTCGAGAAGATTGTAATTAGTCCACAAGGAAAAGAATAGTGTTTGAAAGAGTCCAATTTGAGAAGCTGCAAAGAATTTGAGGAAAAGTCCCAATTATTCGAAAAAGGATCGAATCAAATTTGAGGGGGCACTCAAGTCACGTTCGACAAAGGATCTTAGGCAGATTAAGGTGGTGCGATGAAGAAATCATAGTAACATTAGAAGCAGTTACTCATGTAAAGCAATTCTGTATAGGTGTCAGCATATTATTTAGAAGTTATTTGTATGTTGTATACGTGTCTTGTTCTAATTGTTTTACCATTAGATATAATGTCTATAAATAAACGATCATGTAGCCATTTTTTCTTTGGTTCTGACATTTACACAAATCTTATATACCACATACGCTTGCACTTATGGCTACTGGTCCCAAGGAGAGCGTGTATGTTCTAACCCATCTTTTATTTTAGTGCATTACATTTGTTACAACTACTGTCTATAACTCTTTCTCCTTTCGATAACAATTTCTTCTTTCAATAACCCCTTCACAATTTAATTTTATTGTTTATACTCTTGTCTAATTACTATATGAATATCTCGAATCATGCATTTACATGTATTACAAATGAATTTGATACTAATATCCAATTCATATTGAGAACATAACAGATTTGAGTCTTATGTAGTATCATTGCTAGATAATGAAATACTAATTGAATGATTCTCAAGTTGAAAGTTTTAAACTACTAGTTTTAATAAAAAAATCCATACTAAAATTTTAGATCCTAAGTCTTGTTTAAAAATCTTTATTTGGTGGTTAGAATCGTTGTGAGAAGTTATCTATTGAAAATCGAAGCAATTTCAATTTCTCAACAAATTTCCACCATCAATAAGAGGATAAGAGAATTTGCTCAAAGGGTAACGACAAAGAACTTGGGGTTCAACTTCCTTTCTCAAAGTTTAAGAAAGATTGGTTAAACCATTTGTATGTGGCACCTTCTCAACTTATCCTAATGTGTGGGGTTTTATTAGGGCTTTTAAGCTTTTTTGTGTTAGACATGGGTTAGCCTACATTACTGCACCTTTTTTTCCATTTATTCTTACCTATCTCCACCAAAGACAGAGAAATTGATTAACAAATTCATTTAGGCACTTAGGAATATAAGTAAGGATAGATTTAAGGAGGGGCAGGCATGGGCCTTAACCTTCCTCCCTCATGATTTCAACACACACACACACTATATTAATATTATTATATTATAAACATATTTATATGTATTAGCAACAATTTTTTGGAGGCAAGTTTGTTTTGTGTCAATGGTAAAAGAAGGACAAATAAGATATATTAGTAATGTTTGGTGTAATTTAATTCTATGGAGTTTTAGAAACATGTCATATCTTTTATTTTGTTTACTATCTCATTGCATCATAATATAATGAACAAAATTGACTAGTAGATAGAATATACATATAGATTACTCAACAATATAATAGAACGATCTAAAAAGACATTTTAATAGAATTATATTAAGCAATTATTACACTACTCAACAAAATTTCAAGAAATAATTATTACATTTTATTATTATTTTTAAATAATTGATATCCTAATAATTAGAAAAAAAAATGTAGGCTAAATTGCACTTTTGGTCCCCTTATTTTTAATTTCTCAATTTTGGTCCTCCAATTTTTAAAAATTCACAATTTTGGTCCTCTAATTTTAGACTAAAATTTTAAAAATTGCAGAAATTTATGATTTTAGAGTGATCAAAATTGCGAATTTTTAAAAATTGGAAAACTAAAATAGCAGAATTGAAAATAGAGGGACAAGAGGACTAAAATCACGAAACTAAAAATAGGGAGACCGAAATTGCGGATTAAAAATTATAAAGGGACCAAAAGCACAATTTAGCCAAAATTTTATCATTTGAAATATAAGTTTTTCAATGATAGATTTTTTTTTAACATTTTCTTATTTTTATCAATTGAAATAAAATTTAGTTTTAGTTTTATGTGTAAGATTAATAAATATTTTTGTGGAAGTCATTATTTATTAAATAATTACTTGTTAACAGTTATATATTTAAATAATTACAAAGGAAGACAAAAAATCAACCTTTCTTTAATAGATTTCTAGATCTATCCTTAATGGTAGGTTGTAGTTCAATTCTCCACTAGTTACATCTTTTGATGATGATGTGCTTTTCCCTATTTGATTGAGTAACAATCTTATCTACTCCAGCTTTTTATGGTGATATATGCTAAAGAATATGGAAGGCCAAAAATAAGAGTATTTTCCAATTAAATCCTTTTCAACTTGTGATCATTTAGCACTTGCCTAATTTAGTAATATAGTTGTTGTAGTTCCATAACTTTCAAGTCTAGGCAATTTCTCTAAGCGAAAAAGTGGTGCCGTCCTAATCAAGGGTGGATTAATCTAGACATTGATGCTAATTGCTCTACATTGATAACATAAAGTAGGTGATGTTATTAGGTTAAACCGCCACTTTAGTCCTTGAATGTGTAAGATGGTTTCACTTTAGTCCCTAAATGGAAGGAAATAAAAAGAAAAAGTCCTTCAAAATTCATTCTGTATTTCACATCAGTCCTTAGGTGGATGACTGTTAAATAACTCCATTAATGTTGATGATGTGGCACGTTAAGTGACACATCCTCGCCTACCTATCTACCCATGTGTTGTCTAACTAAGTTAGGACTAAAATGAAGAGTTTTTCTCCAACGGCTAAAAAAAATAAATCCTAAATCATTTTAAATACGTTTTATCCTCACTTAATAAGGGCCTTTATCTTCTTCTTCCTTATCACTTGCTCCATAACATTGACATCATATATTATTCTTGAGTTAAGAGGAACATTTGTGGACAAAGGATTTGGTGGTTGTATTCATGATGGAAGGTGGTGTTCCATTCTTTGACGTGAGGCAGAACATAAAAAGGGAGGTAGAAGTCAAAGCTAAACTAAATCAACTATGTCAGGTGTTAATGGTTGGGTGGACGGGCATTTCTGTTACATAGATCGAAGGCAATCTCATGCACTTTTAAGACCCAAAGGAACCTAAGGAGGTGTTTTTACACTTGTCCTTTACCAAAGGTACTGTTATTATTTTGTTTAAGTTGTCCATTAAATGTTGTATGAAATTATGGATTTAAGGTTTTATATTTATGTTGGCCATAGGATGATGATAGAAATTACTAATATTTTTCTTAGGCAGAAGAATGAAATGAAATCAGTTTAGCTAATGTAGTTGAGAGAGATGAAATGTGGCAAATTGATGTGATTTTGAAGACTAACAACCTCAAAGCTGAGATTAAATTGCTAAAAACTTATGTATTTGTCATGTTTGTGATGATAGTGTTGTTTATGTTGTTGTGGGTAGTCTGTTAGAGGGCATAGTCCTTTGATTGTGATCAATGTAAACTTCTTATTGTTGTATGAAAGTAAAGCTTTTGTTAATAAATGTTGGTGATTTTGCATCAGTTGAAGAATGTATTGGTCATTTTGTCTTGGTTATTAATGATTTTGATTTCTCTTGCTTACTAAAAGCTATTGGTCATAATTTAATGGAAACATAGTAACAAATCATAAAATGGAAACCTAATAACAAATGAGAAAATGACACTAACTAACTAATATTCATTTTATAAGTTAAACTTAATTACATTGCCTTGATGCAACCAAAAGGTGCATATTATCTTGGCATGATTAGACTTAGTTTGTAAAGCAAAAAAAAATGGACATTATGAGACCATAATTACATTGCCTCTATAAAACCGAAAGTTGGACACATGTTGGCCATAAATTCACTACCTTCATACAACCAAAAAATGGAGCACATCTTGGTCATAATTATAGTTCAAATCATAAATAACCATCTTAAGTCAAAATTTACAATCATAATTCACTTTCTAAAAAATTACATCAAAATGAACATAGTCATTGCCAAACCAAAAAGTCTTCATGTAGTGCATGTAGTGTTTTAAAACTTAGATTGATCATCGACTTGATTAAGACATTGGGTCAACGAGTCACTGGTTGAACCAGTAGGTCAATAGTTGAATCACATGAACCAATATATGTTAAATATGTAAACTTTATACTATAAATATTAAAAATAAGGTAAATTTTACATATTTATAGCAAAGTATAACTCTAGTGTAGTGGTCATAACTTTTTTAGTCTTCTAAAGGAGCGGGGTTTAAAACCCAACTAGTTCAAATTTTCAAAATTTATCTCCTCAATTTTAAAATTTAAACCCTCCTAAATTCTTACACGTGCAGCCTAGTGCAGTGGACCAAATTCTTCAAGGGTATTAACCACTATGTACACTTAGACGTTTCGTGATGCATATGCAGCTTCAAATAATATGCATACAAGTGTTGGACATTATATAATTAGGTGTTGGATAGGGTGTCTCAATTCTCGTAATGCATGTAAAAAGTTGTATAGTAAGAAATTAGCTCCAATGAACCAAGTAAGAGTGGTATGAGTCACTGGTTTTGACTGGTTTATAGTTAGTTTGATGACATCAGCACGGGTTAATTGTAAGTCTGATCAGAAAAGGTGATCAAACCAGTGATAGGTCTGGTTTTCGGTTGAACTAGTCAGACTAGCTAATATGGTCCGAGTTTTAGAACACTAAATGTATATCCTTCCAAATTCTTACACTAAGGTTGGTTTAGGAAGTGTGGAGTTGGAATGAAAGTCATGGACTGAAAGTTAGCATCGTTGGGTGCTACTACATTGCTTGCTGCATTAGGTGTAGCATTCCTTGCTTGCATCATAAATTGTAGCTCTATGTGTTTGTGCATTGACAATGACATCAATGACCTGCACCAATCAAATGAATAATCAATTACATATAGAACAAATAATGTCATAGATTTGCATTAATCAATCAAGCTTACAAATGCAGTATCCTGAGATTGTATAGGTTCAGTAGATGGTGTAGACTGTGACAATGTTATTTCAACTTATGAAGCCATTGTTGATGGTGGCAGGTTTTGAGGAAGTTGTGGTTCATATTGCTTACACTGTTTTCTAGGTCTTTTAGGCACCCCCATTATTAACACATCCTTTAATATTATGCCCTTGTAGTCTATACTTTGTGTAAGTAATTTTTTGATATGACCTCTTCACTCTATTATTGCTAATAATCTCCTTATGCCCATCTTTTCTTCTTTGTTTCTTTGGCCTGCCTGAAGGCGTCATCATAGATGGTGGCACAAGTTTCTCAAACTTAGTTGTTTCCCTAATATTCTTATCTTTATGTTGGATGAATAAAATATTCATAGGTTGCATTGTATGAACCTACTATAAGCCACCCATGATAGTACTTTTTTGGCCTTTTATTTTTGTATGCAATAGCTATTACATCATGCATACATGGCATACCTACAAAAATATAAGTGAAATCAGTATTCAATTATGTTTTAATGCTATCAAAAAGGCATATATTTTAAATACTTGTTAATTGTTAGACTCTACTAGTACAAGTGTGGGTATTTAGATTCATATCCATTTTAGCATACTTGTTTCAAACCTTACACCTTCTACATCACCACACCATAGTGGAATCCATTTATTGCTTTCAAGTTTGTGCTTTTCCAATCTACATTGATGCATGGGTGTCAATGGATCTACATAACCACCTAATTTTAGCTTATTTGTACTCATAGTCTTCATTATGGAACACATTATGTCCTTAGCCATAATCAATATTAGTTTTCTCCTAAACTTCAATATCCTTGAGGTAAAAGCCTCACAATAATTATTGTAGATGTTGTTAACCTTAGGCCCTTCACTAAAATAGGTCTTTGTCTAAGCTTGTTTAGGCCACTTGGCTAGGTACTACCAAGCCTGCTTATTCTTGGCCTTTACCTTCATCATTGACAATTTAAACTTTGTAGGAATAGTTGCTTTGGCACATTCCCATACCACTCCTTTTAATTGTTATCCTTCCATTGCTTAGTGAAGTTCCTCCAAAGATACATAACACATTACTTGTGATTGACTCTTGACATCACTTCTTGCATTGCAAATCAATTTTTGCTAGCCACACATAGACAATTTTGTTAGTTTCATTAAGGTCCATGCATTTTTTCAATAAAATTCATATTAATGTAATAGGAAAAAAGTACCTTCTACATATCACTTATAAAGTTCCAGTTATGTTGCCTGTAGTTTCCCAAGTCCTTATAGAGTAGGGTCAATAATCACTTCCAATAGTCTTTATTCTCCACATCCATTATGGCATAAGCTATAATAAAGATATGGTTTTTTGCATCTTGCCCTCTTGTAACAAACAACTCCCTACCATAATATCCCTTAAAAAAATCCACCAAAATTAGGGCACTTATATAATTTATGGGAATTGGGTTTACCTAAAGGTTAAAATATCTTTCCTAAAACTTTTCATTTTAGTCCATGCTTAGTTAGACAACACGTGGGCTAATAGGTGGGTGATGATGTGTCACTTAACATGCCACATCATCAACATTGATGAAGTTACCTAATAGTCATCCACCCAAAGACTAACGTGAAAGACAAAATGGACTTTTACAGATTTTTTTTAATTTCCTTCCATTCAGGGACTAAAGTGAAAAGTGAAAACCATTTTACACATTCGAGGACTAATGTGGTGGTTTAACCAATGTTATAATTAAATATCATAAGGGCAAACTCATAGCTTTCAACATGTCATCTCATGTCCACCTTAATCTCTTAAAAAATGGTAGAATTAATTGCACTTTGTTGAAGTGTTATAGAAAATGTTGTTGTGTAAAAATTAATTTCAAATAATTATTACAGTCTTGTTTAACAAAAAATTTTCAATAAGTAATTATAAAAGAAAAAATAAGAAGATAAAATGAACTAATTTTCTTTTATAAGTTAAAATTAGCTTTTGAAAAAGTTAAACGAGAAAAGTTTTACCAAGTAGCTTATACATTAACTAATTTTAACTTATGGGAGAAAATTATTTCATTTTACTTTCTTATCTTCTTCTCTTATAAGTACTTACATATTTTTATTGAGAATGTATATTGTCATTCTTTTTATTTTTATGCCTTTAAATATAAATTATGGTTATAAAATTGGGGCTACGATAATTAGAGATGACAAAATTGGCCAAGTTGTCTCGCCTTACCATCGACTCACCAAAAAATAGGGTGGGGGCAACTCGACCCACTTTTATAAAGTGGCTTGAAAATTTTAACTTGTCTTGTTTTGTGACAAATTGACATGTTGGACTAAAAAAAGAAAAAAAAGATATAAAGTGGATTGGTAGGTTGACTCACTAAAAAATAATTAAAAAATTAAAAAAATACATTTAGACAAATATGATCTATTTTATCTAAAACATTTCTAATAAAATTATGACATGATAGAAAATTATAAAATATTATTAATATAATAACAATTGTTTTTTTTAAGAAAAGGAAAACAGGTTGACAAATTGGCATGCTTTGATCCACCTCTAACTCATTTTCTAGACGAGTTAGACAAAATGGGTCATAACAGGATGGTGGGTTGAAAATCCTAACCCAACTCACAAAAAAAGGTTTAAACGAGTCAGTCTAATAGATATAACATGTTTTGTTACCCCCAAAGTCTAGAAATAATGATGTGGATTGCTTTACTTTTGTGCCCTACATAATTATTTTATTTTTCATTGTTATCTATAGATATATTAAAACTGGTGCACTTTGGCACTGTAACATATGTCACATCAAGCTACAGTGCAAAGTGCATCTTATGTATATATAAAATATTATACGTAATATTAAACTAACACTATAATAAATAGTTAAAATAATTATCTTTTGATATTATAATATTTAAAATGTTTTATATAATTATCTCTTAACAATAATAAAATAATATTATAATAACTATTTTAAATATCATAAAAATATCTAAAATAAAAATAAAAATGTTGATTTTAAAAGATATTCAAAATAATAATAAAAATATTTAAAATATGCACAACTATTTGTCATAATAATATTATTATAATATAATTTTAGAAAGGAAATTAACTAACCCTAAAAAAAAGGAAATAAACTAACAAAAAAATCGTACATAATAATAAATTAATTAAGATTAAAATATTCTTAAACTTCAAATTATTTAGAATAGAAAATAATAATATATTAATAATAGTAAAATAGTATTGTAATAAATATTTAAAATATCATAAACATATTTAAAATAGTAATAAAAATGTTGATTAATATTTATAATATAAAAATGTAAAGTAGATAAAAATAACACTAATAATGAATATAAATAATACTAATAAAATAAAAAATAAAAAATAATAGTAAAATAGTACTATAATCTTAAGAAAAATATAAAGAGTAAATTACACTCACACCTCTGAATTTTTTTAAATTACACATGATATCCCTCTTTTTTCAATTTCTACACTAACTTTCTTATTTGTTTGAAAAACATTGCACTGATATCCCTTATATATTACACTAATTCCCTTAATTGTTCAAAAAACATTACATCGTGTATCCTTATAAGGGAGATTGTAGTAAAGATTAAAAAAGCAAAGAGATTATGTACAATCTGAAAAAATCTCGAGAAGTGTCAGTGTAATTTACTCAAATATAAAATTGATACTACATTAATTATATAATAGTTTGAAATCTAAAATAGTAGAAAAATAATATTATAAAAATAAAAATAAACATAATAAAAAAATACACATAATAATAAATTATTATTATAAAAACAAAAATAATAAAATAATTTTGTAAAATAAAAAATTTAAAAATATTATAAAAATAAGATATATTTATACCCATGCATTGCATGGATACCAAATTTAGTTATCTATTATATTATATTATATTTTAATATAAAATATAATATTTTATTTTATTTTAATATTTATTACTAGGTAAAATTTTATTTAATAAGAAAATATTAATAAATGTATTGTTAGTATTTTTTTTAATAAAACCATGAATTAACCTCGTATTAAAAACGGAAAACTCTTGTAATAAGAAAAAGTCCTTCCATTTGTTATTTCTTTTGAAGTTGAAATGCAAAATGTTATGTAAATATATATATTTTTTTTCTAAAGATTCAAGAATTTGAATATCCAATTGAACATCCAATTAATTTAATTTAAATCAGGTAGAATCCTACCAAATTTCAATATAATTGTATTTTAAAAAATCAAACTCGATATCAGAAAATGGGAAAAAAAGTAATTTAGATCATCAATTAAACTAACACAATCACATTTTAGCTGAAATTTGACATCAGTAATCATTGGAAATTGATAAATGGTACGATTTTTTATAGTAGGAAAAGTTACGAAATTTATATGTTATTATTTTATTGAAGGATAATTTTTATTTTCTCTCTCCTTGAATGGTCATGCATAGTCCTCGTTTGTTGATTTGAAATTCAGTTGTTTTTTTTTTTTTGCTGAATGTGATTTGAAATTCGTTTATTTTCGTGTAAATATTTTTCGTACAATATACCGTTACTCTTAATCATTTAACAGCAATGCTATTTCGTACAATGATAACATACATGCACGTTTGCACAAAAGAAGGGGTAAATGTTAAGACTTTTTTAAAATAAATATTAATTAAAAAATTAAAAATCATATTAAAAAATCATATTTTGAAAAAAATCACTATTTGTCTCATTTGACCAAACAGTTTTCGTAATAATTATCATTCTCCATGGTTTAATATGGTCTGATAAATGCATGTCCGAAAAGGGAGTAACTGACAGCAACTAAAAACAGTTTAACCACCAACTCTAGAGTGTCCGATAAAGGTTAACTTCATTAAAATTGTCCGCGGCGTTACTTTCTCATGATGAACGATAAATTGATAACGAGAAGGGTGCAATTGCAAGACGCACGAGGTGCCAATGGGAAGTTTCGAAAATGTGCGTAAAATCAGGGGCACAACTGCAAAACAAAAAAAGTAAAACTCATAAAAAGTCAGCGCGTGAACTTTGGCGTAGATTTGGATTTGGCTTCGCTGTTCGAAAATCGAACTCCGCGACGCAACACACAACGCAATAACAAGAGAGAGAGACAGTAAGACAGAGAAACGAAAACCCTTCCCTTATTTCCACTCACTTCTTCACTTTCTTCTTCCTCTGCTATAGCCTCGTCGAAACTCTCCATGAAATTGCACGCGCACCGCTGAAACGACGTCGTTTTGTGGAACATGGCTCAGAAGCCTCACCTTCAGCTCAAGGAGCTGGGATCCAAGCTCGAATCTCTTCCCTCCTCTACGGACGCTCTCGTCAAGCTCTTGAAGGTGTGTCTTCGAATTTCTTCTGCTTCGTTTCTCAATTGCTTCTGACCCGTTTCGAGAATTTCGGGTTTTTTAACCGAAATTTTGAACTTTTTTTTTTGTTTTGGGGGTTAGTTATGTCCGTTATTTTCTGTTTGGGGAGCTACGGCGAAGAAAACAGTGACGATTTTTCCCTCTTAAGCTGATTTGTCCCTTGGAAAAGGTGAATTGAGCTCAAATGCGTGGATTGGGTATGAGTTTTGTGGTTCTTCGTATGGGTGGTTTGTAATTGAGGTTTGGGTTTTGTTAGTTTGCCTTTTCGGATTGAGATGAATAATTGGGAGGTTTAGTGTGTTTGATGTGAGGCTCTGGTTAATTTGAAGCGTGTTTATGGAGTGGCTTTTGGGATAGATTAATTTGTGAGTGGTTTTGAAGGTGGTTTAGGTCTGTTTACTGTGTTTGTTAAGTTGGTTTTGTCTTGTACTCTAGTTAAGTTTAATAAACTGTGGGTATTTGGATGGTTAAAAATCTAAGTGGAGAAAGGATAGAGCCACTGATTATTGCAACTTTGCATGAGGATGGAGGGAAAGAAGAAGAAGTGAAAAGGAAGAAATTAACAGCTGCAACTGCCTAATTTTATCTTATTGTCTAGTTTATTTTCTAGTTTTTGAATGAGTGAATCACTTAATTTCTTGGCCCCCGGAATTTGTTGAATGAACGTGATTGCATTAGTGAAAGTGGGCATGTCTGGATGAATAGGGACCAATTTCCATTTTCAAATGTATTTGAGGTTGAAAGTGTTGTTTACTAGAGTTGGATTATGAGATAAATTAAGAAGGATACAAGCGCACACACACTTCATTTAAGATTTAGAAACTAATGTTTAGATTGGTCATATGGACATACGACATAGTCTTATGACAGTTCTTTGCTAACTAGCTGCTGGATCTTTTAATTATGGATGAAGTCTCTAATCATACCAAAAAATACTAATTTTGTGTAAGTTTTAATAGAAAATTCTTTCTTTCTGCTCAACATTACCATAAGGTGTTGCCAAGAATGGACTTCTCAATAGTACATAACATTTCTATGTTAATGGTTTCCATTTTCCTGATGCAAAATCAATGTGCTATCACCAAAAAACAGAAAACCAAGTTTACAGTTGACAATTAAAACCAGTCCATAAGTGTATAATGCTTGAGGACTTGAGGTCCAATGTGTGCTATAACATTTCTAATACTTAATTTTTTTTTTTTCTTACTTATGTTACTGTTGTACAGCGTTAAAATTTTCTTTTTAAATGCAAGTAATTTTTTATTGGCAACTGCTAACCTTTATCTACCCTTCCTGCCCCCCTCAACAAAATGTGCTCCCATCTGCAGCAAGCAGCAGCATGCCTTACTGACTTGGATCAATCACCATCAACTTCAACATTAGAGTCAATGAAGCCGTTTTTTAGTGCAATTGTTGAGCCAGAATTGCTGAAGCACCAGGATAGTGCTGTCAAGCTTCTAGTTGCAACATGTGTTTGTGAGATAACTCGGATCACTGCACCTGAAGCTCCTTACAGTGATGATGTTCTAAAGGTGCCTTTCGTTTACTCTGGTTATCTGATAATATAATTACAAATTAGGTTATCTTATTATTTATACCTTCAAGTATAAATAGTATCTATCCTTTTACTTTCAGCCAAACATGAAGAGAAATTTAGTTGGGAACATAGTCTCCTTCATCCTAATCATTGTTAGATCACTTTGCAGGACATCTTTCGGTTGATTGCGGGGACTTTTAGTGGTCTGAGTGATACAAGTGGTCCATCCTTTGACCAGAGAGTTGCCATACTGGAGACTATTGCAAAATATAGATCATGTGTTGTAATGTTGGATCTTGAATGTGATGATCTGGTGAATGAAATGTTCAGTACTTTCTTTGCAGTTGCCAGGTTAGTTTGTCACAAAGCCTTAGTTAGTTGCAGGTGCGAGCTCATGATAAAGAGTTATATTGTTTCCCTGAAAGCTTCTTTGGTTCTGGGGTCTGTTCTTTTTTCTGGTAAAAAAAAAATGAGAAAATGAATTAAAGATAATTAGACAAACAGAAACTATACTTATTTGTATACTTGGAATATGATGTTTTGGAATGGAGAGGCAAATATTGTAATTCTGAAATAGTGATACTAATATCTCTCATTCTTTTGCTCTTTGTCCTGCTCCACCTATCTTGTCCTTTTGTTTTTTATTTTTTTAGTTACGGGATATTTTCTGTGTGATGCTTGGCATATTAGTTGTACCTGCAACTATGCTATGTATAACTGTAGTTTTTGTGTACTTAGATTGATTGCTTCTTGATTTGTTGACTATTTTTTATCTATTTCCTCATTATTCTACCAGTTCTTTGTATTGTCTAATTTTGATTTATCAAGCTTATGTATTGAGTAATACTTCTGTGTGATGTTATCTTTGAAGCATTAATTATATGTAGAGTACTTTTTGATTGTCAAATTTTCTATAGTACTTTTTTTGATTAAAGATCCTATTTTAGATTAATGAGTGGTACTTGTGTACTTTATATCATGCTCAGAGATGATCATCCAGAAAGTGTTCTGTCATCCATGCAAACTATAATGGCTGTTCTTTTAGAAGAGAGTGAGGATGTCCATCAGGATCTTTTATCTATTCTACTGTCGACATTAGGTCGTGACAAAACAGTAAGCACTTTTTCGTATATTTTTTCCCGTTATAGGGAGATAGCTGATGCTCTTGGAGGATGAATCTTGTCTTTTGTATTATCTCTAATAGTATATAGGAAACATGATTGTCTGGATTTTCTTAATTGCAGGATATTACTGGGGCCGCAAGGAAGCTTTCCATGAATGTCATACAGCAATCCAAGGAAAAACTTGAACCAATCATTAAACAATTTTTGCTATCATTAATGTCAGGAGACAGCAAGACAATGAACAGTCAAGTTCAATACCATGAAGTTATCTATGATCTCTATTGCTGTGCGCCTCAGATCCTATCTGGAGTTCTTCCTTATGTCACAGAAGAGCTAAGGGTAAATACTGATTTGTTGGTTTTTCTGATACTCTATATGGTTTCTGAAGTATCATTTATTTCCATTAAACTGATCTTGATACTATTATAAAGATGTTTCATTATGTGAATTTTATGTTGTCATGTTATGCTTTGTGAAATAGCTGTGCTTTAGAATTTGAGTTTCTGTTAAGAACCCAGGATAGAAAACAGAGAAAGGAAAATAATGATTTTATTGTTTGAATGAAAATTAGCAGAACAATTAAAAGATATCTCCTCCAAGGGCTTACCCTTTGCTAAGGGTTGCCCCTTTCACAATTGAGCTAATGCTTTGTTCTCCAAAACTAGCAAATCTGAATTGAACCCCCCATCCTTACTTCCTAGTTATGCCTTAGGCCCAAATTCTAAGATGATATTAAAGCCTATCTTAGATCCGTTGTTGAGCCACCCACTTGCCACACTCAAGGCACATAGCCCTGGGTGTAAGGAGGTGTGATAGAAAGCTGGCTTAAGTGTGAGGGGGTGTTTTTAGCCTTACATCGACTAGAAATATGGCCAATGTAGTCTTTATAAAGCTCGGGCAATCCTCACCTAATGGGCTGGTTTTGTGGGCTTGAGTTAGGCCCTAAGCTCAAATTTTAAGATGGTATTAGAGCCTATCCTAGATTCATTATTGAGTCACCCGTATTTGTCTATGCTCTAGATGTCTATTCCTAGGCATGAAGGGGTGTTGTTTTTGGGCTACCTACATTTGTCCATGCTCCAAATGTTCAGTCCCAGGTTTGAGAGGTGTGTTGAGATCCCACATCAACTAGAGGTATGACCCATGTAAGTAATCCTTATAAGGCTTGGGTAGTCCTCGCCTTACAAGCCGATTTTGTGAGGTTGAGTTTGGCCCTAAGCCCAAATTCTAAGACTTCCCCCTATTTATCATCTAACTAATCCCCTCTATTGAGATCCTACATTAGTGTTATCAATAGTGGATCACGGCATATGGCGGAAAGCCAAAATTCCGCCATATAAACACACCATTGTGACCTATGGCGCTGCCATAGCAGGCCTCCCTTCACAAATTGCCTATGCCGGTCGGTTGGCAAAAAATCCGCCAACCATGGCACCGCCATTTAACAACACTGTCCTACATTGACTATAGATATGGCCAAAATAGAGCTTATAAAGGCTTAGGGAATTCTCACCTCATTAATTAGCTTTTGGGGTTGAGTTATCATAGATCTGATATTGGGTCACCCTTGGCTGTCCAAAAATCTAATTGGTCCACCAGCTTTCCCAGTTCAATCTAAAAAGAAAAATCAGTCCTACAATCTTTACGCTTTAGATGTCCAATCTTGGGCGTGAGGCGGTTTGTTGACATCCCACATTAACTATAGATATGGCCAAAATTTATAGGCTTAGGCAATCCTTACCTCATGAGCTAGCTTTTGGGATTAAGTTAGGCCTAGCCCAAATTCAAGACTCTTTAAGTAACTAACACTTCTAACTATCTAAACTACCTATTACCTACCCTGTCTTTACTCTGTCTTCCTATTAACTACCCTTCTCCCCTAACAGTTTCTAATATCACCATTGCAAAGGGTCACTTTGGCATCTTTTTATTCCCCATCAAATTTAGTGTATGTGTCATAGTTTGTTATACTCTCGACTGTCATTCAAATTGATGCCAGGATTCTCATTTGTAATTGGAATTTTCAGGCTGATCAGATGGAAACTCGTTTGAAAGCAGTGAACTTGGTTGGTGATATAATTGCTCTTCCTGGATCCTCCATTGCTGAAGCATTTCAGCCTACATTTTCAGAGTTTTTAAAGAGATTGACTGATAGAGATTTTGGGGTTCGCATGTCTGTCGTCAAGCATGTAGAGAGTTGTCTGCTGTCAAATCCTTTAAGGGCTGAAGCTCCTCAAATAATCTGTGAGTCCATTGGATGCATGTACATCATATTCAGTCTCTGCTTCTTATATTTTTATTATATCTGCTAAATTTATTTGGCTACAACTTTTTAGCTGCCCTTTGTGACCGTCTGCTGGATTTTGATGAAAATTTTCGAAAGCAAGTTGTGGATGTTATCTGCAATGTGGCATGTCATACCCTAAATGCAGTCCCTCTTGAAATTGTGAAACTTGTTGCTGAGCGGCTTTGTGATAAATCTGTATGTATACCTCTAAAATCTAAATTACCCTTTTTCTAACATTCTCTTTTAACTCTGACAATTTTAACTCACTGCATCTCAATACCTTGTTTGGCTTTACATTTCCAGCTCCTTGTTAAAAAGTATACCATGGAGAGATTGGCTGAGATATATCGAGTTTTTTGTGAGAATAGTTCCAATGCAGTTAATCCAAGTGAATATGACTGGATTCCAGGGAAGATCATTAGATGTTTCTATGACAAAGATTTCAGGTGAAACACTGATGCTGCATAAGATATTTGGTTATATCTTTGCCAATATTTTTGTCGTGGTCATTAATTTTTGTGCAAGGGTTGTTGCTTTTCCATATGATGTTTGAAGACAAAGGGAGCTTAAACCATTACTGTTATGTATGTGAGAATAGATTCAATAGAATAAGGACTAACTTGTTATTTTCTTAAAATTAATTTTAGTTGTAAATTTGAATACACTATTGTGAAAAATTGCTTCTATGATCACCAAACAAAAAAAATACTAATGAAATATTTACACAATTCATCTAAAGCTACATACTATTCAGTTCAACTCAACAGATTTATTGAGAAAGTAGATGAATATAGCACCACTAATTACAGCTTCTTATATTATGTGTTGAAGATTTTTTTTAGTGAGGTTTTTATCTTGGAGTAAATAACTAAATACCATGTGCCTGAGATATACATTAATATGTGTTTTTGTTAGTATTAGTATTAGTATGTCTATTTTTTTTCTTTATGAATAAATTTTTTAATTTAATTTTGATTCATTATCAATATGAAAAAGTTCTGTACTTGCATGAATGATGTATTTAACGAGTTTGACTTCTCAAGTAATTCTTAATATTGTCAAACTCATTAAATAAGGTACTAATACAAGATTGGTTTATAGTGCAAAATATTGTACAATGACAGTGCATCAAATTTAAAATCTCTATTTTTATTTAGAGAATACTAAGATTGAAATAGTTGTAAAATTTTAAATAACTAAACGACTAACCACAACTTCCTAGTTTTTCTGAGGTGAAGTTTATATTTAATTAATTATATTGTGAAGAGACAAAAACATTTAACTCAATATTTACCATAATATAGATTAGTATGTTGCGTTTTGCATAGATGCTAACTTCTTGGTGTAATATTAATGAAAGAATTTTAGTATATCCTTCTAATACTTAATAAAGTATTACGTGACAAAGTTGATTCATTTAATGTCTTGGGAACATAAAAAAGATTTCAATACTTTCTTCACTTAGTAATTAGGATGGTTATTAGGAGGATTTAAAATTATTCATGATTAAAGATAGTGTGAATAATGAAATTCAATTGGCTGCTCCTTATAGATAATCTGTCATTCAGAAAGCCTTTGTTGTACTAGGTCAATGACTTCAAGTTGTACATTGCTTTGATTTATGATTTTTTTTTTTATGCTTTTGATACTTTTTCCAGTTTCCATGTACTTTACTAGTACATAATGGAAAGAGGTGGATGTCTTAGCAGTGAAAACTGTTGTAGTCCTCTAACTTTGTTTCTTTCTTTTCCTTTTTGGTATGTTTTAATTTTCTTGTTTTTGTTTTCTTAGGAATAAAATGTCCTAGTTATTGATATTTCTTTTGTTCACTTCATTCTGCAGATCAGATATAATTGAATCTATTCTATGTGGATCCTTGTTTCCATCAGAGTTTTCAATCAATGATATAGTTAAACGTTGGGTTGAGATTTTCTCTGGATTTGATAAAGTGGAGGCCAAGGCTCTTGAAAAGATACTTGAGCAAAAACAAAGGTAAGCTTTTTTGACCTCTGTAATGGCTTATATTCCTCCTGGTGTCTCACATTTTCAGTTTTCATGGTGCAACTTTGGTACCAGGTTACAGGAAGAGATGCAAAAGTATCTAGCTCTGAGGCAGATTAATCAGGTATGTTACCGTGGAAGTTAGAAAGATGAACTTTGAAAGGAAATTTGATGGGAAAAAGGGATTGATCTCATATAATGCAGGGAAAAGACATTCCTGAGGCCCAAAAAAAGATCGCGTTCTGTTTCCGTGTAATGTCCCGTTCATTTGCTGATCCAATAAAGGCTGAAGAGAGTTTCCAGATTCTTGATCAATTACAAGATGCTAATATCTGGAAAATTTTGACAGATCTTGTTGATCCAAATACTAGCTTCCATCAAACTCATCTATACAGGGTAATATAATCTGAAACTGATACATATGGTTTTGGAGATACTGATTGGGGAAATCATAGTTACAAAACTGCATGGGAATTGATCTTTGAGGTGAAGATATGTGAATTGAATCTTTGAAGTTTATACACAATTCGTGTGGGATATATATATAAGCTTCAGAACTTGTTGCTAATGCATTTTACACGTGTCTCTGTATTTACTTTTCTGTTACTTGTATGAACTTTTTTAAGAAAGTGCCAATTAGATGAAGTGCATAGATGTTAACATCGTAATTCCAAAGAGCTCTTCAACTTTAGGAGTCTATTATTAGGACTTAGGAGAGTAGTATTTGAACATTCAAATGGTAATATCTTATTATGATTTGGACTAACTGCTCTTATGTTTCTTTTTCTGTTATGGAAAGAAAGGAACTATAATTTGCAGTTTGTTATTTACTGACGTTGGTTATTTATTTACTTTGTCTCTCCAGGATGATTTGCTTAAACTACTTGGTGAAAAACATCAGCTCTATGAATTTCTGAATACCTTCTATATAAAGTGTTCCTATTTGCTTTTCAACAAGGAGCATGTAAAAGCTATTCTTTCAGAAATCATTGCACATAAATCTGCAGAGAATGATCAGCATGCACAATTTTGTATGAATTTATTGGTGGTAAGAATATGCCTTTTTCTAGCTTTATTGACTTATTGCACTTGGTTTTTGGATATTTGTATTACGTATTGTATATGCTAAACAATTTTCACTTTAGTTCATTGCTTTTTTGGGGGGGGGGGCAAAGAAAGAATTCCTTAACTTTTCTATAGCTTGTTCAGATTGCAAAGTCTTATGTCTTTGTTAGCTGATGATTACTTCATCCGAGAAACTTATGTTTTAGGAGTCGCCGACAAGGCCAATGAATGATTTTCTTGATATCTAACACAGTTCCACATGTGGAACCCCTTTAAGCTTAAAAATAGAGAAAGCACAGTCCCACCAATACTATGATTTGAATTTAGATTGAGGGAATGGGGTGGCAAGAATTATGCTTTTTGTTAAAGAGGCATTGATACCATGTCAAGAAGCGTATTCATCACTTATATTTAGGCTGTTAGGAGAAGGCCCAATAATGGTTTATCAATATCTTAAAACAGTGTTGTGTGAGTTAGGATGCTTGTACTTTTGTAGTGCCCCTTTCAATTATTTCATACGCTTCTATGATTTTTTTATCAAGCAGTGGCATATTTTCTGTCATTTTGGACAGGAAAATTTAAAATATTGGAATCTCCTTTTCTAACTTTCTGGTAACTTATGATGAAATGCAGATAATTGCTCGTTTCTGTCCACATATTTTTAGTGGCACTGAGGTGGAGCTGGTGAATTTACTTAAGGATAATAATGATATGATTAAAGAGGGTGTTTTAAATGTTTTGGCAAAGGCTGGTGGTACTATTCGTGAACAGCTCGCAGTTACATCAAGGTGCCATTTTAAATTTGATAACTCTTTTAGATTCATTTTCTTTTATAATATTCTTATTTCTGCTTGTTTCATGTAATTCTGTAGACCTAATGTTGGAGAGACTATACTGTTAAATTTGTTAACTATTTTAGATCCATTTCGTTTTATAATATTCTCATTGCTCCTTGTTTCATGCAGTTCTGTAGACCTTATGTTGGAGAGACTATGTTTAGAAGGCAGTAGGAAACAGGCCAAGTATGCTGTGCATGCTCTGGCTGCAATAACAAAGGATGATGGCCTCAAGTCCCTATCTGTTCTGTACAAGGTTTCAAATATTTAATTTATTTGTTACAGGATAATGTTGAAAGAAAAAGAACTTCAATATATTCACTATGTTTTAATACGAGCACTAATCTCCCTTTTATAGGGTAGACAATTAAGCCTAAAAATGGAAATGAGGAAACTACATCAAAAAAATAAATATCAAAATACAATGAGATATTTTTGCATATCCTAAAATATCTAGGATATTTACAGCAGATAATTATGCTGATCTCCCTTGAGGTTAGTGCTAATTACATGTAAACCCTTGTTTGAAAATTACACCTATCTCCCATGCTTTGTCATTTTTAAGGGGACTCTGTATGGTCTGTACATAATAGTAGGTGATGTATTTGTGATTTCTTAAAAATAAAGGTGTCAAAGTATAAGAACAATACATCAAGTAAGGGAGGTAGGTCTAGCTTTCCAACCTAGAATGATGCAAATGTAATTTGGGCCTCAAAGAAAGTAGGTGTAATTTTCCCTGTATTTCTGATATTTTTTCTATTCTGATTCTTCTCACCTTATATGCAGAGACTTGTAGATATGCTGGAGGAGAAAACACATCTACCTGCAGTATTGCAGTCTCTGGGGTGTATAGCACAGACTGCAATGCCTGTATTTGAAACTAGAGAGAGTGAAATTGAAGAATTTATAATAAACAAGATTCTGAAAGTGATAGTGTAAGCCTTTCAAATTCCATTCAATGGTGTGCTCATTTATAAGATAAGCATGGAAGTAATTAGTTCTATTTAAATGCTTGTTTCATGGTTTCAGAAAGAAGACCACTCAAGAATATCTTGGGATGATAAAAGTGATCTTTGTGTTTTGAAGGTAGGAAGATACTTTGGATAGTATCTGTATTCTGTAATTTGACTCATTGGATAATGCTTGTAAGTTTTCCATTTTGACCTTCTTTATTCTTTCTCTTTATCCTTCTTTTTCTTTCTTTGCTGCAGATATATGGCATCAAAACCATAGTGAAAAGCTACTTGCCTGTCAAAGATGCTCATGTTCGTCCTGGTATAGATGGTCTTCTGGATATCCTGAGAAACATGCTGTCTTATGGTGAAATATCAAAGGATCTTCAATCAAGGTATATCAGCTTTGCAGAGCTAAATTTTTTAATTAATTTATCTGAAAATTGTCAGTTTTTCTCTTTTCCATTTCAAATTGGTCCTGGGGTTCAGATACTATGTACTCATTTATACCCTCTTGCAGCTCAGTTGATAAGGCCCATTTAAGGCTTGCTTCTGCAAAGGCAGTTCTTCGTTTATCAAGGCTCTGGGATCATAAGATACCTGTTGACATTTTCCACTTAACTTTAAGAGCAACAGAGGTGTGTTCCTCCTTCTGTATACTTAATTTCTTCTTTGGCATTTATGATTTGTTCACCACATTATTACCAAGACACTACTTTTTACATGTGTAGGCTGAAATTGCTTTGTTGAACTTTTCATTTCAATGTAGAACTAACTGCTTCTCTGTCTTCTTTTGGGTCTGACAGATTAACTTCCCTCAAGCTAAGAAGGTTTTCTTAAGCAAAGTTCATCAATATATAAAAGACAACCTCTTAGATGCCAAATATGCATGTGCCTTTATATTGAACATATTTGGATCCAAGGATATCAAGCCAGAGGAGTTTGCAAGGGTAATATTTTGATTGATTCAATCTTTTTTTACAATGGCAAGTTTTCCTAGCTTTGACATCAATTTTTTTTTTGGTCTTTATGATGACTTGTGTTTGTTAATGCAGGACAAGCAGAACCTGGATGACATTATTCACATGCATCACCAAGCAAAGGCTTGGCAGCTTTCTGGACAATCAGATGCAAATTCCTTGACCACTTACCCTGAATACATCCTTCCATACCTAGTTCATGCCCTTGCTAACATATCCTGCCCCAGTATTGATGAGTGCAAGGATGTTGAAGCATACGATAATATATACAGGTACTATTTCACCCATACAGGACATCTCTATACTGGATTCATATTTAGCCCGTGTTTTGGAACAACTTAATTTTGAGAAACAATCTTTTTTCTTTGTTTTGTTTTGTTACCTTCTCAGGAATCTACCAAAATCAAGTGATTTTTTTATCGAAAATAAGCTAATTGAAATACGCATTTAGATATTCTTTTAAAACTGGTTCGAAAAAGAGACTTGAAACATGCCTGGGCCAAGGGGGAAGGGAACTTGAGTTGGCATTGGTATTTCATAACTGTTAGTGCACTGTGTACTGATTTTATGATTTATATTATTAATAATGCTTATAATGCTTATCGACAGTTGTATGCAGATTGAAAAATATAAAATAAGCCACACATGCTTTCCTTGAAAGTTTGCCTTTGTGCAGTTTATGGAAAACCTCAGATAATCTTAGTTAGGAATAATTTTAAAATCCACACTTGTGTGTGTACAGTAAAGGTATTTGATTTCATGAGTTCCCGTGTTAATTTGTAATTTATTTGCCCTGTTTGAACACTGTTAGCACTCACTGTCTGTTTGCATAGTTTTTTGTTTGGCTGTAACACTTAAATTTATCTATTTGCCAATTTGTTGTACTTCACAGATTTTATTGACTCTTAATGATGTTTTTGAATACGATTTTGGTATGCATCTTGGGTCGATACCTATAGATTTAGTTCGTAACAGCTTCCAAATATGGGATATGTGGGGAACTCATTCTTATAGAATTTTTATTCTGTCCTGAATTTTCAGGCAGTTACACTTGATACTATCAATGTTAGTGCAAAGAGATGATGATGTCAAGTCAGAAGTAGCTATTAACGAAGAGAAGGAAATTATATCTACCATCACTTCTATATTTTGGAGTATTAAGCAATCTGAAGATGTGGTTGATGCATCAAAATCGAAGGTTGAGGATAAATCTTTTTTTTTTTTTTTTGTGACATAGATAAAAATTGCTAATGTCAAAGCAATGTGACTGTAATCTTACGTTTGTGATCAATGAATGGCCAGAATTCGCATGCCATATGTGACCTTGGGTTAGCAATCCTTAAGCGACTAGCACAGAAGGATGTTGATTTGCAAGGATTGTCTCCTTCAGTTTCTCTACCTCCAATGTTATACAAAGCATGTGAGAAGGAAAGTGACCCCATGGTATTCTCCTTTCTTGTCAAATTATATAGTTTCCTTTTGGTACGCTAAATTGCCAAGTGTTACTTTCTCATGCTAATATGCTTTACAAAATGCCTCCCAAGTAGTTGCTAATTCTTGAAGATACTTTTATTAAATGAGGTTGATTTGTAACATTGCTATTACCTGTTGCTTGCATCATATTACCTTATATTAGTTTTTTAAAACATTTTGAATGTCTGTGTTTTAAGTTGTAGATTTTGTTGTTACTTCGGCTAAACATAAGGTACTTGATCTTTTTATTATTCAAACTTTTGTGATGCTAGAGATTTGATATAGACATTTGCGTAATTTAGTTAGAAGACATTTCCTTGTGATTACATGGTTGATAGCATCTTATTATTTGATGGAATGTGAATGGGTTTTCTTTTTATAAGCTTTATTTTGTATGATAAGCTCATTAGGCAAGTGTATAAAAGAAGAAGGAAAAAAGAGGGCGTGAGAAGTGAGGAAATGTGTAATGGGCTTGAGAGGCCAGGCCTACTAGAAGATGAGGGGAGAAAGGAACAACTAGCATCAGTTGAGGAAGGGAGAGAAAGGCAGGAGAGAGAAAATAACAGAATGGACACGTGGTAGATAGTTATTGGAAGGGAAGATGTGGGAATATCACACTAGGAAGAGAGAGAGAAAGGGTATTTGGAGGGGGAAAACAAAGGAGAGGGGGCAGTTTTGGAGTAGGGATCACAATGGCCAGGCTGATTGAAGAATTGGTTCTTCATCAGGAAAGGGGTTATTTGAGTTATTGTTTCTTTTATTTAGTACTGTAAGGAGTAGTGCTCCATATCCATTTCCTCATTTTTTTATTGTTTTTCTGTTTCATTTTGATGGAATTATCATATTGTAGTTCACACAGATTTACTCTTTGCTAACTGAATTAAAGGCAGAAAATCAATATTAGCCAGTTACTTATTCCCACTTGTTCTTTGGGGCTTATCAGTTTGGTATCAGAGCTCCTCTAGGGAGCTTATGGTATCAACGAGAATGGATACAAAGGTAGAGGCACTAGAAAGGAAGATGGAAGAATTGAGGCGGGAATTGAGAGAGGAGAACCTCAAGTTGTTGGAGTTGACGATGCAAGAGATGCGGACCCTAATTACGCAGCATAATCATAGCAATGATAGAGGAAGCAACTTGAATGATGGTAATTCAGGAAGAGGCTACGAACAACGAGAAGACAGAATGAGACGACTCGAGGTCCCTTATTTCACTGGTGAAGACCCTTATGGGTGGATTGCGGAGCGTTGCTTTGAGATCAATCAAATCCCTAAAAAGGAGAAGGTACTCGCTGCCTTAATTTGTTTGGAGGGGAAGGCACTCAACTGGTTCCAATGGTGGGAAGCCAGGATGGACTGAATTACGTGGCTCACTTTTAAGAGAGCGTTGTTGGAGAGATTCTAGAATGCATCATCAGAAAATCTGTATGAAGTTCTGATGAGTCTTTGTCAGACGAGAATGTTGGAGGAATACGGGGAATTGTTTGACCTCATTTCAGCCCCTCTTAGACACGCAGATGAAGAGGTGCTTAAGGGAGCATTCATGACTGGGTTGAAGGAGAAAGTGCGGGCTGAGGTTCGTTTGCACACTTCTGGCAACCTCGGTGCAATGATGAAGCTCGCGCAGAGGGTGGAGGAACAAAATTTGTTGTTGGGACAGGGGGTGGGCCAGGAAGGGTCTACTAGACGAATTGGGTCAGTTATGCATAGGCCCGCGATCACTAGCAAATGGGTGGGGCCCAATGAATTAGTAGACAGGGGTGAGGCGAGAAAGATACCTATATCCCAGGGGTTAGGTGTGGGTACAGTGGGTCGGGGGGAAGAACAAGGGAGCTCAGGGAGTGCCATACCACGCTCCAAGGGCACTGTGAATTCAGGAAATCGTCGAAATTTCCCATTCAAGAAGATGACGAAGGAGGAATTGGAGGATAAAGGGAGAAGGAGATTGTGTTTTAGGTGTGATGAACCATTTGCACCTGGTCATGTGTCAAAATAAGCACTTGCATGTGCTCATTTTGGCGGAGGAAGGGGAGGAGGATGGAGAGGAAAAGGGTACCTCGGAGGGAAATGGGGGCTCAAAGAAGTATTCCATGCAATTGAACATGGGGTGTGGCAGGAATGGCGTCAAGGAAGTCATTGAAGCTTTGGGGGACCATACATGGGAGGAGAGTGATTGTATTAATAGATTCGAGTGCTTCCTATAACTTTTTATCCAGGGAGGTGGTGAATTCATTGGCCATATCGCAAGAGGAAACTCAAGAATATGTGGTGGAAGTTGGAATGGGCGTAGGGTGAAAATAAGGGAGTGTGTAAAGGAGTTGAATTGAAGTTACCCAATGTAACGGTGATCCAAGATTTCTACTTATTTGATCTAGGGGAAGTGGATGTGGTTCTTGGGTATGATTGGTTGGAAAAGCTTGGGGACGTGAGAGCTAATTTTAGAGAGCATGTTATAAGGGTAAAGATCAATGGGGAGGAGGTGGAGATAAAAAGGGATCCTTCTTTGTGATCATGTGATTATCATTAAGGAAGGATCCCAAATACCCAACATCAGACCGTACAGGTATCTTCATCACTAGAAGGAAGCCATTAAGTTGTTCGTAAGAGATATGCTAGCTGCTGGCCTCATTCGTCTGAGTGTAAGCCCTTATTCGTCTCAGTGTAAGCCCTAACTCTAGCTCATTGATTTTGGTCAGAAAAAAAGATGGAAGTTGGCAGTTTTGTATGGATTACAGAGCCTTGAATAGGATAACCATACCCAATAAATTCCCCATACCTGTTATTGACGAGTTGTTAGATGAATTATATGGAGCAATGGTCTTTTCTAAACTAGACCTTAAATCTAGCTACCACCAAATAAGGATGAAAGAGAGTGATATCCCCAAAACTGCCTTTAGAACTCATGAGGGGCATTACGAGTATTTAGTCATGCCCTTTGGCTTGACCAATGCCCCAACAACTTTTCAAGCCCTTATGAATGAGATTTTTCAGCCATTCTTGAGAAAATTTGTGCTAGTGTTCTTTGATGACATTAATCTATAGTTCTAGCAAGCAAAACAACCTGGAACATTTGAGAATAGTGTTGGATATTCTGCAAAGAAACTCATTGAAAGTCAATTTCAAGAAGTGTAGCTTTGGGAGGGAGAAATTGGAGTACTTACTCGGGGCATGTTATATCAGGTGAGGGAATATCTGCTGATCCAAACAAGGTCAAGAGCATGGAGGAATGGCCAGTACCCAAGGATGTGAAAGAGGTGAGGGGTTTCTTGGGTTTGAAAGGGCATTATAGGCGATTTGTTAAAAATTATGGCATGATTGCGAGACCTCTAACTTAGTTGCTCAAGAAAGACAAATTTCAATGGGGAGAGGAAGCTATGAAAGCATTTCTTGAGTTAAAAAGGGTAATGATGGAGTTGCTAGTGTTAAGCATGCCCAATTTTAGTATTCCTTTTGAAATTGAGACGGATGCATTAGGACTAGGTTTGGGAGCTGTACTCATGCAACAAGGCCGCCCCTTAGCATTTTTAAGTCAAGTGTTATCTAAGAAAGGGAGGGTAAAATCTGTGTATGAGAGAGAGTTGATGGCAATAGTGTTTCAATTAAAAAATGGAGAGACTACTTATTGGGGAATCACTTCATTGTTTGAACCGATCAAAGGAGCCTAAAGTACTTGCTAGAACGACGTGTTTTGGAGGGAGATCAACAAAAGTGGGTGGTCAAGTTGATGAGTTATGACTTTGGAATACAGTGCAAGGAGGGTAAAAGTAATAAGGTGGCGCATGATGCAAGCTCTATCTTTAGTGGCGCATGATGATTTGGCAGTGGTGGCTAAAGAGACTAGGAAGGATACACATCTCAATTCATTAGTTCAAGACCTAATGAAGGACCCAAATTCACACCCTAGTTTTATATTAGCCAGGGGTTGCCTTTGGTATAAAGATAGGTTAGTCTTGTCATCCCAATCCTCTAAAATACCCGTGATCTTGGAAGAGTTTCACTCATCTCCTTGGGGGGGACATTCGGGAGTGTTGAGAACTTACAAGAGGGTGGCAATTATGTATTATTGGAAGGGAGTGAAGAAAGAGATTGAGAGATTTGTACAAGGATGTGATATATGCCAACAGCAGAAATATCAAATGCTAAAACCTGCAGGGTTATTGCAACCTATTCCCTTTCCTAATCAGGTTTAGGAAACATTGTCTATGGATTTTATCGAGGGACTTCCTAAATCTAAAGGGAAGGATACCATTTTGGTAGTGGTTGATAGACTGACTAAATCTGCACACTTTATTCCTCTGTGTCATCCATATCAGCGAAGGAAGTAGCTCAAGTTTTCATAGCAGAGATCATCTGCCTCCATGGATTTCCAAATTTGATTATATCAGACAGGGATCGAGTCTTCATGAGCAAGTTTTGGCGAGAGTTATTCACTATAGCGGGAACAAATTTAAAGTACAATACAACATATCACCCTAAAACAGATGGGCAAACAGAGGTGGTCAACAGGACCCTGGAAGCTTACTTTAGGTGCTTTGTGAACAACCAACCGAAGCAGTGGCTGAAGTGGTTGGCTTGGGCCGAGTTTTGGTTTAATTCTTCATATAATGCATCAACGGGAATGAGTCCTTTCAAAGCTCTTTATGGATGTGAAGCACCAACGGTGGTTAAATATCACAAGGAAGGAACTATGGTGCAAGACGTGGATCAATTGCTTAAGGAAAGAGATGCTATTTTGGAGGAATTGAAGTTGAATCTTAGCAAAGCCCAAAATAATATGAAAATGCAAGCTGATAAGAGAAGAGAGGTGGCATTTGAACCAGGAGATTTGGTATATCTCAAGGCACAACAGAATGAAATCATTAGCAAGTCGGTCAAATGAGAAATTGAGTCCTAGATTTTATGGACCGTATCAAGTGAAGGAGAAAGTGGGGAATGCAGCAATCCTTGTCAGCAGTTGCCTCCCTTTATGACAGAGGAGTGGGAGTTACAAGTGGAACCTATGGAAGTGCTGAATGTGAGAAGATTGCTTAATGGAACAGTAGAGGTGCTGATTAAATGGGCCAATTTACCGGATTGTGAGAATACTTGGGAGATCAGTGGTGTAATTGACAAGTTGTTCCCTGAATTCCACCTTGAGGACAAGGTGAAACTCATAGGGGGAAGTATTGATAAGCCCATTAGGCGAGCATATAAAATAAGAAGGAAAAAAGAGGGCGTGAGAAATGAGGAAGTGTGTAATGGGCTTGAGAGGCCAGGCCTACTCGAAGATGAGGGAAGAAGGGAACAACTGGCATCAGTTGAGGAAGGGAGAGAAAGGCAGGAGAGAGAAAATAACATAATGGACACGTGGCAGACAGTTATTGGAAGGGAAGATGTGGGAATATCGCACAAGGAAGAGAGAGAGAGAAAGGGTATTTGGAGGGGGAAACAAAGGAGAGGGGGTAGTTTTGGAGGAAGGATCACAGTGGCCAGGCTGATTGAAGAATTGGTTCTCCATCAGGAAAGTGGTTCTTTGAGTTCTTGTTTCTTTTATTCAGTACTGTAAGGAGCAGTGCTCCATATCCATTTACTCATTTTTTTATTGTTGTTCTGTTTCATTTCAATGGAATTATCATACTATAGTTCACACAGATTTACTCTCTGCTAACTGAATTAAAGGCAGAAAATCAATATTAGCCAGTTACTTATTCCCACTTGTTCTTTGGGGCTTATCACTGTACATAGTACTTGTAGTCATCTTCATTGACTGATTTGAACATATATGTAAGATCTTGGATTATTTCTAATTAAAAAGAAATGGTTATTAGTGTCATTTATTTCATTTGGCAGGTAAGTGAAGTGAAATCCTGGTTGGCTGATGAAAGTGTCTTGGCTCATTTTGAATCACTTGAATTAGAAATGGTATGTTTGATGCAAACGGTAAAGTTAAAAAGCAACTTTTAGTGCATCTTAAACCTTGAATCATGTGATAATGTTTCTCCCATATGTCAGGTTCCATCTCAATTAGCTGAGGATGATGCTTTAAAGGACAGTGAAAAAGACAGAAATGAAATGCCCCTTGGAAAAATAATAAAGGACATAAAATCTCGGGGAACCAAGGGCAAAAAAGTGAAAAAGAAAAAGGCTGTGCCAGCTGAAACAAAAAAGGCCGAAAATGATATCGATATCTTAAATATGGTCAGACAAATTAATTTAGATAACTTGGGATCATCCACTAATTTTGAATCAAGTAACGGCCATGAAAATTCATTGAGTAAGAAGTTGCAGAAGGATCCAGAGTGTGCAACAATTAAAAAACGAAAAGCAGAAGAAGTAACCCTGGTTCCAGTGCCTAAACGTAAGCGGTCTTCCTTTGCCCATGGAAAATCAAGGTCAAGTAGTACTCCACCAAAGGCTCCTCCAAGAGTTTCTGGGGAAGACTCCTCTGGAGTGAAGTTGCTGTTGGGTGCAGAATTTAACCCTGATACAGATAGCAAAACTATGCAAAGAAAAAAGGTTAAAGGTAATGAGCCCTCAATAGAAGCAAAAGTTAAGGCCTCCAAGAGCTATCATGATGATGACTCTGACAAATCTGAAGAGCATGACATGAAGGTGAAATCTTACTGTCAGGCAGATTTATCCTACTGTAGGATCGTAAAGTTGAATTTATAAATGTTGTAGACTTCTGCTTATTTTCTGCCTCTTGCAGAGTCCTAATAATTCAAAGCCAATTGACAAGTCTAAAAGTGACAATTTCAAGTCATCCATAGGATCTGCTAAAAAGATGAAAAGAAAAAGTATTGGAGGATTGGCTAAGGTAAATTTCTCCACTGCTTTTGTAGTCAATGTTGTTGTTTTCGTGTAAGTAGTGTCTCTATGCCATGTTATAATGTTTGTGTTCCAGCATGTCTCTTGGATATTAGTTTGATTTTTTTTTCCCTGTAGTGTACAACAAAGGAGGGTGAAAGTGATGCTGAAGATCTAATTGGTTGCAGAATTAAAGTTTGGTGGCCTTTGGATAAGCAGTAAGTTCTTATATTAAATCTTGAGAGATCAGTTGTAGAAGCAAAACAGTATATGGACGCCACCATTTTCGTTTATCTAAAAGACAGACAAGAAAAGGACTTGTTTTATTTTCTTTTTAGTGACGTTAGAAGCATTTTGACCACATGCTCTAAAGATGACTCACGGGTTTAGCTGCTTCCTTTGACTGCACCTTTCTTAGTTTGCCTATTTCTTAAGTTTTTCATGTTGCATCTCTTTTGATTAACCGCTTTAAATTTCTGACTGGCTCTGGATTAATTATTATTTTATGGCTTTCTACCATCTAATGTGCTTTTTGTATGCTTTCTTTAGTTTAACCCTAGAAACAAATTTCTAAAATCCACAATTTCTTCTCCTTTTCCTTGGATTTCTAACTAAAGTTCCATGTTGATGCATTGATGTTCTGCAGATTTTATGAAGGCACTGTCAAGTCTTATGACCCTTTAAAAAGGAAACATGTGGTAAGCTTACACTCTGAATTGGTGCAAAGTTATTCTGCCTTATAATTCTGACACAACTGTACTGTGGCATGTCATGTGGAAGATATTATATGATGATGGGGATGTAGAAGTGCTCCATTTGGAAAAGGAGCGATGGGAGCTTATTGACAGGGGTAGCAAACCTTATAAGGTCTCCAATTTTCCATTAGTCTTCTTTCTTTCTCTGAAGTTGTTCTGCTGTTCTTCTGCTATTTCCACTAAAAGATATCAAATATCTTTGAAGTTTGATTCATTTTTATATTATGATTTTTCCAGAAGCTCAAGCCCTCAAAAACTCTCTCTTCCCGTGAAGTGTAAGTATTCCCTTTACAAATTAGTTTTAGTTTAGTTGTATTTGGAGGAATATGTTTCACTGTACATCTGAATACGAAAATTTCCATAATATTTTTTGGAAAAGTTGGATGTTCATCTGCTTTAAGTGCGGTGTGTGTTTTATTTCTTCTAACTTAATTGGATGTCTTGTGCCCCATTCTGAATGTGCTGTCTTCCTTTTGCGGGTTACTTTTCTTGATTGTTTTATAGGTCTACTGTGAAGAAGCAGAGAGTTCTAGTGGTTCAGCAAATAAAAAGACAAAAAAAATGTTAGTGGAAATATGAGATTCTATTGTACATTTATGATTTTATTCAATGTTCTATCATTATAACGTGTGTCATTTTGGTGTTTAGAGTTAATGGTAAGAAATCTCCAAGCAAGCATGTAAAACATGGACAAAAAGGTGCCTCAAAAATTAATTTCCATCATGAGGATGCCAAAGAGAGTTCTGAGTTATCAAACCCTGAAGATACCATTATATCTAAAGCTGAGATTAACTCAGGTAATGTAACTTAAAAAGATATGATACATATATTGATTGTCATTTACATCTCCTGATTGATTATATGTGATGTGTATTTATGCAAAATTGTGTACTGGATTTAATGTTTCAGGACCTGTGGAAACCTTGTAGCTATATTTCAATGCAACTTTGTGAAATAAAAAGAACATTTGTACAAGATAAAACATAACTACTACTCTCTCATCCCTTAGCAGGTTATATATCTCGAGGCTTGCTTAAACATTTGTTTCTGTAAAATAGGTGCTTGGCATGTTTACATGTCTTATCTAGGAGTGTCATTTCTACGTGTCAATCTTTGGTACATCTATTGCAGGCAGCTTGCTGTTGACCAATGCCTGTCTGTTAGTATAGTTTCATACTTTCTTTTTACAAAATATGGGTCAACTATCCAGGTTTAAATGTACTATCCATTCAAATTCCAAATTCCCATCAGTGTTAATGCATCATATCCCAAATTCCCATCAAATGATGACAGCAATCTTAGTGTCAGTTAGGCAAATAAATTGTGTTGTTAATGCAGTGGAGTTTGTGAAAGCTCACAGATATTATCTTTTATCTGCACATACCATACTGATAAAAGGGAAGCCTAGTACATGATGCTCCCAACATTTTGGAGGTCTGGGAAGGGTGAACAAGATCCATGACTTGGGCCAGGGCTAGAACCCGTGACCACCACGTCACAAGGCCAGGGCTCTCCCTCTTATACGCCATACCCATAAAAAAAAACTATAATTAGTAAAATAATGTATTTGTTTTGAAGTAGCTAATCTTTGAATAGGCACTTTAATGATTAAGAGGAGAAAGCTTGGAAAGTGATAGTTACCAACTCTTAATTATCTGTTTTGTTAACGTCAACCCTATGGGCTGTTGTTAAGAATGCAAAAGTGGAAACTTTTTATTAGGAAAGAAAAGAAATAACTGACTTTTGTATTTCCAATGTAATAAATGTTTTCTTCCCCCAATAAAAGCTTTCTACTTTCGTATTCTTAACATTAGTCTTGAGGGCTGATGTTAAAAAAAAACCATTTAATTATTGTGCTGCAAAATGGGCATATATTTTACTTGTGATATTGAATCTGATATTGGATTTAGCTTAAATTTTCTTTCATTAGGTATCATGTCAATTTATATATTTATCATGCCATGATCATTGAGAGGTCTTACTTTTGTGAAATGGTTAATTCTTAGTTTGCCAACTACCTTTTGAAATGAATATTATACTTGGAGTCTCATAAACTATAATTATTTGCATTTATGTTAATGTGGTTCCTCATTATTATGTAAGACTCTGTTTCTTTTTCATCTGCTCTCTCCTTTGTAAATTTTGTTTGATTTTCTATTCTAGTAGGTGGTTCTGAAGCGGAACAAGCAGAAGGGTCTGATGTAATCGTAACTAAGGAGAAGAAATTTAACAAGAAAGCAAAATCAGTTTTACGTGGAAAGAAACTTAAGAAAGAGAAGAGCTTGAGTTATAGGAAAGAATCAGAAGAAGAGAAGCAGGAATCAGATCAAGAGAAGCAGGATTATGGGGAGAGGCTTTCTGAACAGAATGTCCCACAAGGAGATCAAATTGATGATGAAGAAAGTAGTTCAAAAGAGAAAGATGTGGACGAATCAAGAGGAGCTTTGAGAGAAAATGATAATGGGCAAGAATCGGGTTCTGAAGGGCACCAAAATGAGAGTGATGGGGAAAGTAGTCCTAGAGAAGTGGAAAAATCACCAGAGCCAGCAAGTCCTGATGATGCCAAAATTGAAGTTTCTGATGATGAGCCGCTGGTAAATTACTCATCCTTTGCAGAATTGTGGCACCTACTTTTATTTACTTGAAAAACATCTAGTGCATTTTAATTTCTAAGCTAATCACTAATCACTAATCACTAAGAATGGCTGATGCAGAGCAAATGGAGGCGTCCCTCGGGAAAGAAAAGCTCAGGGAAAAAACGGTGAGCAGTTTGGCAGTTATAGCACAAATCTCTGAAGATTTCAGTAGCAGTGGTGCTGTGGCAGCATTTAGTGTGTTTCGGTGCAAGTGTAGGTATCAGCGTGGATGATGACTGCCATTTATTGACACACTAATAGATGTGCTATGCATGTCTTGCAGCCACCCTGTAGATGTAATATAACAGTTGTCATACCCACGTTTAGAAAAAAAAAAAAAGGTGCTTTAGGGTTTTTTAGGGTTATGTTATGCTAAATGACCTTTTATTAGTGTAGGTGATAGGTCTAGCATATGATTCATGAGGATGTTTTCATCCTTCCAACACAATTAATATTTCATTGAGTGGGGCAACATGTACAGCTATACGTGGGGATGATTGTATTTGTAACTTTAGTTTGTTTATACTTTTGTAGTCTTAGCATCCGTGAAAAAGATGACCTAACCATTAGCTCCTTCATGTTGTTATGTGTTGTGCATGGTTTATGAACCTGCAGTTTTTGATTATATGAACTGACATGAGTTTCACGACCTCGACGACTTAACTTAGTATTGTTGACTTGTGACGCAATGCAACTGTTTTGTTTGTCAATATAATATAAAATGTTGTTCCTAACTCCTTTATATAATAATGCAATTGATAAAATATGTATTTGGAAATAAAATAATTATTGGAACAATATTACTTGCACATTGTTTTTGCGTATTTTTTCTTGAAAGGCCATTATTTTTTGCATACTTATTTCTTTCTTAATTTATATTAAATCAAGGACAACAAAAGCAGAAAAAAGATTGAAATACATGTTGTTTTGTGTTGTGCGTGGTTTATGAACCTGCAGTTTTTGATTTTATTAACTGAAATGAGTTTCACGACCTCGACGACTTGACTTAGTATTGTGGACTTGTGATGCACTGCAACTGTTTCGTTTGTCAATATAATATAAAATGTTGTTCCTAACTCCTCATATATATAGTAATGCAATTGATAAAACATGTATTTGGAAATAAAATAATTATTGGAACAATATTACTTGCACATTGTTTTTGCGTATTTTTTTTCTTGAAAGGGCATTATTTTTTGCATACTTATTTCTTTCTTATGTTATATTAAATCAAGGACAACAAAAGCAGGAAAAAGATCGAAATACAGTTCTTAATAATGGGCCGAATGAAAAGTGTGATTTTACTCATTTATATAAGTGTCGTTTATGTAAAGTAAATTATCTCGTGGATATGAATGATTTACATTTCTTACATCTTTCGCATAATAATTAATAATGGTCCGAATGAAAAGTGTGATTTTACATGTAATGAGTCTCTTGATCATAGTGGCAGTGGCTCTACCACACTAACGAGTATCAAAGCATGTCTATGCTCACGTTTTAATTCTTTAAGAGATTATTATATTACAAATGCTATTTTAACTCAATGAAGCCACTATCACATCCCTTGTGCCATCAAGTTATTAAAATATTAGCGTGATAGCATTCCTTTTCATAACCTTTCTACTAATGTTATTAAAAATTTGTATAAGTACAATTTTCAAATTATCCTTTAACATACATTTATCATGCAACGTGGAACAATTGCTCTAACAAATCATCAACTAAAAACTTTCAAAGAATTCATCAAAATATTAACGATATCCGTCCATAATAAGTAAAAAAGTCGGACACATTTTGAAAAATATGGTGTAAATTCTCAGAGAGCTAAAATATAATGTTTTCGATAAGTTATAATTTTGATTTTGATTTCTTTAATGGATCAGATCCCGGTGGCAAAAGAGAAGAAAAACTGCACGCGGTTGAAAGTTTCGAGTTGGTGTTTACGCGAAGAGAGAACAAGAGCGTTGTCAGAGTCAAACAGTGAACCAAGTCGCAACGCGCACGCACTGCTACTACAGTAAGATAATAGTAAGAAGAATAAATAAAAAGCGGTAAAAAAGAAGACCAAGCCTGGTCAATCCTGCGGCCAACAACACAGTCCATCTGTTGAAAATGAATAATGATATATCCTTTGACCGACAGGTGTGAATCGCACCTTTTCCTAATCTGGATGACACTCCCTTGTCTTTATATATACTTCTCATCAATCCAGCTGTAGCTGCCGGTGAAGCGGTTGTTCCACTGCCTTTAAGTCTCATACTAGTAATTGCTGATTCACAACAGCACAACACACACAAATATTAAACACACCCCAAACCAAACCCCACACAGACATATCCATTGGTGAGTTCCTACTTCTTTCATGTGTGTTTGTTTTGTTTTCTGGCTTTTAGCTTCCCAAAGGGATGTCCTTTTCCTTTTATTTTTTGTTTAGTTCAAGTTGGATCAGTGTGCCAAATGCCAAACACACTTCACTTGGGATTCGGATCGGGATCCTACTCCTGCCTATGATTCTTTCTTTTATTTAATGTGGATTCACTGAGGAATTAATACACTCTTCATTCCTCACTTGCTTATTTCTCATTCGGTTCAATGATTTATTGGTTTTTGTTGTCGGTATTTCCCTGGTTCTTGCCCTTCTTTGCTTTCCAAATGTTTTTACCATTATTACTATAGCAATTTTGGAATATATAGTTACTTGAAAAAGCTCAGCTTTCGTTATGGGTAAGTAGCTAAGTATTTTGCTTTCCCCTTCTCCAGCAGAATATACTTGGTTTATTCTATTCTACTGTTTGGTTCATTTTTCATTATGCTTGCATTGGATTTCTTCTCCTGGTAATTTTGCTGGATAAATCTAATCAACAGAAAGGAAAAAGAAAAATGAGACTTCCTTTTTTTTTAACCATTATTATTATTATTATTTTAAATTTGGGTTGAAAGTGAAAATGAGACTTGTTTTATTTTTCCTCTTGGGGTTGGTAACTTGCAATTCTTTGTAAAGGGGAAATGTTTTCCATGGCATCCTTGTTTTGTTTTCTTGTGTTTATTCCCTGCATGGACACTGAATGTTTCAACTGCATATTTTGTACTGTGGTCCGAACCTTGTTTGATTGATATTTTAACTTAGTAGGAGAGTATAATGGGTGAACAATTGGGGCTGCTAAAGGTCATAGTTGTGCGAGGGAAAAGGTTGGTGATCCGGGATTTCAAGAGTAGTGATCCTTATGTTGTGCTCAAACTAGGGAATCAGGTAATAGATCGCATTTTTATGTCAATTTCATTTTTTAGCTTGTTTCTTTCAACATTAACATTATGTAGCATATTTTAACCTCAAAATGTTATTAAACTGTACCAGACTGCAAAGACCAAGGTAATTAATAGCTGCTTGAATCCTGTTTGGAATGAAGAGCTGAATTTCACTCTGACAGAACCCTTGGGAGTTCTGAATTTGGTAAGTTCCCTAACATTTAGTATGCCCCTTCGTTCTTGTTTTATTAGTCCTTTCTGCGAGGAAGGTACTCAACTTATGTTGTATAACTGAGTTGCTTCTTTTTTATAGGAAGTATTTGATAAAGATCTTTTGAAGGCCGATGACAAGATGGGAAATGCTTTCCTCAACCTTCAACCAATAGTCTCTGCGGCTAGATTAAGAGATATTTTACGAGTGTCCTCTGGCGAGACAACATTAAGGAAGGTCATACCTGATGGTGATAACTGTCTTGTCCGTGAAAGCAGTATCAACTGTGTTAATGGTGAGGTGGTGCAGAATGTTTGGCTAAGGCTTCGTGGAGTAGAGTCTGGGGAACTAGAATTGACGATCAAGTTGGTCACACCTGTTGCTCCTGCAATATAGTGCAGAAAATATTGCATGTGTCCTAAGTGTAGATCTCTAACAATATCGTAATTGTAACATTTTATGTGTAGTTGAGTCTTGCTTTTGATCAACTCCTGCATAGATGATTCTACCCAAAAATGAAAAAAAATAAAAATAAAATTAATAGATGCATATTCCAATGAAATTTAGCAGTGAGTTGGTGATGCCTCATCCCCAGTTAGATAAAAGCCACTAGAAGCTGCATTTTCAAATCAACAAGTAGTGATTTGTGGCTTCTTTGGGCTTTATGGTGTGCTAGGCTTGTGTTATACCTTGTATTACATAAAAAAAAAAAAAAGTAGATAATTAGCCCTTCATTATTTTAGTAATGAGCATTCATTGGGTATTACTTAAGTTTTGATGGTATTGTATAAATTTTCAGATAAGTCATGAAAAGAGAAGTTGTGACGCTTGCTAATTTATACTTTTACTTCTACATTATTAGTTATATAAATTTACGCAAGTAAAATAGAGATGAATCTATTAAATGTGTTTGATTCAATTTATTATAAAGAAATAATATTTTTAAACTTGTTGAGAGATTAAAAGATAAAGCGACTTTTTTTTTAAATAACTTCTAAACATGTGCTAAATTATTCAATGATCAAAGGAACTGTCCATGTGCTCTACTTTATCAATGTAAAAAATCGTCGAAGTATAATTACATTATTGTGAAGGGAATTTTCCTGTCAGATTTCATTATTTCAATCCATAAAAAAACACTCTTGGATGATTGTGAAGGATAGTTTCAAGAATCAAGGTGCTGAGCCAAAACTTAAAAAGCTTTTGCTAGCAAACTTTTTATTATTGATTAACTAAGACATAATATTATCTATATATACGTTTTAAAAATAGTTATCATCTTTCTATATTTGTTTTTATTTAACTAGTTTCAAATAATACTCATTCCCTCAAAAAAATAATAATTAAAAGAATACTCGTTAACAAATTAATTATGTCGGCTTAATGGTGGAAAGTTTAGGTAATATGTGTAATGTTTCAAGTTCTAATTTTGTTGTTGTCATTGTACACACACACAAAATTAGTTGTATAGCACGAAGTTATTTCAGTTTAACCCTTATGTATGTAGCTTTATTACATTTTCAGAAGGAGAATTTTACCACTTATAGTAATTTTATTCAATTCAAATAAGATAGCCTTCCATAAAAGATACTTATGGTCTTTTACCAAAATTAAAGAAAATAAAATAAAATAATTATCATAAATGTTGAATACTGAACTAGATATAAAGTGAAACTCTATCTGTCGAAGGCATGCTGCTCTTGATGTAAAAGTCTCTTGCATTTATGAAGAGTAGAGAATAATGTTTGTTTACTGGACCAGTACTTGTAATGCGCATCACATATTTTCAATGCAAATACAAATAATTATAAAAAAGAAAAAACTATCAGGCAAAAAACAAAATAGCATTAATTAATACTTATTCATTTGTTGGATAGTTTTAATAAAAGCTATAGAATATTTTAAAAGTCATTATTTATGTTATGTAATCGATTGATATATATATATATATATATATATATAAGTCAGAATAGAATGATTATATAAAAAAAATTTCACTGTTCTCCAATTATAGATTAATGTGTATAAAATACTGTTAATGTTTAGAATAATTATTTTAAAAATATATTTAGAGTAATTATTAATTGATTAAAAAAATAGTTTTTATATATTGATAATACATAAAAAACAAACTCTTAAAATTTTTTATAATGTTAATATATTAAAATTAAATTTCAAAATAATAATTTGCTTTTTTGCAATTAAGTTATCTAAAATTATATATTCAATAGACATTTTTTTTTTTGTATGTGATTGTAAAGAGTATTCTTGGCTGTTCACTATAACTAATTTCTTACGAAGATTTGAAGGTACTCAAAAATGAGGTGCCTCCTCCCTAATAGTTTTTCTTATACATAAGAGTTATGGTTTGAATCTTTGACTACTTGTTTAAGAGACTCAATGCTATTATTACTCGAATCAACTACTTGTTGGTTAATAGAATTATTTTTTGAGTTTAATCGACATGCATTATTTGTAAAATATATTGTTGACTTATTAAAAATTATTCTTGATATAATTTTTAAGATAATTATCATATAACTCAACACAATTACCATAAATGACAATTTATAATTACACTATCAATATTGTTTATTGTTTGTTACTTTTTACATGAAAAAGGGATGTTAATAATATTAGACTTGATGTATTGTTTGGTTAAGTGAAAACTGTAAGAAACGATTGAGAGGGAACAAAAACCCATAAGGATCCCCCTCCATTAAAATTTAACATGAAAGTATTATTAAATACATCTCATCCCATCCTGGAGGGGGATCTGAATCCATGGAAAGCAAACTTTATTTCATCTTTTCTATCGTTTGGTACGTTTTGACATAGGAAGGAAAGAAAAATTATATATGGGTCATACTTGATTATTATAAAAATTAACATAGAAACAAAAAATTGTACTTTAAATCTATTCTAATTAAATTCTAAGTAGCAGATAAAATATAAATAAACAATTTCACAACATAAGGGCTATGAACGTTTACGATCATCGTCTTCGATGAATGTGTTGAAGCTGAAGGCGGTGTCGAGAGAGCACCCTAACGACACTGTGAAAAGGGAAACGGTGGATCTCGGAAACGGAAGCGACGTCGTATACATTCAGAGATTAATACCCTCCGATCAGTCATGGAAATGGTTCCATTATCTCGACAAACACATCCCATGGACCAGGCCCACTATTCGCGTCTTCGGAAAATCTTTCCTTCAGGTTCTTATAATTCCCACAATTCTTTCTTTCAAATTTAACCCATCCTCAAACCTGGGATTCCTCAAAAATCTTGTCTTTTGTTCATTCCCCTCTGAAACACAAAATAAAGCTATTAACCATTCATCTCATTTATAAAATATACCCCTTTCTTTTGGCAGTAACTGTAACAAATGATCATATTTTTAGAATTTGATTAGTACATAATAACAATGTAAAAGTTTTTTACATTTTCATCACTGTGTATGGTAAGATTGTTTATTTTTATAATAATTATTTTAAAATTCACATCTAAGGTGTTTTCTAGTTGGTTGTATATTCTTATTCAGTGTGCTTACTTTTTTACTTTTCATGTATCTGGTTAACTTTGTGAATTGTCAAGTTGTTGTTTGTATGTTATTATGTAAGTTGGAATGAAATAAAGGGATTTGGCAGTTCGGATCAGCTTATTTCTGCTTAACCTTGTTAGCTTAACTTTTTTAAAAAATAAACAATTGTTTCCCAAAATAAAGTTACCAAACACCTGTTCAAGTTCTCTAAATACGTAGTATTTATTTGGGTTCAATCTCAATGTTTATGTGTATGAATAAAAAAAAAAATTATTGAGAAGGGTCTTCACCCACTGAATCCTCTCGTATTAGAGAATTTACATGTCCTTGTAACTGAAGAGTGAAGAGAATGATAGGCACAAAAATTTTCACTTTATAAGGTGAATCTTAACTTGGAGATTACTCTCTTGCATATGGATATGGTAGATAAACCGAAATTTCCTGATGTTATGCAATGTAATGTAATTCTCTGCAGCCTCGAGACACATGTTATGTTGCAACTCCAGGATTGACTGAGTTGACTTACAGTGGATATCAGCCGCATGCATATTCTTGGGATGATTATCCACCACTTCAAGACATATTGGATGCTGTAAGAACGATTGTTAATCAACATTGTTCCTCATCAATTCTGCTAATAGTGATAATATATCTGAATAATAGGTTTTTGACCAATGTTTGTTGTGTTACTTAATATATCTTTCTACTTACTTCTGAAGGTCCATAAAGCTGTCCCTGGGAGTAGTTTTAATAGCTTACTCTTAAATAGGTACAATGGTGGTAATGACTATGTTGGTTGGCATTCTGATGATGAGAAGCTTTATGGACCGATGCCTGAAATTGCATCTCTAACTTTTGGATGCGAACGTGACTTCGTTTTGAAGAAGAAGCCATGTAAAAAATCTTGTGGTATGAATTCTTTTGGTATTTTACTGGAGTTATCACTGCACTTATAGAGTCTCTGTGTATGTGTAATACACTAGTAATGGACCTTTATGTGGGTGTGCATGAACTTATTATCATTTGGTGTGGATCTTCCAGATGGAAGTGATGAACCTGCCAGCAAGAGATTAAAGAAGGGTAGCCATGATGATCAGCATACGTTTAGACTTAAGCATGGTTCCCTTTTGGTGATGAGAGGCTATACCCAACGGGATTGGATTCACTCTGTGCCTAAGCGTGTAAAAGCTGAAGCTACACGCATTAACCTTACCTTTAGGCGGGTTTTTTGATTGGCTTGTGACCAAGGCAGGTTTGTGGTAAATCTGCTTCTGGCATTCTAAAAGGAATATCTGTTTTTTTGTGACAGGTTGATATGAAAGATTATAATTTTGTAAGATTTTGTCTTATCTTGAGTAATATGATTGTATCTTTCGATTTTATATTTCAAGCTTTCTATAGATGTTTTGATAGTGAAAATTTGTTTCAAGAATTGAAGAGTCCTTGATTCTCGAATTGATGACTTTTTACAATGAATCTAACCAACTTTTTTTTTTTTTAATGGGACTTAGACTCAAAATTATTTGAGTCCACAGTTTTCAACCTGAATGCATGAAGTTAATTAGAACTTGAATTCAATTTCAATCAAGATTTTGAAAGTTATGTGATGTGTGAGACTTGATTTTTGATGACTTAATCGAAAAACAATGATATTTTGATTAATTTTAACAAGCATTAGTAATTGCAAATTCAGCATTTAGAGAAACACTTAGTTGAACAACAAGAATTTTGACTAGGTTTGTATAAGACCATTAGTAGTCTTTAAAAAAATTCTTTATCATATAATTCTTTGAATTAGATAACAGTTTAGTCAAACTTTAAAGAATTAAATGATTTCAAATTAGCAAGTTTTAGGAAGAAAATGAGTTTCAAGAAGAAGTTTAGATGAGAAGTGAATTGCAGAAATGTAAATTAAAGCAGTAAATAGAAATGGGATAAGAGAAAGAAAGAGCTTTAATTAAAATGTGGGCGAGAAGATACACATTGCTCTTCAACCGGTAGTTATGTGTGTGGCGTGTATGATACTACAGAGTTTTGTGTGAATGTTTTAACCAAATGAAAAATGGCTATCAATTCTATTATTTATAGACTCGTACAATTAACGGTTGAATTACATGGTTTTGACACGTGTACAGTAACTAAAAGATACCTAATCTAAGATATTGTCATTTGTCGCTCTGGACTTGCCTTCTTTTGATAACCATCTTCAATTGCTGTATGAACTCCTGCAAGCGTGTTTCTGCTGTAACTGCTTGGAAAGACATCTTTCAAGTGCATCTGCTATTCAATTTTCTCAAATGCCCATCTCAACAATTCTAACACTTAGCAATTTCTTCAATCTTTCCTCAAGTCTCTTGCCTGTATACCTTTTTAACCAATCTACATCATGCCTTGGATTTAGCTTTTGGATTAGCTCGTTTCCTTTATCTCGAAAGATCTTGTAACAATATCGCTTAGAAAAATTTTCCAGCAACCCCTACAAGATTCTAATGTTACTGTTACCATTGTCTTTTTGATAGAATTATGAATTCCATATCGTTTCAAGTGATACAAATACAGTTGTCCGTAATTGATTCTAAAAAAGGAAAAAAAAAACACTCTTCTATGTAAATCTCCTGCTGCGTTTCCTTCATCCACATTTTACGCTGAACTCAAGGCCCTCCTTTTATACAAAGAATTAATTTCTTACACTCTATATACGTTTTAAAGCAAAATTTGTAGTTGAGATTAATTTGGTCAAACATTTCAATTATGTTTAATGGTTTAAAATTAATTTTGCTTAAATTTAAAACACACGGGGCCTAAATTATGAGTGTAATGGTTCCGATTAGAGTGGTTTTGGTAGGATTGGTGTTCCAAATCCAGTAATGCTATTTAGTATGAACTAATTACTACGAAGCTAAGCAAGAAATGTAAGAACAATTAACTATACATGGTGAGGTTGGTGTAAAAAGTTGTTTTTATGTGATTACATATCTCACTTCTATGCTATTAACCTATCACATATATCCGCAATACTTTCACGAATTCTTTTTTTTATTATTATTATTTTAAAAACAGCATTTTCCTTTTCCCATCAGTAATGCCATCTAGTACTGGCGAATTACGAAACTGAGCGCAAAAAGTAAGAACAACTTATCATAAATAGTGGGGTCCATGCAAAAGGATATTTTTATGTTACTGCATACGCGCTTATACGTTATGAAACAATCACATTTCGTAATACTTTCACGATTTTATTTTTTTTGGTACTAAACATGTTTGGAATTACAGGTATATGGCTTGGACAATGACAGCACGATGTTGCAACTAGAAGATGAACGAGTGAGTGTGGGCTATGTATTTTAGCTCCACTAATGTTGATCCTTTAGAAGCTTCTCCTAGATGACAAGTTTGAAACTTAGTGTGTATGCTCGTCTTTGATAAAAAAAACTAAAAAAATTGAGTATGTGCCCATGTAAATGTAAGAATATTAAACACACATAATTCTTCCCTGATAAATATAGTAATACTTTTCTTAAGAACAATTTAACAATTTGATTTAACAAATAAATGTTTTACATAATTTTTTTTTAATTTAGAGAAATGAGTGAATATATATATATATATATTGATTCATTCTAAGTAGCAGAAATGAGTGAATATATACACGAATTTGTCATGAAAGTTTTCTTTTTATCATTTAAATTTTCTATTGAATGATTTCCGAGTAAGATTGGTAAAGGGAAAAATAACAAAGCTTGGATAATTAATACCAATTTTTTTCTTACAAATATGTACACTTCTATCCATATTATTGCCAAAGATATTTAAAAAATTATAGCTCGATTGGCTTGGACCCTTTCTAAATGTGCATTTAATGATATTCAGAGAGATTTTATTTTCATAAATTCCTTATAAAGTGGACTCATCTAAGATTTTTTAGAAAAAATAGAAAAAGTATCATTCTCTTTCCGAAGATTTATCGAATCAACACTTCGCAAGACCTTTCTTAAAACGTTTTCACAATTTCTACACACCCATTATACTGCAACTTACTTAATACATACATCTCAACTATAAACAACGACATGGAGAAGCATTTCCTCTAAAAATTAAGGTAAAAGACAAACACCGTATTGGAACATCGAAAGCACAATCTAATCTTACTGTTTTAAATCTCTCTATTTCTTATCAATTGTGCCTAAAAAATGATACTACATGTTAGACAAAAATCTATTCAACCTCTTTGGTGGTTACAAGCTTGTAGCATTAAATGAGTGGTTGCAACAATCAAATGACCAAATTAAACCATATCAACTTTGCTATACATACATTAATAACGGATCTAGATCTACAAGGTTTACTCAAATTTAGGACATATCCTACCTTTAGAATCCTAAAGTGGGACGAGTTGCCACCTTTCCATCATTATGTGTCATCCTTACCATATAAGGATATAGCCAACCATTACCCAACCTATCATGGACTGAGATGCACCATGTTGACCCTTTGGTAAAACTGTTTTGGTGATTTTTCCAAGTCATATTTACCATGGAATATCCATCATGGCTCGTTTGAATCCTCCTTATCTTCCGCATATACCCCAATGCTTTCCCAATTACAGAATGGAAAAGGGTCATTTTTGTATTTGACCACCCTGTATGCATGGTTGGCATTTTCTGTCAGGAGCACCACAAACCTCCCTGCCCCTCCAACTAAAAATAACATATATATAGCCAATTCTATGTCCATGCAAATTTAACCAACCATATTTTAGGATGTTCCTTGTTTTCAACGGTCTCAGGAAGGTGAATAAAAGTTGGACTTAAAAGGAACGCACGTTTTCATCTAGGTTCTTTTGAATTTTAACACCTCGACTTTGCAAATTCATTATCTGGGCTCTACCGGATCAACTGAAAGGAGGAGTCTCTGGCTCCATATTTGTTTCATTCACGTAAGGACATTGCATTCCCGGTCCTTTGTTGTAACATCAAACATTAAGGTAAACATAACTTTAGTCCTTTCAAGTTATTTAAGCTTTGGATATGTAACATACAATGTGTAAAATGCGGTGAAATGGTATTGTATATCAAAGCTGGTGAAGCTTGAAAGCATATAGAATATGTTGTTATGCAGTTTCGTATAACAAGATTTATCTTCACAATGCTCATTTCTATGTATCCTCCTGCATGCAGATACCGTTTGCAAGTAAGAAGAATATAATGAGTTTCAGAATTAGAGATCATGAAAAGGACGCTGATTCTCCAAAGGGGGAGAAGGGAGAGATTGACACAAGGGCTCCATTCCAATCTGTTAAAGCAGCTGTTAGTTTATTTGGTGAAGTAGCTGTCTCAAGGGAAAAACATTCTATCAAAAGAAGATCATCAGAGGTAAACATCAAATGTACTTTTATTTAAAAAGTTTCTAGGACCAGGATTCAAGACTCAGACTGGGAAATTCCATTTTTTACTTGGAAGGATGCTGGTTAAGTATAGACACTTACAATTGATACAAGAGTCCTGTCGAAAATATACCTTAATATCTCCAATTTGAAAATTAATAATTTAGTTTTTAGAAATTTTTGTTATGTTTCAAATTTTTAAGATGTTAGTTAAATAAAGATAAAGATATTATTCTTATCATCTAGACTTAAAGATGTTATCAATTTGATTCTAAGATTAAAATGTTATTAATATTTTTGAATTTTTGTGTTATACTTTAGCTATATAAAGTTTAATAAATTTCTCTGCATAATATATTTCGTCTTTTGAAAAATATTTATTCTACAAAAACAACAAGTCCTCTGTCTTTGCAAGGCACACACAACTTGAGGAGATTTCCAAGTTTGCATAAGTGCTTCATTTGCATGATTTTGGGCTTCAACAATTGTATCATTTTTCATTATTAATAGTGTCATTCTTTGTGAATTTATGATTCATGATTAGTAACTTGTGTGATTTGCAGAATGTGCTGGAAAAGGAGACTCAGCTTCTCTTGGCCCAAAGAGAATTAAACAAGGTAAAGAAACAGCTGGAAAGTGCTGAGAGCACAAAAGCCAAAGCACTTTCCGAGCTAGATAAGGCCAATGTGACACTTCAGGAATTGACAAAGAAGCTCAACAGTGTGAGGGAATCTAAGCAATCAGCAATAGAAGCTGCTGAAGTTGTGAAGAATCAGGCCAAGGAACTTGAACAGGCACTATCCCAAAAAGCAATAGGATATGAAGCATGGAAACAAGAACTAGAGCATGCAAGAAAGGAGTACACGACAACAGTAAAGGAACTAGATGCTTCTAAACAAGAACTCAACAAAATAAGGCAGGATTTTGATACAGCTTTGGAGGCAAAACTGGCTGCATTCCAAACAGCAGGAGAGGCTCAACGATCAGCAAAATTGAACCAAGAAAAGCTCAGTGAACTCTCAAATCAAATGGCAACCATGAAAGAACAAGTCGAACAATTGAAGCTTGCCTCATCGCAAGCCCAAGAAGATCAGGCAAAGGTCACGGCAGAAAGAGAAGCACAACTAAGTTTTTACGAAACTGCCAAGGAAGAAGCACAGAATAAATTGATGGCTTTAAAGAATGAGTATGACCCCGAACTAACCCAAAGTCTAGAGGCCAAACTTGCTGAAACAAGTGAAGAGATTCAGGTTCTCCAAGAGCAGATGAAAGAGGCACATGCATCTGAGATGGATTCAGTGAGACTAATAACTTTGGAGATCAAAGAAGCCACAAAAACACTTCAGGAAGTTGCTGAAGAAGAAAGCTCCCTGAGAAACATAGTGGATTCCCTTAGGACTGAAATAGAACAAGTGAAGAAAGAGCAAGAGGAACTCAAGGAGAAGGAACAGGCAACAGAAGCTCTTGCTGTTAACCTAACTGATCAACTACAGAATAGAACAGAAGAGACAAGTTCTGTGGTGGACAAAGAATCTGATGAGAGTGTTGAGATAGATTTGAAGATCAAGCAGCTTTCTTTGAGACAGAAACTGCAAGAAAGGAAGAAGAAGAGATGAGAACCAAAACTCAAGAGCTGAAGCAAGAAGCTGAAAAATCCAAAGCAGTGGCAGAAGAATTAGAGAAGAAATTAGAGCTTTACCTGAAACAGGCTAGGGAAGCAAAAGCAGCAGAACAAAAAGCCGTTGAGGAGATGAAGATGATGTCTGACAACAACATTCAAGACACAGTCTCAGTTGAAGATGCCAGTGGAAAGATTGTGTTGACAGTTGATGAGTTTGCAGCTCTGAGTGGGAAAATCAAGGAATCTGAAGATTTGATTGAGAGAACAGAAACAGCAACCATGGCTCAGGTGGAAGCAATCAACACAAGAAAGAATGAAGTGGACAGAAAAGTGGAGGCAAACCTAAAAGCAATTGAGGAAATAAAGGCTGCAACAGATATGGCTCTGAAGAATGCAGAGATGGCAGATTCTGCAAAGGTTGCAGTTGAGGGTGAACTAAGGAAGTGGCGTCAAGAAGAACAAAACTTGGACAATTCTTCAAGACCAATCTCTCTGCACATTTAGAAGTGATACGCAAATGGGGTTATCAATAGTCAATAGCATTCATTGGCTTTAATTGTGCCTTTCTCTTGGGAGTTGAGAGGGTCCTTGCACTACATGATCGATCATTTATGCGTCACAAACTCTCCCAGTTCGCTTTCAAAGCCATGTTAATGTTTCCATCTTCCATGCAAATGTGAATGCTCATTGTCAACATCCTGGTTTCTTGAGTTCCTAGGGAACAGAAAAGTTTCGTGTTTTTCCACATTTTAGGGAAAATGTTTAGATGTAGTTGTTCGTTGGTTTTCATTATTTACAATCGTGGTAAGGTGAAGAAGCTTGAAGTGCAGGATATAAAACATGTATATTTGTCTCCCAAGAAGCCATTCAAAGTGGACTGAGGCTAGCTTCTGCTTATTGTTGTGAATGGATATAACTGGTTTTTATAAGTTACCACTTACCACGTATATGATGGTTATGCAATGCAATACTATATTATCACAAATCAGTCAGTACTGCTAATTAGTACGAATAATGCACGAAAATACATTTTGTTGGATAAAATTTAAATAAAAAATTATAAAATAAAAAGAAATTTAGTGGAAATCAAAGAGCTGATAATTCAGTTTTAGTCAAATTATTCATACAATATCTATTTGTATCATCTAGCATTTTCAAGATTTGGTTTGCCTTTTGAAAGAAAAAAAAAACATGAGCTCATCAAACTTAACTCATTTATTTAAATAAGTATAACTAAAAGTTTGAACTTGATTTGTTAAAAAAAATAAAAAAATAAAGCTTGAACTTAATTTATTTAGCTTTTTTATAAATAACAAATAGGAAAAAAATTTATGAAAAATTGTCATTAGAAGATTATACAAAAGTATTTTTATACAAATAGTAGAATCTATCTAATTTTAATTTTTCTATGATAGATATATAAACGAACTATTCTTGAATTGTTAATAAAGCTTATAACATTTGGGTTTGATTTATTTAAATAATCGAGTTTAATTTCAAACTTGAATTTATTTATTTAATTAAATAAATAAATTTATGAAATATTTAACAAGTCGAGCCTAAATAATTTAGGAGTGGATCAGTTCATTTAAAATCGTAATCAAAATTGAATCATATTTTGCTTCTCAAACACCAACAAATGTGTTTATCCGTACATTAATACATTATTATCATCCAAAGTTAAAGTAAAATCATTAGCAGTTCAGGCATTGATGACGTTTTCACTTAACAACCCTTATTTTTTTAACCCAATTACACCAACTTTTATCTCTTTATTTCTTTCTAGTTATATCACTCCCATGACTATTATTTTTATTTCTCTTTTCTTCCTATTCCCTTTTTTTTTTACTCGTAAGATATATACATCTTAAAAATGTGAATTTTTTTTTTTTACTATATTGCGTAGCTGCACGATATGAACAATTTATCATTTTAGAAAATTAAACAAAAAAAAGGTTAAATATGTTTTTGGTCTTCCAAAAATATGACAGAATTGGTTTTAATCTCTAGAAAATTTTTTGCTTGAATAAAATCCCTCAAATATTAAAAATATCCTAATTAAATCTCTATGCTAAACTCTATTTAACTTTTCTGTTAAATTATGGTCACATTAGTCATACAATGAAAGCTAAATTATTTTAAATCATACAACTAACATCCAATTTTAGTAAATAAATTTGTCCCCAATTCCCTGATAGGCAAATAATTTATTATCAAGTATGAACCCTAATTCCTTACGCAAACTTAATTAGAAATAAGCATTAATTTCAAGAAATCACAAATGGAAGCATGCATTCAAACCTTATTCATAAGCATCTATAACATATTTAACACTTAGAAACTCGTTGATTTGACATACTCCCCACTTTAATGTAAATTATACAACGAGAAAAAAGAATGAGAAATATATTCATATATAATTCCAATACATTTATGGCCCATTTGGTCGAGTAGAAGGAAAACATGAGAGGAGAGAGAAGTTTGAAATTTGAATTGAAGAGAATGTAAAAGGAAAAAAAATTAAAATTTTTGTTTCTAAAAGCCAATTTTTCCCTCCCTTTTTCTTCCACTTTCTTTCCAACTAAACAAAAAAAAAACTTTGTTATTCGTGTTTTCTTTCCTCTCTATTTTCTTTTCTCCCAACCAAACATAGCATTAGCTTATTCTAAGAGATCTATAAGGCGAGGTAAATAGAGGAAGGGAAGAATAGGTAGTGATAGGAAGAAAAGATAAAATAATTGATGTAATGAAGAAAGATAAAGAAAGAAATAATATTATAAAAAGTGTTATAAAAAAAGTATTAATATATGTGGCAAATAAAGTATTTACCAAAAAAAGAAAAAAATTGACTGTTTTTTCTATTCAATGCTGGGGCAAAGAGTATAGTGAAAGGTTAACTATATTAAGAAGACATTAAGTATGCTTAAAGCGCGCTTAATATTAAGAGGGCCTAGCTAGTCACATGGCATATTAGGAATGTAGAAAATTTGCTTGTGACATAATAATAAAAGGGGTGAACTATGTTACGAGTAAACAGTCAATTTGGTTCTTGAAAATAAAGAGTAGTGTTAAGTTGGTCCTTAAATGTAGCTAAATTTCAAAATAGTTCTTGAAAGTGCAAAACATTAGTCAATTTAGACCTTCTGTCACTTCTTGCTAAATAATGCCATTAACCATGCTTATGTGATGTTATATAATTTTTGTGTGATCCCGTGTGTGCGTTGGTCCATGGTTATTTGGTTCCTCAATATCTCAAAATTTGGTTTTAATCTTTATAAAAATTTAATACGTTTTAGCCCCAATATCACATGTTTTTAGTCTCTAATGAAAGACTAAAACTACATCACTTTTGGTAAATGTAAGACTAAAAACATATTAAATTCTTAGAGATCAAAATCAAATTTCAAAATTGCCCAGCCTGACTGGCCAAGTCGGGCTGGGCCATAAAAACTTTAGCCTAAAAAAAACTTGGCCAAAATGGCCCGACTCATAAAAAAAAGGCCTGAAAGGTACCGGGCCTAAATGCTATACTTTTTTTCTTTGTAAAATATATAAAAATTTAAGAGAAAAAATTCATGGGCCAATTTGGCCCAGCCCAATGGGCCTGTTGGGCCAGAAAAACACAACCCATAATGAATTTGGATCGGGTAGGATTGGCTCAATTTTCACGTTTGGTCCGCCAGGTTGAGCCGAGCTGCCCGTTTTGCCAAATCAACCTATAAAATAAGTGAGTTTTGATTTTAGTCCTTATAAAAAAAATTTCTTTGATTTTCATCCTCAAAAAACTAAAATCATTATTTTTGGTCCCTTAGTATTATGTGAAACTCGTTAACTACTTATGTGTTTAACAGAAGGTCAAGTGGTCATCTCAGGTGGCACGCACTAGCATCCGTAGTACCATATTAGCATGTGATACCTCTAAAATTTTTTCTAGATCCTTAAAATAAATGTTATTTATCTACCTTAAAATGATCTTTAAGGACCAAAAATAGTTGTTTCAAATTTTAGAGGATATATATGGTTTCTACAAAAAAAAAAGGATGAAAAAAATGTTTTATGAGAATAAAACCAAAATTCGTTCATTTTATAGGGATAAAAAATAGTGATTTTAAATTTTAGAGAGCTGAAAAATAATGAAAAAATTTTATAAGCTCCAAAATTAAAACTTCATCATTTTATAGGGACAAAAAACATGTTTAAGCCTTTCAAAATATTTTGAAAACATACTCATAAAATTGAAGTAAAGACTTAAGTTATTAAAATGACATCTCACAGTTAGAGCTTCAAATTTTGTAATTATTAGAATTTTCTTTATTTGGTCTTCTATTAATTAGTGTATTTTATTTTATTAAAATATGAGTTGCATGTATTACCTATTTTTTTTTTCTTCTATGAGCCCAGTTTTATTAAGTAAACCAATTTGAGCTTTGGGAATCATCATATGTCTATACATTTATTGGGTCAAGCCCAATAGACAAGTGTGTTGATTTTGTGTGTAGGGCCTAATATCCCTGATGGATGGATATTAGGTTACCTCTCTATTTAAAGAAGGATAGAATCCCCACGTGACTCTTGTGCTCTTTGCCAGCTCATTGTTCCTTCTAATAGTCCATTTGTTGAAAGAAGAAAGATCAAGAAGAAATTCCTATTCCTGACATATACGCCTGTGTATGCTGTTGTTATTATATAATATATTCTCTACCCACAGGAGAGTTTGTATTATATGTTCTAAATCCTTGTTCTAATATTACTTGTGATTGCCCATGTTGTTAATAATTTTCTTGAATTTTTTCAGCTTTTGTAACATTTTCCATGAATAATATTGTCAACCATATTGAGCTCTTGATTGGTAATAATTATAAGAGGTGGAAAGATGACATTGGGCTTGCGCTCAATTTGTTAGATATTGACATGGCTATTACTGAGGCTGATCTTGTCTTAGATGATGAAAGTACAAATGAGTAGAAGGCTTATCATATGGAGTGGACAAAGGCAAATCAAAAGACTTTAATGCTTATCAAACGAACTATTGATGAGTCACTAGTGAAGGCAATTCCTGCTTTTGATAATGCCAAGACTTTTCTTGCTTCCATTGGGGAAAGGTATGTAGTTTCTAAAAAGAAGCTAGACAATTGATGGAAAGTTTTATCAACATGAGGTATGATGGGATTGGTAGTGTTAGGCAATATATCATGAAAATAATGACCATAGCTAACAAACTTAGTGACCTTGGGTGCCTTGTAACCAACAAGTTCCTTGTTCACCATGCCTTGATCTTTCTACCTGAGAAATTTAATAACTTAAAAACTTCTTTTAATGCCCAAGGACAAGCTTGGGACATAAATATCATGATTTCCATTTGTGCCCAAGAAAAGGATAGGATGAATTATGTGACATCTGAAAGTGCGCTTACGGTCTCTCAGCCTCACCATAAGAATTCTTTTAAGAAAAAGGGAAACAATGGTCCTAATAAAAGACCTCTTGGTCTAAAATCTGTTTCTCATAAGAAAGAATAAAAATGTTGGTTTTGTAAAATAGTAGGCTATAAGAAGTCAAACTGTCAAGCCTTTAAATCTTTCTTGGAAAATAAGGGTAAAGGTAAGTCACTTGCTTTCGTTTGTTATGAATCCAATTTAATAGATGTTCCTTTGAACTCATGGTGGATTGGTTCTAAAGCATCTATTCATGTTCCAATTCTTTGTAGGGGTTCAAGAACAAGCGAAAACCAAGTGAAGCTGAAGTTAATCTATTTGTAGGGAATAGGAATAAAGTTGATGTCCAATTCATAGGATTACTTGAATTAAAATTAGAGCCTGGTTTTGTTTTGTTTTAAGAGATACTGTTTATGTACCATCCATGAAGTGAAATTTGATTTCCTTGTCAAAACTTGATAGTTGTGGTTTTGCTTTTAATTTTAATAATGGAATTTGTGATTTGTCTTATGACTCTCAAGTCATTGGAAAGGTAGTAAAATGTGATGGTTTATATTGCTTGAGTCTTGATTCCAATGTTTATAATTCCCTACATGTCCAAACTATTGGAACCAAAAGAGCTTTAATTACAAAAAATTCCTTTTCTTTATGGCATAGGTTTTTGGGTCATATTTCTATGGAAAGAATTAATAGGCTAATAAAAGATGATGTTTTACCTCCTCTTGATTCCTCAAATTTTAAGGAATGTGTGGATTGCATAAGAGGGAAATTGACTAAAACAAATAAGAAATGTTCAACTTGTAGTCAAAATCTTTTGGAAATTATTCATACTGACATTGTGGTCCTTCGAAACCAACTTTGTGTGGAAATAAATACTTTATAACTTTCATTAATGACTTTTCTTGCTTTGGTTATGTCTACCTGATAAATGATAAAGCTTTATCTTTAGAAAAATTTAAATATTTTAAGACTGAGGTAGAAAATCAATGCAATAAAAGGATTAGGATTATGAGGTCTAACAAAGGTGGTGAGTTTTATGGTAGGCATGGTGAGACTAGAAATTTAAAGGGACCTTTTGCTACATATCTCAAGGATTGTGGAATTGTTTCACAATTTACTATGCCAGGGACTCCTGAGCAAAATGGAGTGGCTAAGAGATGTAACCGCACTTTAATGAACATGGTGACGTCTATGATGAGTCAAACTAGGTTACCTAAATCTCTTTGGGGAGAAGCCCTTAAAACAACCATGTACATCCTAAATAGGGTACCTTTTAAATCTGTTCTTAAAACACCTTTTGAGCTTTTTAAGGGGTGGAAACCTAGCCTTAATCATTTTCGTGTGTGGGGTTGTTCTGCTGAGATCAAAATTTTTGACCCCATTGCCTCAAAATTAAGTCCTAAAACCACCGGATGTTACTTCATTGGCTATGTCACAAATGCTAAGGGCTACAAATTCTACTGTCTTACTCGTGGAACAAGGATTGTTCAGGCAACCACTACTAAATTTCTTGAAAATGATATGGATGGTTGTGATATCATTGTTGATGAAAGGGAAAGTTCTAATCAGGAGCAACTTGTTATACCGATCCCTATTGTTAAAGAAAGAGTTGTGTATCAACCTGATCAGAAAGCAGTTGAAGAACTACGACAGGAGGTTTTGGAAAATGGATAAATGCCATGAATGATGAAATACTCTTTATGCATCACAATGGTGTGTGGGAGCTTGTAGAAGCTCCAGATGGTGCTAAACCAATTGGATGCAAGTGGGTATTTAAGATAAAGAAAGACTTTAAGGGAAATGTAAAGCGGTTTAAAGCAAGATTGGTAGCTAAAGGGTACACTCAAAAGGAGGGCATTGGCTATAAAGAGACGTTTTCTCTAAAGATTCTTTTAGGGTCATTATGGCTTTAGTAGCTCAATATGATCTAGAGTTGTATCAGATGGATGTGAAGACAACTTTTCTAAATGAGATCTTTATGAAGAAGTTTACATGCAACATCCAGAAGGTTTCATAGAAAGTGGTAAGGAGTACTTAGTGTGTAAATTAAAGAAATCAATTTATAGTTTAAAGTTGATGAAATCACCATATCCATGGGTTTTGTTGAAAATAAAGTTGATCAATGCATATATCTCAAGGTCTATGGGAGTAAGTTTATTATTCTTGTTCTTTATGTAGATGACATATTACTTGCTAGCAATGATTTTGATCTACTTGCTGAGACCAAGAATATGTTGTCTATGTCTTTTCACATGAAGAACCTTGGTGAAGCTTCCTTTGTTCTGGGCATTGAGATCCATAGAGATAGACTTCATAGACTTTTGGGTTTATCCCAAAGGGCTTATCTTGATAGAGTTTTGAAGCGTTTCAATATGGAAATTTTTAGACCTGGTGATGTCCCTATTGTTAAAAGGGATAAGTTGTCTAAGATCAATGCCTTAAAAATGATATTGAAAGAAAAGTTATGGAAAATGCTCTTTATGCCAGTGTTATGGGTAGCTTGATGTATGCTCAGGCTTGCACTAGACCTGACTTGCCTTTTGTTGTTAGTGTTTTGGGTAGATTCAGATCAAACCCAGGATATGCTCATTGGGTTGCTGTTAAAAAGGTCATGAGGTACTTGCAAAAGACAAATGAGCACATGCTTGTCTACAAAAGGGTTGATGACTCATATGTTATTGGATACTCTGACTCAGATTTTGCTGGTTGCCCAGATGATGAAAAGTCTACTTTTGGATATATTTTCATGCTAGGCAGTGAAGCCATATCTTGGAAGAGTGTAAAACAAAATTTGACTGCCTTTTAGACTATGCAGCCAGAGTTTGTTGCATGTTATGGAGCTATATCACATGCTGTATTCTGCTCTTGGTATTGTGGACTCTATTTCTAAACTATTGAAATTTTTTTGTGACAATAGTTCTGCTATTTTCTTTACCAAGAATAACAGGACCACTATAGCTTCCAAGCGTATAAGGATTAAATTCCTGGTTGCCAGAGAGACAGTTTGGAGAGATTCTTGTTGAGCATATTCCTACAGAGGAGATGCATGTTGACCCCTAACCAAAGGACTTAGGCTCATAATGTTTATGAAACATGTTGAGAACATGGGTGTTGTAAGGTCCTTTAATGTAATTGGTTAATGGGAGTTGTTATTATTTTATGTTTCTTTCATTACATTAAACTTCTGTAATTTCAATTCAATAATATTATGCGCATATTGACGTTTTCTTTTTATATGACTTAACAACAATTGTTATGCAATTTTATTTGTCTCGAGATGTTTCTGTTTTTTTCCTTTTGGGAATGATGTTTCGTGAGAAACATGAATATGATCTCCTTGAGAGATTGATTGTGTTTTCTGAGGAAAACACAATGTAGGATCCATACACAGTAGCATGAAAGGGATCACATACCATGCTATGATGTGTATCTACACCTGTACACTTGTGTTATGATCATACTAATAAAGTAGTTAGTTATGTAGTCATTGGTGAACTAAACTTTAAATAGTTTATCTTTGCTTATGACTCTTAGTTATTGATTTTGTTAGTTATAATGGTCATGTTTTATGGTGATTATATTTAGGTTGTTTATGTGGCCACAATTGTTCAACCCAAGAATCATTTTCAAAATGAATTTTAAAATAAATAAAATCCAATCAATATTGCCCAAGTGGGAGAATGTTAGAATTTTCTTTATTTGGTCTTTTATTGATTGTTATATTTTGTTTTATTAAAATATGGGTTGGATGTATGACCTAATATATTTTCTGTAAGCCTAATTTTATTAAATGATCTAATTTGGGCCTTGGAAATCACCATGTGTCTATACATTTATTGGGTCAAGCCTAATAGACAAGTGTGTAGATTTTGTGTGTAAGGCCTAACGTGCCTAATATCTATGATGGATGGATATTAGGTTACCAAAGGATAGGATTCCCACTTGACTCCTGTGCTCTCTGATGGCTCATTATTCCATCCAAAAGTCAATTTGTTGAAAGAGGAGAGATCAAGAGGAAATTCATGTTCTTGACGTATACGCCTGTGTACGCACTTCAGTAGGATAAAGTTCTTGCTATAAAGGAATGTCTTCAAGAGGTATGTATTCTATGAATTCTTGATAAACATTAGGTGTTCTAAATCCTAGTATAGATCGTATTAATTTTCTACAATAACTACCATGGGGTGTTTCCCTCCTCAAGAGCTATTCGAATATATAAAGCATTGCACACTGGAAATAATAGTAACATTTAGCTTTTTTTACTTAATATGAGATCCATAGTATCCGAAAGTTAATTAGACTGGATTAACTGAGGGTAATATTATTGTTATTCTTTCTTTACAACCTTTTAAGTATAAAATTAATTCTTTAGAGCATAAAAGGAAACGAATAAATCACTATACAAATGAAGTCTTCTAAATTCGAAACTTTGTCCTTTAAGTCTTAACTATGTACAACTCTTGAGTTAAAAGATAATATTATTATTGAAACATGTGAATGAGTAGGGTTTTCATTCCCCCATAAATATCATAGCATATACATACTATTTATTTCCAAGTCCAGTGTTTTATATTTGAATGTAGAAGGCAATATGAAGACAAAAATGCAAAATATCATACTTGGAAGCAATATAATGGTAATTATCATATTTGACATTTCTCACTTGCATTAGGGCATAATGCAAAGCAGGGATCCGCTTTATTCTGACTACTCCCTAAACTTCTGAAGTTAACATAAACAAGGCTAACTAGTACTGCGGAATCCTGATAGTAGTGGGGAGGAAGAACCCTTGTACTACATTAGTTTGGTTCAAATGGTTAGTAGGACTGGCAAAGACCACATGGCCAAGACACCATTGGCAACAGTATCAATCTTCAACACCATTGCCATTGCTGATCTTAAACTTCTGTAGCTCAGACTCCAAAGTCTTGACAATCTCTGCTTCCTCAGCAGGAGGTTTAGGAAAATCTACATGGAAAGATCCCTGCTTGATGGGTTCAACAGCTTCATGGATTCTGGATTGCTCCTTGATGTAATTGTAGAGCTCCTGATGGAAAGGATGATCCAAGGAATAGCAGTTTTCATTTCCATTCTCTGAGTGTCTGGATGATCCAGAGCCTTCTTTTCTACAGAAATGTGGCAGCGACATGCAATCCATGATCTACATGCCAATTTTATATGTTAAAATTCAATTGAACAATATAAAAGCAGACAATAGGTTACAATGCATTTAGCCAATATTTTTCTCCTTACAATAAAAAAGGAACTACTCCACATGCTTGTTAATAGGGACTGGATTAAAAAGAAAAGAAATTTTCAGAAAAAGAATACATGTACTTCCAGAAGAATGAACTGTGATACTCTGGCTACTGCTACTTTTTATAGAAAAACAATATGCACAAACATATATGCCAAAGAAACAAAAGTTGCATGCAACTGAAGTTCACGATTTTTCTTTCTAAAACCCTAGCTAATGAACAGCTTCACTGTTCTTGTCTAGAGTTGATGGCAAAAACATTAAGCAGTCAAATTATCTTACGGATTTTTTAACATAAATTTGACAGAATGTCACCCTTTGCAACATACTAATATTAATATCACTTGCACTTCTCTAAAAAAGGTGTCATGTATATGTACGGGTTTATCACAAATTACCAAAGCCCAAACAATTCCGATTTCCCCCTAGTAATGGGCTTCAGTAATTTGTTATTAACTTTCTTTTTCTATTGAATTATTTCTTCTTCTTTTTTCTGCTCAAATACATCCAACCTGCATTGAATGGATTGTTGACTATAAGGACAGGAAACTCAAATGTTACAGATCTACAGACCTAATAAAGCACTGTCCTTATGCTTCTGTAATGTACCTTTTTTAATTCTGAAGTAATCATTTATTCCTATGATGTTCTAGATTTATGTGGTGTTTTAAGTGAATGTTAGATTTGTTTGGAAAAACGAAACATTTTATGACAACTAGTTTTAAGGGCTACTTGAAGCAAAAGGAGGGTAAGACTTTATGGCAATGTACAGTGTATGCATGTGGTTGAAAGAAATGCAAGAAATATTTTCATGGATAAGCATATGCTAGTATGCTACTGTCTCTCATCTGGGGATAAAATTGCCAATTTGGCATCTCTATGACAAAAATTTTCAAGGACTGCCTAGCTTTTGCTTTTCCTAACATGCTTTTTCTGTTTGATTGTCCTCCTTTCTTATTACATTCAAAGGAAAATTTGTCCTCTCCTCTGCCTTTGCGCTTCCCTTTTCTATTCTGAAATTATATGCTCCAGGAGTCTGTGCTTCGAACAATTGAGATCAAGCCATGTGGCAAAACAAAAATTCTACCATATATGATCTCTACTGTTGAGAGTATGAACTTCCACTAGTCCTTGTCTAAGAAGTTAAAATAAAAAAAATGACCACCTTACCTTCAACAGCTCATCTCGCCCACAACCTGGTAAGACTTGCATTTTTCTTCTTGTCCTCTCTTGTAACAGTGGCTTCACAACCTGATAATGCAAAGTGTTTTAGCATTATCCTTAGGTCTCAAAAGGTGATCAACTTAAATCATTATAATAAGTAGAAATATCATACAGGAAACTACGTCATAAGGAATGATATCTTCTAACCTTCCAACAAGCTGAAAATATGTATGGGGCATTTACAATGTAATAGGTATTTGTTTTCTCAGGGTAGTTCAGATCATCAATGGATGATATTATTGTTAATAGCTGCATCAGCACGAAAGACAATTCAGCAATATAGAAAAATATTTAAAAACAAGGGGAAAAAAAAGTTGAAGGTTTTCTGCTTTACGCATTTGTTCACAAAGTAGGTCTACTACTCGTGTAACAGTTTGATCTAAACTCAATCAAGGAGTGCAACTTTGAGTAAGTCTACTAGTTTCAGATATGCTAAAACTTATTGATCATGATATGTTAAAAGTAAATTCTACAGTCCAGAGACAAATTTATTCATCATACCAACTCTTAATTAATGGCTGTATTACTTACCATTTAAACATAAACCCGCATGTTTATTGTCTTAACATCAAAATGCATTATGAATACATTCAATTCATAATTATACTAAACCTGCTGGACCAAGTAGCTGTATCAATAAAAAAGTACCTTAATCTGATTCAGGGCTGACAGCTTCAGACCGGTCATATCCAAAACCTTTACACATGTGGTAATAGGCCGCCCATGCTTCTTTGATGCAGAAGGCTACAAGCATATACAGGTGAAAACAAACAAATGGGAAGAAAATAAAATAACAGGTCAATCAAAAAAAATAAGAATCTTAGAGGATTTCAAAGAGTAATACCCACCAAGATTACACGATCACGATATTCATTAATTTGAATGTGAGACTGCACATAATAATGGACCTGCAATCATACAAGAGTACAAAATAATGTTAGAAGATACAAGAACACAACACTTTAAGATAAAGCAATAGATAGTGCTCCAAATATAGCAATGTTCCTTTTCCCTTTTCTAATAAATTAAACTTACAGATGCTTTGTCAAATGTGCTAAGCCCAACACCAATTGCAAAGACAGGCAGACCCTGGAAAGTATGGCAGGCAGTGCAAGTTTTAAAATTAGAAAGAGGAAATAAAACAAGAAAGTTATGTAAATCAATGACAATAAAAATGTGCATGTAGATTCTATCCAGCACAACTTAGATGAAATGGACTGAAAAAAGATTGTGTTTGAAGAGCACCTCTCTTGAGTACCCTGACAATCCTATAAGTTGTGAATCACGAATTCCTCTGTATAAATCAGTAGGGATTATTGGTTTCTGAAAATGAAACAACATACAGGCTTAACATGTAAGAACTCAGTCATTTGCAATAAATATACATCTTAATAAGATTTTGCCAATAAATACATAAAGGACCATAATAAGAACATCTCTCAATTCAAGACAACCACCTAACTGAAAAAATATGAACCACCAAAAGATATGTCTAAACAATAATGCACATCGAATCTAGACTTACAGATAATATGTTGTCAATCTCATTTTGTACTCTCCAACTTAAACAATCAACTATCTGAAACATAATAAATGCATTAACAAATAAATTAATTGGATATCATAGCCAATTTACAACAATAAACACATATTTGCAAAGCATTCAATAAAACAACACTTCCATCGTTCATGTCTTACCATTTTATGGGCCTTGGTAGCATTCCACTCCCTTGCTTTTAAAAACCGCATTAAGGTTTCAGTGACGCAACCTTGATGAACATTCTGCAAAGAACAGCAATTAAATCCCAAAAGGGGAGATAGGGTGCTTTTCTAGTGAAAACACTTGTCCTTAAACAGTTGCAATCAGTTGCTAAGAGATCACCAGATTTCATCAAACCCCATTAGAATAGTTAGACAATTGCACGCAGTTGATTAAATTAGCAGCCCTCCAGAAACAGAGAGATCTTATTACCAATTACATATGTCAGTATACTTAAATAAACAATAGGAGGTGTGAAACATAAGAAATGATTGTCTTGTCTCCTTCAAACAAGTTAACCATGAGAGTTGAACTTGAAGATATACTCAGAAGTGCAACATTCATTGAACTACATACTTAGAATCAGATCTCATCCCCCCACCCCTTTCCTTTTGCTGAATCATTACTACGCGTGATAAGTCTTAAACAGGAGAAGGGGGAATGTAGAGAACCAATTAGTCAATAACCTTAATAAAACATATATAGACACAGCAATCACGAGAATTTCCAGGTTCCAAAGGCCATAGTAAACAAAATCCATTGAAACACCACATGCAATCAACACGGGTCAGACACAAGAGAGAGATCAGGATCAGCACATGTTGAAAACAAGCAGACACCCAAGAAGCAAAAATAGAAGGGAAACAAAAAAAATAAAAATAAATAAAAATTGGAATGTTAAAATCAGAAGGGAAGGAGTAACTAAAATGGTCACCTGAAACGTTCTCTGCAGTGGCTCCCCCTCAACTAGCATCATTAGAAAGAAACAATTCAATAAAAAGAAAGAAAAAAAGAAAAGAAAAAAGGGGTGAGAAAAAAAAATAGAGAAAGATGAAAAAGAAAGAGAAGATAATATAAAGGGTAGACCTTGATCTATGAGAGCTTGGAGTTGGTTGAGGGCATCCTGGGAAACAAGGCCCATTTTTGTGTTGTTGAGAATGAAAAATGCGGAAAAGCAACACCCCAGAACAGAACAGAATTGAGCTTTTGTTTGCTTGTTTTGTAGCTTTAGCTTCACTCACTATCTAAAGTCCTTGCATTCCTTCCTTCCTTCACTGTTACATAAACAGTACTGCACACCAAAGTTTGATGTTATATGTAGTCATTCGGGCGTGATTCTAATATTATACAGTGAGTGATTCAGAGGTAGATTGGTACATACCCAAGATTCAAGGAAGCATGTCATTTACTTCTCTCTCTCTCTCTCTCTGCGCGTGTTTAAATTAAATTTTTTCAGTATTTTAAACCGTTGGCTTCGCATCCTAATTATTTGGTTAGGTGTCGTTTTTATGATAACTAAAATTATGATCACCTACATCCCACAAATATTTTAAAAATTAAAGAGTACATAAATAGCACATGTACTGTAAAGGATTTTTATATTTTTATATTCTAAAATATTTTTACATTTTCAATCCATAAAAAATTGATTAGTAATAATTATGTTGATTTTTATAATAATTTACTTATATTTAACATAATTTCTCATTAGTTGAAAATGTAAAATTGCTAGAGAAAATAGAATATGCACCGAAAGTGTAATTTTTTTTTACACTATTATTTAAGAGTTTAATGATCATGCACTGATAGTATAAAATAGTTTTATACTATCATCCAATTATAAACTACTATTTATTGTAAGTTTATTGACTTTTATAATAAATACTTTAAAAGTCATATTAATGATTATGTCTGATTGGATGATAATATAAAACTTTTTACATTGACAGGGCATAACCATTAAACTCATTATTTAATCACAAATTACCATGTATAGTAGACTTTGATAATAAATATCTTAAAAGTCATATTAAAAATGATTTTTAATTGATTAATAATATAAAAACTTTTACACTGTAAATACCCATTAAACTTAAATTGTTATACTATTAGTGTATAGAAATTAAACTCAAAAAATAAAATCTAAAATATAAATTAAATAGCATTTAAAATAAAAATATGCATAATTAATTTTTAAAAAATTGATTAAATTAAAAAAAAGAAAATGGCATGTATTATTTTTTTAAAAGAAACTCAATTAAAAAATTAATTGTGTTATAAAAAGGAGTTTAATTTATGAGGAAAAAATTATATACATTTTTTATACTGTCATCTGATCACAAACCACTATGTATAATAAGTTTGTTGACTTTAATAATAACTACACACTAAAGCAATTTTCAATTAGTTGACAATATAAAATCTTTTACACTGATTAAACTCTTAATTTATATGTACATCAGTATAAAAAATCTTGAGTTTAATGGTCATGTATTGTCAGTGTAAAAAGTTTTACACTGTCAACTAATTAGAATTCACTGTTGGTATGACTTTTAAAGTATTTATTATAAAATTCAACAAACTTATAATAAATGGTGGTTTGTGATTAGATGACAGTGTAAAGCTGTCAGTGCAGGACCTGTTTTCTCAAAAATTTTACATTGTTAACCAATCAAAAATATGATAGATATGATATGACTTTTAAGTAGTTATTTAAAAGTTAATAAACTTATTATACAAGACAATTTTTGAATAGATGACAATATAAAAAAAATTTACGTTGTTAGTACATAGACTGTTTACTCTATAAAAATTTAATTTCAATTCCTCAAATAAAAAAATTTGATTTCATTTAATATATATAATAAAGTAAATAGTATATGCACTGATAATATAAAAGATTTTTACACTATCATTTAATTACAAACTGTTATAAATGATAAGTTTGTTGACTTTTATAATAAATATTTTAAAAGTCATAACAACATGATTTATAATTGGTTGATAGTATAAATTTTTTTACAATGATAATGTATAGAAATTAAACTCTATAAAATAATATATTCTAATTATTATGAGAATTTAGTTTATATGTATCAATGTAAAAAAAAATTATATTATCAATCAATCAGAAATTATCGCTAACATAATGTTTAAGGTAATTATTCTAAAAGTCAACAAACTTATTATATGTAATAATCTCTAATTAAATAAAGAGTTTAATAGTTATACATTGTCAATGTAAAATTTTTTACAATATCAATCAATTAAAAATTACTATTAATATGACTTTTAAAATACTTATTATAAAAGTCAATAAACTTATCGTACATGGTGACTTATGATTAAATGAAATATAAAAGTGTTTTATATTCTTAATACATAGACTATTTTCTCTCAAATAAATGTATAATACATACACTATTTACTCTTTATTATTTTTCATAATCAAAGATGTCGAGATGGTAAAAAGAAAGGGGGGAAATACCAATTCCCTCGAATGAAAATGAAATCAAGTTACGAGAAGATACCAAACACTTTTCGAAAGGCAGTACCTTTTTTGTTTCGTCGCCTTCGTTTTTACCAATTAATATGACGGTGACTGCTAATATCGGCATCAAGAGGTTTGAACCGTTAATTATCTTGGTCCCGCTCTAGCAGATCTATTTTGCACCGTCTGATTTAAATTTGACTTTTTTTTAAAAGTACAAAACCTTAAAAGATAGAGTATAACAAGAATAGTTAATTGAAAAATTAATTATTAAAATTATTAAAAAAATGAATTGTTAATTTTCTTATTTATTTTATCACGCACTTCAAAGAATCAAATCTAACCGATTCACATATGTGTTTTCTTTCACGAAAAAATGGAATATACTTCTTAGCATGGTGATCCCAATCCCCAAATCATGAAATTCGCATAATATCTTCGTTGTGCATGGAAAATGGATGCTCCATTGCGGAACTTTAAGATTTCACTTTCTTTCTCCTTTTTTACTGTTTTTTTTTTTTTACTTTCTTTTTTAAATTCAAATTTAAACATGGTATTTGCGATCCTTCTACTGGAATGATTAATGAGGCTGAGAGCCAAATGCCTAAGGTTGCTATAAAGTCCTGATATTCAAATTTTAAAATTTTAAACTGTTGGATGTAAAATCGGAAGTAGTTCTAAAAAATAGGGAATAATTCTCTTGCCCCAAACAATGATAATAGTACAATCAGGTCTCTTTATTTTTCATATATTACTAGTAATTCAGATTGTGCGATGCACAAGATAAACGTTTTTATTTATATAACTAAAATTTATAATAAATAAATATTTTTAAATATTTATCCTATATATCAAATGAGAATCTCTATCTCTCAATAAATTCAAGAACAAAAAATCTCATATCATATTCTCTTATTTATTTATTTTCACATTTTTGTCTTATCTTCTTTCTTCTATTATTTTATTTTCTTATTTTAAATTATTGCCTACAAAATCATTTTTGTAATTTGTTATCTACCCCTATTCATTTATTTCTATTCTTCTTATTTATCAATCTTCCTTCCAAGATCAAAACAAACCCTCAATTTTTATCTTTCTCAATCTATATTTCTTTAATTTTTCAAATTTTAAATGACAGATAGTAATTTTAGGAACTTGATTGACTATTAAAATAGGGTACTAAGAGACTTTCCTCACATTTTTCATTTCCTAAAATTGTTCTTCTTGCATCGATTGTCACTTTAGTATGGTTTTGATTTTCTTTATTTCTTTAATTTTTTTATTATCTTCACTTTGGTATAGGTTATTTTTTCAATGATTTCGTTTGTTTTTTAAATAATGAGATTGCAATTTGAATACTCAAGTAGTGTTCCTTTTTAAAGTGAAAATTATTGGAATATCTATTACTTTATCCTCTTTATATATAAATTATAATGGTTATCTATCTTGTGAGAGTTTTATTTTCTAACTTCTTATATTTGATTTCATTTAAATTTTTTAAATTAAGCAAAGGTAAACTATACTCTCTCTATGCAAATATTATTCGTTTTTAAAAATTCCTCTCTTAAGATTTTTCTTCCTCTTATCTCTTGATTCAAATTTCTTCATCTCTTATCTTATTCATTTATCTCTTCTTCCCTCATTCATTCATGTCTTTCCTAATTTAAACTAATTTGTCCGTCTCATCTCTAATTTTATGAGGATTTTATCTAATTTCATGGAATAAATTATCCTTATCTCTTCTAACTTGCATATTGATTTAAATTCTTTTATCTCTTACCTAATTAAATTCTTTATATCTTACTTTATTTTAACTATCTTGCCTATTCTTCGAAAAAAAAAAAAAACTATCTTGTCTCTCTTATCTCTAATTTTGTGGGGATAAATTTTTGGAAGGTTTCTTAAGGATAATGATTTGTCATTATTTTTTCTCCTATTATGAAAATAACAAACTATTGTAAAAACTAAAATTATTATTGAATTTTAATTATTTTAATTTATTATGTTAACAATTATTATATTTCTATATATTTAATATTTTTTTGTAAATAAATTTATTAAATGGTATGAATAATTTTTTTACTTTTTTATGATCAAAACATATAATCATAAAATTTACATATTGAATTTGACTTATGCAATGCACAAATTAGAATACCAGTATAAATTATATTATAATTAGAGAAAAGAGAGGCACTTTGTACCTTTCTTTATTTTTTTTTAAAAAAATAAATAAAAGAGAGAGTGTAATTGTAACACCCCAATATTTTCCTTTAATTATTATTATTATTATTATTATTATTATTCGTTTGTCATGTTTTTAATAAAATGATATTTTGAGAAAAAGAAATATTGGACTTTTAAACTGGGGTTTTATAATTAGAGTGTTTTTAAAAGTTTTAAAACCCTTTTATTGGGCTTAGTTTTATGAGTCCAAAGTTAGCTTTAAGTATTCTTTAAGTTTCTTGAAAACCTAATCCTTCTTCCTTATTCTTTTGCTTGTGCCTCCTTGGAGATACCGTGCCGTCAGAGCCTTTGCAGTCAAGAAGTGAGGAACCTTAGAAAGACGCTATTGCACCGTTCGCATCCTCTTGCTAGAGATCGCCTCTTTCAAGGTAAGGGGGGAGTGAGTTATCTCGCTCATGGGTATGACTTTGGTCGTGGGTAGAGGGGTTGGCCCTAGGCCCCAATTGTTTGTGAATTATATGGTTGTATATGTGCAAAGGGGAATGCGATTTTCCCCAAATTATTAATATGCTTTATGAAAATTCTATGTTTAATTTATATGGATTATCATGGATTGTCTTTTTAAAATCTGTACCTTGGATCCGCCCGGCGAGGCTAAATAGCCGCTGGACGAGCTTTCGTTGAAAACTACACTCCGCGTTGGCGCCGGGCGGGATGAACAATCCGCTGAGCGGGTTGGATCCTGACGTGGACACGCTGGGCGGGGTTCACAACCCGCTGGGCGGGTTGGTTGCGACGCAGACCCGCCTGACGGGATATATAGCCCGCCAGGCGGATTCACTGCTGGCACAATGAGCGGATACGACTTTCGCTATTACGTTCCTTGTGTTTGTGAACTCCTTTTGGCAGTGTTTAACTTATTGTTATTTGTTTTTTTATGTCTTGTTGAGTTTATATTGTATGGTTGTTATTTACCTTAAAAAAATGAATGTGACATGAAATTGTGCCTATGATTCATGATAAAAGTCTATGAAAGTTGTGAGCATTATATGTGACCATGCATCATAACATTAAGTTATGTGATGAGGAAAGTATGTAAGAATCTGGCTGGTGGAGGTCGTGATGGGTTGTTTAACCTTAGCCTTGGGGGTTATCCGGTTAGGAAAACTCCAATGGTCCATGCTGATCCCTATGGAGCCGGGGCGTACTGGCAAAACTGGGTAACCCTGACTAGTCACCGGGGGATATCATGCTAGTTGAGGATGCGAAAGCCGAAGGCATCGGTACCGATGACGCTTCTTATGGCCTGCATTTACTCCTAGTCTACTTTCCGACAAGTTTAAGTTGGTACCACATGTGCATAAGAAGTAGAAGCTAGGTATTGCATTACATATGTTTTTGTGCATTCTGGTTTATTTGCAGATTACTGTTAATTGATTTTGTATGTGATGTGTATTTTACCTGTCTCCATTGTCATACTTTGAGCATGATGTGAGATGTATCTCACCCCCTTGTTTTCTGGTGTTTTCTGTATGTGTCTGTGATATACAGGTGATGTTCAGCAAGACCTTGAGGAGGAGTCTTAGAGTAGGGGCATTGGCCTCATTGCAGTTTATTTTACAAGTTTCTTTACGGTTTTGTCAACTCTGATAGTAATGTGACATCGGAGTCTTAGTTATTTATTATTTTAGCTTTTAAACTTTAGACTAATAGTTTTACTTTTAAATTGGTTTATTTTATTTTATTTGGACTTGTATGGTCAACTATGAGCCACCATCATTTGGTTAATCAGTAAAGTATCTTATGGAGCTTTAGTAAATGTGAGTTGTGCATGTGATGTCCTTTATCGTGTGAAGAAAAAGATTATAAACTATCGTTTTATTTTACAAATGAAAAGTATGATATATTTTCGTAATATTTATTTAATAATTAGCTTTGGGGTAAAGGGTGTCACAGTAATAGATAGTTTAGAGAGTAATTAAAAAGTAAAGTAGTGGATAATTTAGAAAGTAGCTACAGGATATAGTAGTCCAATAAAAAGTGAAGACTAAAAGAGAATATCCTCTTTATTATGGTTATATATAAAAAAATAAAAATAAATAAAAGAGAAGGTGTAGTAGATAGTTTAGAGAGTAATTAAAAAGTAGAGTAGTAGATAATTTAGAAATTAGTTAAAAGATATAGTAGTCCAATAAAAATTGAAGACTAAAAGAGAATATCCTCTTTATTATAGTTATAGATTAAAATTCATAATATAGAAATTATATTTATGATAAACAATTTATATTGTGATACGATGTTATTTTTAACTATTGATAATTTTAAAAAACATATTGAAATTCAATTTAGAAATAAAGATGAAAAGAAAAGATTGAAAAAGATAAGCGATTTAAAAAATCAAATATACGATAAAGATAAAAGAGAGTGATTTGATATGATAGAAAACAAAAATTTTGGGGCTAGTTGTTAAATCAAATTAAATTTGAAATTAAAATTAAGAAGTTTATTTAAAAGAAATAAAAAATAAAAATAAAATTAAATACTCAATATATAAGACACGTCACTCAATGAAAGTGATAATATCTCATAATAACGCTCTCGTTGAATAATAGCTCTTAAAAAACACTCTTATTCAAGTTGAAGATTTAGATTTATAATATAGGAGTAGATTTTTTACATCTTATTATCATCAAGCAACATCAATTGAAATTAAAAAATTCATATAGTATGTGTGTATGTGTATTTAAGTTGGGCTTAGAAGAGCCTCCATATGCTTTTCACGATGTTCCTGATTGATCTGCAAGTTAGTTAAGTCTACCTCAATGCTTTGATTCCTAGATTCCTAGTCGGAAAGAGGGGAGGGCAACTGTAAGAACTTTGACACTTAAATTAGTATGAGCTGATAAGTTATGGCTAAGGATTAAACATACATAGAGTGTAGAACTTAATTTACTTTTATAGCCCTTTGTTGATAGAGTAGGTTCAAATGATCTAATATTTTGTGTTGTGATAGGGTCTTTATCTCCTCATAGGATAGTAGAAATCATATTTGGATTATTTCTAGTTGGTAGAAGGATTATTGTTGTGATTCATTTTGAGCTTTGTGCATGGTTGAGATCCGTTTTAAGCTGTATGCATGGTTGAGATTAGAGTAGGAGAGTTAGGTCTAATTGGGCCTAAATTAGGCTAGTTCCAAAACAGTAGCCCCCAAGTCAGTAGCTCATGGTGTCATGAGGTGCTGACTTGCTACACATCGGACTAGTGCCTGGGTTAAATAGGTCCTGAACAGTAGCCTCCCAAGTCGATAGCTCATGGTGTCATAAGGTGCTTACTTGCTAAAGTGTGTTTGACTTGGGGCTCATGTTGCCTTCATTCGCCAATCTTGGGGTTTTAAGCCCTTAATTGATTCTAGATTTTTATTCTAAGGCTCTGTGCCTTTGCTTATTGGTCACTAATTGTCATCGTTTTAGGTAGATATGTTGGATTTTCTTAGTATTTTCTCCTTTGTATACTTTCCTTTGTCACTTGGGTCATGCTTATTTGGACTTCAACTTTGTATTTGTTTGAATTTGGCAAAGTTCCATAACTATAGGAATTCATTTAGAGCAACAATTTGTTTTGCCTCATCCTTGTTAGTTTTAGAAAAATATGTGTAAAGGTGCTAAATGATATAGAAGTAGTTGATAGTGAATGATAGTAAGACTTTATTTGATATTTGGAAGTACTTGTTACAATGCAAAGACCCATTGCCTATTTATAAACATGCAAAGATAGTTCTAGAAATATCTAGACCTTAGTGTTCTAAAGTTATCTCACTTTTATCTTAGCTTTTTACTTTTTTCTAAATCTATATTTCTATAAGTTTCTAGATTTTTTTAAATACATTGTGAATATTTTACAAGAGTATTCTAGAATAATCTTTACTTTTTCATATACATATGTTACTACTACAATCTTCTAGAAATTTGTAGCAATTTCATCACTCCTCCTTGACACAAATTTTGGAGACTCCAAGCATTGTTCGTAGATGCTCAAATCTTGCTTTTGGCAGTGACTTCGTAAAAATGTCTGCAACTTGATCTTCTGTCTTGCAGTACTCAAGCTGAATTTGCTTAGTTGCCTTTGCTTCTCTAATGAAGTGATATTTAATAGATATATGTTTTGTTCTTTGATGATGGACTGGATTCTTTGCCATTGTTATTGTTAATTTATTGTCACAATAGATTGTAGTAGGCCCTTCTTATTGTTCACCCATTTCTTTAAGTATTTATTGACGTTGCTTGGCTTGTAGTTTCTGCACCTGCCACGTATTTTGCTTATGCTATTGATTGTGCAATTGTTGCTTGCTTTTTTGATGCCCTAGAGAATACTCTCGATCCTAGTGAAAAGGCATATCCTGACATACTCTTCATGTCGTCTATCAATCCTGCCTAATCACTAGCCAGTCAGCCTTGAGTTGGCCATGGTTTTGTACTATATCCCAATCTCCTTTATGCCTTGTAAATATCTTAAAATTCTTTTAGCTGCTCCATAGTGAATTTGACGTTGGCTTCTACATGAATCTTGATAGAAGACTTATAGCATACATGATGTCTGGTTGTGTGGCTGTGAGATATAGTAGGCTTCCAGTCAAACTTCTGTAGCGTGATGCGTCTGCTTCTGGTGCTCCATCATCTTTTTGCAGCTTTTCATTTGTCACAAGTGAAGTAGTGACAGACTTGCAACCATACATCTTGAATTTCTTCAATAGTGCTTCAGTGTATTTCTTTTGAGATATAAATATTCCTTCCTTTTGTTGTCTTACTCTATGTCGAGGAAGTAATTCATTAAGCTGAGGTCAATCATCTTGAATGTCTTCATCATGTCTTCTTTGAAATCATTCATCATCTTCATATTGTTTCCTGTGTAGATAAGATCATCTACATACAAGGAGACAATGAGAGTATCATGCTAACCTTGAATCTTGACGTATAGTGTTGGCTCACTCTTGCTCCTCTTGAATCCTTGATCGGTGAAATATTGATCAATCCTGTTGCACCATGCTTGGGGAGCTTGCTTGAGACCACATAAAGCTTTTCTTAGTCTTAGCACTTTGCCTTCATTACCTTTATTGATGAAGCCTTGTGGTTGCTCAACATAAATCTCTTCTTCAAGCACTCCATTTAGAAAAGCATATTTAACATCCAATTGGTAGATGCTCCACCCTTTTTTTGCTACAAGAGCTAATAAAGCTCTAATTGTATCTAGGCAAGCAACTGGCGCAAATGTCTCATTATAGTCAATTCAGGTTGCTGTGAGTAGCCTTTAGCGACTAATCTAGCCTTGTGCTTTTGTATGGTGCCATCAGGGCTAAGCTTTATCTTATAGACCCATTTAACTCCAATAATGTCTTTTCCATGTGGACAATCTACGAGCTCCCAAGTACTATTCTTTTTTATCATTTTAATTTCTTCTTCCATTGCCCTGACCCATGCTTCTTGCTTTGATGCTTCTTCATAACATTCAGGCTCAAGCATGCCATGTTGCAAGTTTTATATATATCCACCAAGGATCTTACTCGTCTTGGAGTAGACTTTGATGAGGAATCTTGTTGTTGTGGAGGTGGAGGAGGCATAACTGGATCCTCGACTACTTCTTTAGCTTATTCTTGAGGTTGTTGCTCTAGAACGGAAATGTTGCTTCTCACAACCTTTTCTTCTTCGTAATTCCAAGCAGCATTTTCATCTACCTCAACATCTCGACTGGTGAGATTCTTTGTTTGCAAGTTGTAGACTCGATAGCCGTTTGATTGTGTGCTATATCTCAAGGGGATGCCTCGTATAGTTATGTCTTCTAACTTGTGTCTCTTCTCATTAGCAACATGTACGTAGCAAATAGATCCAAATACTCGTAGGTATTTAGCTGATGGCTTTTGCCCACTCCATGCCTCAATAGGAGTCTTGTCTTGTACTGCCTTAGTCGAACATCTGTTGAGTATGTGGACTGCAATGTAAACTACTTCTGCCCAAAAAGTGTTAGGCAAACCTTTCTCCTTCAACATTGATCTAGCCATCTCCATGACTGTGTGATTCTTCCTCTCAGAGACGCCATTTTGTTGTAGAGAATATACGATGGTAAGTTTGCGCTCAATGCCTTCATCTTCACAAAACTTATCAAACTCGTGTGACTTATACTCTTTGCCTCGATCACTTCTAAGTACTTTTATATGTTTCCCACTTTGCTTCTTGACGAGAGCTTTAAACTTCTTGAATATTCCAAAGACTTCTAATTTTTCTTTAATGAAGTATACCCAGGTCATTCTAGAAAAGTCATCAATGAAGAGAATGAAGTACCTGTTGTTGTTTAGTGATAGTGTCCTCATTGGTCCACAAATGTCAGTGTGGATCAACTCCAACACATCTTTGGCTCTCCAAGCTTTGTCAGTTGAAAACAGTCGTCTATGTTGCTTTTCGAGAAGACATCCTTCACAGGCTTCGTTATTTTCTTTCAGGCACAACAGGTCTTTCATCATATTCTTTTGGTATAACAGCTTCAAGGCATGAGTGTTGAAGTGGCCAAATCTTCGATACAATAACCATGAATCATCAACTTGGACTTTCATGACAATGTTAGTAGTACATTTGAAGCTTATCGGGAAACTTATATTTCTTTTTTCCATATGAACTTGGGCTATCTCCCGCCTTTTGTTATAGTTATCATAGATTGTGCATGTATCTCCTTCAAAGTGTAGAGCATAGCCTTTCTCCATCATTTGGCCAATGCTCAAGAGATTTTCTTTAAGATTGGGAACAAGTAAGACATCTTTGATGAGTCTCGTACCTTTCTTTGTCTCCCTAAGGACAATGCCTTTGCCTTTGGACTCCACCATGTTGCCATTTCCCAATCGAACTTTTACTTTAACGAAGTTGTCAATTTCCTTAAAGATGCTCCTATCATTGGCCATGTGATTGTTGCAACCGCTATCCAAGTACCAGCTTCCACTTATTTCATCACTGGAATCTCGGGTAGCATAGAAAAGATATTACTCATTATTGTGCTCTTCAATAAAATTTGCTTGATGCTTGTTTTTGTTGTGGTAGGTCTTCTCCACGTGACCAAAAATCTTGCAATACTGGCATTGTGGCTTTCCTCGATGCCAACACTCTTTCTCCAAGTGACTTGTCTTCTTACATATGCAACATGGAGGATATTTATTTTCATTAGTCTTAGAGAAACTTCTAGAATTTCCTTTATTTCTAGAAATTTCTCCACTATTTTTCTTTCCTCCATATTCTTTATCTTGAGACTGTAATTTGAGCTTTGATTGAAAGGCATTCTCAACATAATCTACATCATGCCAACTCAATCTTTGCTCATATGCTTCAAGAGAGCCCATTAGTTTTGTCATCGACATGGTAGACAGATCTTTAGTTTTTTCAATTGTAGTCACGATCGCATCATACTCATAGGGAATAGCAATCATAATTTTCTCAACAATTCTCTTATCGAGAATACTTTTTCCATATGTTCTCATTTGACTAACTATTTCCTTTATCCTAGAATAGTAATCTTTTACGGTCTCAAACTCCTTCATTTTTATTTATTCAAACTCACGTCTTAGAGTTTGAAGTTTAACAACACATACCTTGGCACTTCCTTGAAACTCTTTCTATAATGTACTCCATGCTTCTTTAGCACTTGTGGCACCCATTATTCTTGAAAAAATTGTGTCAGCTACTGCTTGTTGTAGAATAAATAATGCCCTCGAATCTTATTGCTTGTTTTCCTTTAGCTCCTTCTTTTGAGCTGCAATCAAAGTAGAAATGTCCGTAGGAACAGTGAATCCATCTTCAAAATATCCCATAAATCTTGAGAGCAAAAAAATGTCTTTATTTTAATGCTCCAAAAACATAATTTTCTCCAGTAAAAATAGGGACAAAAATAAATGAGGGTTGAATAGTGTTAGCTATTGGTTAAGAAAAAATTGTGGGATTGGTAGAGAATATAGTAGGATTTTTTGAAAGTAGTTGGATAATATCTTTACGCCCAGTAGATGACCAAACATAACTCTGATACCATTGTTAGTTTTAGAAAAATATGTGTAAATGTGCTAAATGATATAGAAGTAATTGATAGTAAATGATAGTAAGGCTTTATTTGATATTTGGAAGTGCTTGTTACAATGCAAAGACCCATTGCCTATTTATAGGCATGCAAGGATAGTTCTAGAAATATCTAGACTTTAGTGTTCTAGAGCTATCTCACTTTTATCTTAGCTTTCTACTTTTTTCTAAGCTACATTTCCATAAGTTTCTAGATTTTTCTAAATACATTGTGAATATTTTATAAGATTATTCTAAAATAATCTTTACTTTTTCATATACATATGTTACTACTACAATCTTCTAGAAATTTGTAGCAATTTTATCACTCCTAGTGATATTTAATTAGTGCATTTGCTCTTGGAGTTTGAGGTGGCAACTTATGCCATCATTTCCTTTTAGCAAGTTAATTTATAACGCCTTTTAACTTCTTCATTTTTTTCTTTATAAATTATTAGGTTTTGTATGAGACAATTTCCTTCTTTCTTACTTTTGGTTTTTTAGCTACTGTGCTTTGTTTTTCTACAAATTTGCTAATTCTTGTCCTTTCTTATCCCAACTTGAACCAAATAAAAGATTGCTCTTTGTTCTCTTTTTTGTCTATGATATGGCACGCGGTGAGGCAATAGATAAGTATCAAGAGGCGACCTCACCTTACTTTGGTAGGTGAGGGGTCATCTAATGCTCCTCTGAAAGTATCACTTTTGAGGAGTGTCCATTTAATTCAAGGTTTGCAAGAGAGAAAGGAGTCTTAAGACTATTCAAAAGTCTTAAGATTGTTCAAGAGTCTTATGGCAAGTATTACTACATTGATGAGGATGCGATGGTGCAATGTGAGTGGAAGTCAAAAGCTGGTTTAGATGAGTTGGCTACTTAGGTAGAGGTGGCTCAAGCTCCCAAAGAGTGCGATAAATGGGTTTTTGTCTTGCTAAAGGAAGATAGAAGGATTTATTTGGAGGGGAATGATAACAATTGGCATTTTTTGACCATGTATGAGATTTTGTTTAGGAAGTTTGTTGTTAGGCTTCCTTTTACAAAATTCAAGGAGGATTGTTTGAACCACCTCTTCACCTTTCCCTTACAACTTCACCTTAATAGGTGGGGTTTCACTGGGGCCTTTGAGTTGTTTTGTGTAGGCCATGATTTAACCTACTCTGTCCTTTCCTCTTTCACTTGTTTTAACCTTTTTTGATTGAAAATGTGGTGACCAATCGACAATCTTACATTGTCTTTTGAAATGCCAAGAAAAGGACCTCTATAGTGTATTCAGAGTCCTTATTAAATCCTGGTACTTCCTTCTTAAACCAATTGGAGAAGGGTGTGATAGCAGTTGTATACCCCCAAGTGTAAAACTAACCCTTTATTAAACATTTTTCTTTTGATGTTAAATTTTTCACTTATTCACTTGACTCTTTGTCAGCCAATGAATGTTATACTATTAGGTTCATCGATAAGTACATGAAGAAAAACAAGGCAATTAAATGTCAAGATGTTGTAGGTGTGAATATAGGTATATTAATTTGTGAGGGTGTCTTTATGCTTATGTCTTCCTTCTTTCACATATATATCTTACCTTTAGTGTAATTACTTAAATGTGTTTGATTTACACAAATGATATGGATTGCGAGGCTCGTTTGGCCACCTTTAAGAAAAATCGAATCAATGTTAAGAAGAATTTAGTTGGACCGATTCCTCTCCTCGTCAGTCAGCTCCATCTAGGGTGCTTTCAAAAGGCATTGTTATTAATGAGGGTAGTGCTATGTTGTCTCTAACACATGGTCATCGTAGGGGTTTAGAGAAAAGTTCAAGTGATGGATTTCTTGAGGATATGACACAAGTAGGTCTAAAGAGAACGCATTAACACCTTAAGACTGTTAGTGATGACCATGGTAAGGTTGTTGTGACAGGTGATCCTGAAGCTTCGTCAATTTGGGAGAAAGGATGCTTAGATGTTACTTCTTGAGTGCATTTTCTACCTCCCCCATATGAAGTTTATTTAAAGATGGATTTTTAATAGGATGCTTAGTTGCAGGAGTTGTAGATTGCCTGAGCTAAATTAGAAAAGATTTTGCAAGTGGAGAGATTGGCTTTAGATACAAAAAGTCGACATGAGAAGCAATTGACCGATGAGTTAGAGCTTTGGAAGAGGATGTGTGTAAGGGTGACTCTAAGGTATTACTTTAATTTATATCTTGACTTTGTTGTGCTTATTCTAATTTTTTTTTCCTTTTTTAGTTGGAAGACAAGTGTGATTGAATCAAGACCCTTGGTGAATAGGTGGTAGAATGGTGAGAAAAGGATAATAAAGTTGTTGACGAGATCCTTTGTCTTTGATCATTGCATGACGAGTATAAGAAGCAACTTGACGATCTTTAAGAGTTGCCTCAGCAATGGGCAATGGCGAGGGGTATTTCACCTATCATAGCGCGAACAAGAAAGGGCCTAATATGTTAATGCCCCACTAGATGAAGGGCCATGGTGACAACATGATATATAGTTATGTAGGAGGTGCAACATGCACATCAACATGTTCTTGGCATTCCTTACATCGTTTGACATATTCCATGGCATCTACCTCCATATTCAGCTAGTATTATCCTACTCTAAGACATTTTCTGGCTAGCACTTTCCCTCCTAGACTATAGGGCTTTATTTATTGTTCCCCATGGATGGTACCAATTATTGCACCTTGGGCCAAAAGTGTAGGTTGTTCAATTAGCTCAATTTTAAGGAAGCCATCTCCAACTTGTGCAACGTCCTTAAAGGGTCATAAAGTGGTTACAAATGTGGAGGTTTGTCAAAAAGCAGAAGGTTCCCGGTAGTTGAGGTGGCGGTACTTGCATAGATATCAATGCTTAAGTTAGTAAAAGCTTGAAGTGGTGATAATGTAGTTAAAGGTTCAAAATGCATACCTTAGAAATTGTGTAAGGTTGTCATTAATAGATGCAAGTTGGGTAGGTACTCGGTCTAAGGTGGATATTTATTCAAGTTGAATAGTATCCTAAGCATAGGCTAGTTTCCTATGTAAGAGTTGAGGGGTCATTTGATAAATGTGCCTCTAAATAAGATCAATGACTAAAAGATGTCTCAATTCCTTTGATGTCAATAGAACATAATTAATAAAGTTTATTACGTTTTCTAGCTTAGAAGGTAACATACTTTTATGAAATATAATGAGACATTATTGAATTCTCGTGTTATCCAATTAGAGCATTTAGTTTAAGATGCAAGAAATGATCTCAAAATAAACAATGTGTCTTTAGTTAAGATTTGGAATCAACCCTAATTGAAGGATATTTTAACTTTCAACCAAATTCGACCCTCCTGAGGTCAAATTTATAAACGATGCTTCTTTTTGTAAATTGAATGAACTCTAACAATTGCAATTTGCATGCATAAGCAAGTTCCACATAACAAGTGATAGCACAATCATGCTCCACTCAATTGAGTGACTACTAGAAATCATGCACTTTATTATCGAATTAAGAAAAGTGAATAAAATAGAAAAGGTTGCACTTTTTTGTCAAAAAAAAAGTTGCACTAAAAGGAACATATCTCACATAAATAAAAAAGAAGCACGTATCCGAGATAACTCTAAACCATCTAATGCCACTTTACTTTTAATAAAGGATCTTACTAAAAGGAATTAATAATATTTTTATTAACAATTACATTGAAAATTCATGATAAAGCATATTAATAATATTTTTAACAAAAAAAATTACATTTTATTCTTTAACCAATGTCCCTAACTAAAAATATGATGAAGATAACATAATAGAATGCTTTTCATTTCTTAGCATTTCCCTTATGAATCCTGTGTGTTGTTGGCTGTTGTGATATATGTGTGTGCGTGCTTAATTTATGGCTTTCAAAGTGTCATCCCCCCACCTTATACAACATGAAAGGGGCTCCCCTTAATTAGCCCAATATATGTGTCTGTATTTTAATATTTTGTTGTAAGGTAAAAATGTAAGGAGTACTTATAAATTGATTTGGTTTTGATTTAACATGAAAAAACAAATCAAATACAACAAATTAAACTAATTTGATTTTAAACTTTTTAATAAATTCAAACTAAATTAATTCAATTAAAATTAGATTAATTTATTTTGGTTGTTAATTAGGTTAAAGTAAAAACATAAATTGTTATATTTTAAAAAAATTGTTTATCATTCATTTTATTTTTTGTTTAAAATATTGAATTTTCTATCACTACAAAATAAAATATTAATTTATTGCTCTTCTATAATTTGATATGGTAATCAAATCAACTTAAAACGTTGAAATTGTTATATTTTATCAATATTTAACTATTTTTACCATTATACTTTTTATGTTTCCATTAATAATATAAAATAATTTTGTGAAAGTATTATAACATTAATTTTTTCATGTTAATTTATTTTCTTTTTCTTTCTTAAGGAAAAATGAAGTTTATGATGAATGATCTAGTCTAGGAAAAAATATATAATAATAAAGTACACATAAAATTAGTTAATTAAAATATGATCTAAAAATAAAATAATTGTTTGATACAAGGGTGAAAAAAAGTTGAACTAAACAAGATTTTGCTTAAATTAATAGGTATGGACTATTCAAAAAAAAATGTCAGGTCTAAATCTAGCTTGTAACATGTTATAGGCTTTCCTTAGGCTTGATAGGCTCTTTTTGAAAGTCTAGGTTAGTTTGTTAGTCTACTTAAAGGCATGTTTCATAAACGGAGTCTAGCGTGCAACACTTAGTGATGTCTTGCACCATGCAAGACCTTTTAGGACCATCCAAATAAAGTGTCATAAAATTGAATGGGTGAGATGAAAAGTAGTTAATTGGACTTAATTGTCATTAGTAGGTGAATTCTATTTAAATAATATAGCCATATGGAATGTTGTCATATTGTACAGGACTTAGGTGGACTAACTGTTTCCCATTTTGCAGCAAGGGACAATATGCCCATTACCACTCTCCATTACTACTCTGGTTTTTCAAGCTATTTCAGTTCCCTCTTCAATCTATTGCTTGTGAATGGAATCGGAGTCACCAAATCAAAGCTTTCGTCGTTTTGGGATCCCGCTCTTCATTGGTGGTGTTTATGGTTTATGTCGGACTTTAAGTTTGTCAATGTCCATTTTACTGGTTGTTGGGAATGTGTGGGTGAAAACAAGATTGGACGAAGGTTGGTTCCCTTTTATGATTTTGACACATAGCAAGAGATGTTAGTCTTATTATGGTGGATTGTTCATGGAACCTTTCAAGCTGTCCCTATTCGCCCAGGTTGTTTTTCTAAGTATTCATTACCCTTTTATCGTTCTCATTTTATTCTGTAGTTGTAAAATTTTCTTAACTGTTAAGTGACGAAGTTAATATTTGTTGTTAATAGGGTTTGTTGTGGATGAATAAACCAAATAAAACCTTTTGTAGGTTGGGATTTGATTTTGGTGAGAACAAATTTGATCAAAGTAGACGACATTAAGCCAAAGGTAACTCAAATATCACCATTAGTGAAGGGTTTGAAGCCTCGATAGGTTTGTTAAGTGAAATTTGGTATGGGCGATTATCTAAGATGCACATATTTGCATAAGCATAAGTTAGATAAGGGTAATGCACTTTATTATTTTTTATTTGTGTGGTCATATGGTAAGTAAAATTGCCAAGAGTACTAACAAAGTTAGGTTTTTTTATGTTGACTTTTTTGAGAATGAATTCTGTGATGTTATTGGTGTGAGGTTAACATTTTAGTTGTAACTTTTGCAGGCAATGTTCATTCGTTATAAATAAGAATGTTGATGTTGATTGTGAGAAAGGCAGATGAATGGAATGAAATTTATGTTTTTGTTATGTAGTGTGGATATTTAATTGATATAATGTAAGAAGTAACATTTTTTTGTGTGGTAATTAACTAATATAGGGAGAGCATTATATTTGAAGTTGCACATTGATAGAAAGTGGAAAGCATTGAAGGAAGGTCAGGCTTGATGAAATATAGCTGGTTGCTTTACTTAGTTAAAGTAATATAGGTAAGTTCAGTTATGATGACAATTATGAAATTTCTTGACAAATGGTGCAAGCTGAGTGATTACACAAATTGAACTATGTATGTAATGCTGCAATGTGTGAAACTATAGAATGTATATTGATGAATTTTTTGTTGATTTATTATGAATTTAATTTTTTTAATTTAATAAGTATTTATATATTCAGACATGATCTTATTTGTTTCTTAATTATTTTTATTTTCTTTATTCTGTTTTATATTCAATTTTTTGAATTATAATTTAAGTTATGTAATGATTATCAAGTGTTAAATATTTTCTTATGTAAATAACAATGTGATAAAATATGAAGGTAATCCTTTTGTTGATATCTGTGAGATGAAAAATAATACAATAAATAATGAGACCAAGCTTTCAAATAATAGACCATGTAAAAAATTAAGTTATAGTCTTTTATAACACATTATTCAAATTATTGTTTCATTAGTTAAACAAGTTTACTTGATGTCTTAATTTTTAAAATAACTAAGAATATTGACGTAAACAAATAGTTAAAAATAATTTCATTTAACTATGTGAATAAATTATACTGTGTAATTGGATTAATAATTTTGATTGAAATAACATTTTAATCATATTATTTTATATTCAAAATATCACACACAAATTATAAATTTCTTATAAATAAGTAAAAAAAAATAAGTTCATGTGATCAAAAATAACAAATAATTCGTGAAAATAACAATTTTTCAACATTTATTCATTTTAATTATTATATTTAATTGTATATTCAATCAAATTCAATTTATATAATCTAATATATTAATAAACATAATAATCTACTATAACAATTTTAATTTTCAAGTCTCATATTTTGTATCATTACCATGGTTTTTTTCTAAAAAAAATTATTTTATCATCTTTCAAATGATTAATAAAAGAATAATTTAATAATTTATTTATTATTGAAGATTAGATTCATATCAAAATATTACATAATACAATTAAAAATTTTAATTTGTTTAATTGTTTTTGAAATGGTATATGTATTAAATAATTACTATAAATATAAAATAGAAATTAAAAAAACATATATTTAAACAAAAATCATGGTGAAATAATTTATTCGACCTTATATTTGAAACGTATACTTATTTGGACATAATTAATTTAGTAAATTAAATATTATCATTAAATCATTTACTTTTATCAACTTTTATGAAATATTTTTTATAATTATGGTCATTAATTACCAAATGATCAAAATGATGAATAAAATACTTTATTTAATTAATAGTAATATATTAAAAATTTTAAATTTATGCAACTAATTACAAGATTAAAATATTAAAAATACGTGCGCATTACATATAAAATTAAAATATAAATGCACAAATTATTAGTTATGTTATTAATAATTACCTAAATAAAATCGTTCCATTAATTATTATTATTATTATGGACAAAACTTAGATGTATATTCTTAGATATTTTTTATGTTGCCTCCAGTATGAATCATGTTACGTATCAATACAAAATTTGTTTATTTCTAATTGTCTTTCTCATTAATTTAAATTTTAACATTTTATAAATATCAATTCCACAATTTTTTTTATTTTTAATTGTCTTTCTCATTATTTTTAATTGTCTTTATATTTAAATTTTTTAATGATGTGTCATTTCATTATTGGTTGTGTCCAGTAATGATATATTGAGTATATATTTATCAAGTTTCACTTTCATGTATATGATCAAGTATTAAATTCTAACTAACATGCATGTTTAAAGGACTTAATTATGAACGTAGAACTAGAAATAAACTAAACCAACTTGAAATCACTTTTTTTTGGTACATATGGAAAGTAAAGACAAACAACACAAACTAAGACATAGAGCCTAAGTCCTTGTTATACTCTAAAAGAACCTTTGACAGCAAAAATGTCCATTAACCCATGCTATGAGGAAAACAAGCATCCCAACAAACTAAATGGTCAGTAACTTTATTAGCAATGCGAGGTATCCACTTCAATGAAACACAGCATTGTCTTGCCAACATACATCTAAGAAGCATGACAATAGCTCTATGCAGATGTAGATTAATAAGCTGCTATTGTTGCTCTTTCATACAAGCAATCAACTCCCTACAATAGTTTAAATACTCACAAATCTCTTTTTTTATAATTAATGTCAGTCATTTCTTTCTTTTCTTTACGATGGAAACATTTTTAAAAAAAAACTAATAATTACAAAATGTAACAAAAAAATAATTTTTATTATTACTATTTCTTATTAAAGTTATGTATATATTTAAATTATATACAAATGCAAATATATTTATGAAGATAATAGATTTTAAAAAATATTTATATAAATTAAAATGATATAAGACATATAAAAATATAAAATTATTTGAATATATACTAATATTTATAATTATTTTTATGTGTTTTTTACATATTTATATAAATATTTACTAATATATACGTATATAAAGTTTAAAAATACATTAAAATTCATAATAATATAAAAAAAACTATAAACTCAACACCTGCGCAGGACACGAGTTATTATGCTAGTTTAATCTAAATTTAATAGTTCAAAATAGTTAATATCAAAAATAAAAAAATACATTAGAATATGACACTCTAAACCTCTTTCACTACATGCTTATCAGTGCTTCCGACGGACTGTGTCATATGAAAGGAGCTTGGTCCCTTTGGTTGAAAGAAATTTCTCATCCACTAAACACTTTACCACCCACCGAGGAGCTATTCCATTAGGTCAACCTCACTTTCCCTTACAAAATTAAATTATAAAATTGTACTATTACATACCTCCTCTAAAGCACAATTAACAATATGGTGGAAATGTTCCAAATTGCTCTACTTTTCCATTTATGAAAAATGCATCTGAAATGGTTTAATCATTGACACATCATTCCAAGCAAATGTTTGATCCTCAAAGAACGCCATTAGGTAACAACCTTCCTTGAGATGCCTCTTTGCCTTCTTTGAAACAGTTAACGCATCAAAGATCTGACCTGGCCAGCAAGGATGCCCCGTTACCTTTCCTTATACTAAATTAAGTACACAAAAATACAATTATGAAAACACTGAATCTCGATACGTACCAACCCCCCGCATGTTTTTGTAAGAATTAAGATCTACAACAAGATTAAAATCATGACATTCATTTTGAGTATTCTCAAACATCTGTACTTCAGAAATATTAATGTCTATGGTTTGATTCTGCATCATCACATCTAATTGCACAGTTCAACAATTATCACTCTCTTTACATCAATATGCATTATGTAATTCCACACATTACAACATTACATACACAGTTCAATTTATGTAATCACTCAGCTTGCACCATTTGTCAAGAAATGTCATAATTGTCATCATAACCAAACTTACCTATATTACTTTAACAAAGTAAAGCAACCAGCTATATTTCACCAAGCTTGACCTTCCTCCAATGTTTTCCACTTTCTATCAATGTGCAACTTCAAATATAACGTTCCCCCTATATCAATTAATTACCACCAAAAAAAATGTTACTTCTTACATTATATCAATTAAATATCCACACTACATAACAAAAACACAAATTTCATTCCATTCATATGGCTTTCTCACAATCAACATCAACATTCTTATTTATAACCAATGAACATCGCCTGCAGAATTTACAACTAAAACATTAACCTCACACCAATATCATCACAGAATTCATTTTCAAAAAGGTCAACATCAAAATAATGAAGCACATTACCCCTACCTAACTCATACTTATGCAAATATGTGTAACTTAGATAATCGCCCATACCAAATTTCACTTAACAAACCTATCGAGGCTTTAAACCTTTCACTAATGGTGATATTCAAGTTACCTATGGCTCAATGTCATCTACTTCGATCAAATTTGTTCTCACCAAAATCAAACCCCAACCTACAAAAGGTTTTATTCGGTTTATTCATCCTCAACAAACCTTATTACTAATGAATATAAACTTCGTCACTTAAAATTTAAGAAAATTTTACAGCTACAGAATAAAATGAGAATGATAAAGGAGTAACGAATGCTTACAAAAACAATCTGGGCAAATAAGGATAGCCAGAAGGTTCCACGACCAATCCACCATAATAAGACTAACATCTCTTGCTATGTGTCAAAATCATAAAAGGGAACCAACCTTCGTCCAATCGTACCTCCACCCACACATTCGCAACAAAAGGGGGGAAATACAACAACCATTAAAATGGACAACAAGGAACTTAAAGTCTGACATAAACCACAAACACCACCAACGAAGAGCGGGATCCCGGACGAACACTTTGATTTGGTGACTCCGATTCCAGCCACAAGCAATAAACCGAAGAGGGAAATAAAATAGCTCAAAAAACCAAAGTAGTAATGGAGAGTGGTAATGGGCACAATAATGGGAAACAGTCAATCCACCTAAGTCTCGTACAGTATGATAGCATTCCATGTGGCTATATTATTTAAACAGACTTTACCTACTAATGACAACCAAGTCTAGTTAATTACTTTTCATCTCACCTATTCAATTTTGTAACACTTTATCTGGACAGTCCTAAAAAGTCTTGCACAGTGCAAGACATCACCAGGTGTTACATGCTAGACTCTGTCTATTTTATATCAAAGTTTTAGATAGGTTTAACTTATCCCTAAAGGCAAATTTACACTTTTTTTTTTTTTACTTATGCTCTCTCCTTCCCATTTCTTTTTTTTTTTCCTAAACTATCTTGGTAAACACACTCCCCTTGTTTCTTTCTCCCTCTAATATAACTCTTTTCTAGAAAACTGACCCACCCTCTCTTATATAACCCACTGCCCAAAGAACACACACCCTTCTCATATACCCCTTCCCCCCAACCCCAATCCCCCAAGCGCAAGAACCTTGAAGTCATCATCTACAAGATGATGGCCAACCAAGTCTGGACCACCCCATTTGCAAAACTCAATCAAGTCGTTTATCCCCTAGTTTGACCCATCCCATGTCTACAATGTCCTCCATGGCGTCGTATTCCCCGAACACACCTTCCACTTCTACCATTGGGTCAAATGCGTCGATCTTATCACCCACACTACCAACACCACCCTTAAGATCACCCAAATCCTCACTTGCTACTAAAGCTCGACCTCATGTGCTGCATTCTCCTCAAGCGTGTCCCTTACAACGAGGACACATTTGCCTCCCTCATCAACAGTTATGACCGAGTCGAGATCATTCAAGAAGTTGTTAAGATCTTCCATAAGAGGAAGGAGCTTGACATCAAATGACTGTTAAATCTTTTGAAATGCTCTTCAAGGTCATTCTGCAATAGGGACAGTAATGATGATAAAGAGGCACTACAACTCGATGTTGAGGGAGGGCGATAAGTAAACGTCCACACGTTTAATATTCTCCTTTGGGTTATGTTTTTCCTGGAAGAAAGTTATATGTGGGGGGTGTTTTTTTTGGAAAAAAGTTATATAGGAGGGTCAAAAAGAAAAAAGGGGTGTGTTAATAAGGTAATTTGGGGCAAAATTCAAAAAAAAAAAGAGAAGCGAGTGTAAATGCCAACTAGTATCCTTAAATAGGTTAATTGGTTAATAGGTCAATGAAGAAAAACTCTAGGCAATACAAATTATAAAACTACGAAAATTAAAATTATTATTACTCAACACATGAGACATAGGTGGAAATAGGTAAGTTAAACTTTATAAGAGTCGAGTATGGCTTGTTTATATGATATAAATATATTTTTAACATTTACTCTTACATTCATAATAATTTATCTAAAAGAATATTTTTGCAATTAGACCTCTAAATAAGACATAAATTTATTCTTCAAATAAACTTATAGATTTTTTTTTATGTAAGTCAACATGTTTAATATTTAAAAGAGTAAATAAATATATAATTTTAATATATTATAAAAATTAATATAATAATAATATTAACAAAAAAATATTATTTATACTTACTTAAACAGACTAGACAAACTTAAAGGACCTTTAAATAGCCCAAAACTTAATCTAACTCAAACCTAATATAAGCTAGGACATAAGCTCGTATTAGGCAACCTAAAATATTCCAACCCTAATTGTATTGCACTTGCATGTATCCTTTACTCTGAGGTTTATAGATAGTTCTTGCCTATGCATGTATTTTGACTAATTTAACTCTTTAATTTGTCAAAAGTCATTAGATGCCAAAATTAAATGATTTATTAAGTTATTTTGTGCAATATAACTTCAAGTAATTGATATATCACTACAAAAAAAAAGTAAAAAATGGTGGTTTTTAAAATGTCAATTTTTTAAAACTTTCATTATTTACCGTATATTGAGGTAGTTTCAGAACTGCCCTAATTTGCATTTAAAATATGGCATTTCTAACTATTGTTCATTAAAAATGTCGTAATATTCATGTAAATATGGCATTTATCTTCCTTGTGACCTAAATAGGTCGTCGTCTCTATTTTTCCTTGCTCTTGAGTTAGCATTTCTCCTTTGTTTTTGGCAGGCAAAATGTATGTAGAAACATCACATTTATATTAATAGAGTGGTGTCATATTTACACGGGTATATTTGAAGAAAAAAAAGGGTGGTACATTTGTGTGTACTTTTCCATACGCATAATTTTTTTCTCTTTTTATCAAACTGCATATTTATCAACAAATTACTATGATTTTAAACAACCATTTTCCCATAAAAATTTTCCATTTTATCAGTAAAATGTAGTAGTTTTAAACTGCCATTTTTTCCATAAAAAAACTATTTTATTAGTAAATTCTGGTGGTTTAAAACCATCATCTATCTATAGTATATACAAAAGAAAATAATCTCAAATAGGAAACTTTCATGTGTTGATTTCTCGAGCAATTTCACACCAAATCTTATCTCACTTGGCTTTACGATAATGTTTCCCTCCATTTTTTGCTTAGGTGTCAGGCTCACATTCATTTTCACACAAATCAATGTATGATGATCTATGACCCAATAATAAATTTGATGATATAATGCAAAAGTATTCATGAAATCAATTATTACTTGATTGTGAATAGCATTATACCATTTAACAATTAGAACTAATTGTTTCTGCACAAGTTATGTAATATATACAATTTCCTTTTTTTTATCAAATTTTAAATTCAAAATGTAATAATTATTATTGTAAAGGTAATTTTGAAATAGTAATTTTGGCCTTAATTTCCCTTTTTATGAAATTCCAATTTCAAAATGTAATAATTATCATTACAAAGGTAATTTTGCAATAGTAGTTTTTGCCTTTTGGTTGTTCAACGAGGGAAAAGCACCAAACACCTTTCCACAATATCAATTGTTGCAAATTGCCATTAGTTTTTTTTTTCTTCAATATTTATTCTATACTCTTTTTAAAAGAAAGAGAAACATCATATGAAAAATTAAAAGGTAAAGCATTTGGTTTGAGAATCTTTTTCCTACAAGTAAGCAAAGTTACTACTTTTCTAATAATAAACATTGTTTAAACATTATTTTTTCTCATTTTTTTTCTACAAATCATTACAAATTTATTGATTGTCTTTGTTTTACCTGTCTTCAATTGAAAATGACTTTTTCTTTGCACTACTTTTTTTCATTCTTCCATTGAAAATCGGTATAAATTTACTAATTGTCTTTTTTTGCAGCCATCATTTGAGTATCTGTAGCAAGCTCTTTGAGAAGAAAGGTCAGTGTTTGTTTTACATACTATTTATATTTTATAATTTTGTGATTTTTGATTTCTAATTTTCTCTCATTTTGTTTATTAGAGAATAATGACTTCTTGATGAGTGAAACAATGAGTTTACCATTTTGATTTTATATTAATTCATTGTCTATTCTATACATTTATCGTAGTTATTGTATTGTAGTTGAAGAAATTATTTTTTATCACATTTTTTTTAAATTTCAGGTAATTAAGTTGTCAATGGAATGGATATTGCTTATGAATCATATTTGAACAAAGCAATTGTTGTTGAGAAAGTTATAACTCAAAATATCACAAAGCTACAAGATGAAGTTAGAGAGTCTTGACTAAGAGCTTCATCAAATGGAATTGAAGGATATAACAAAGTCAAACATAAATGAAAATTATGATTCATTTGTAATGAAGAAATAAGGGATATATATTTTCCATAAATTCATCTTAAGTAACTATTATAAAATTCATAGTCTATAGAAATGATATATTATAAAATTATAATTTTTGTACCTTCCTCTAATTTATTATTTTATTAATTTTAATATGAATATCTTTTTTTCCTTTAAAGTGTCTTCTCACCCAAATTCATTGAAGATTTTTTTTTTATCTAGGAAAATTTGAATTTTTTTCCCTAATTAATTTAGATTCAATTACTTGATAACATATTAAAATTAATTCATGTGTTTGTTTCTATCTTTTCCATGTATATTTAAATTTAGACTCTAAATTTTTATATCTATATTTCCAATTTAAATCTATTAATAATTTGTTTTATATATTAGTTGTATTGTAATTATTTTTTAAAATAAAATAGATAATTTTATTTGCTTAATACTTGAAACAATAAAAGTCAATTAAAGATGAATGATAATAAACATACAAGAGATAATATTCCATATTCTTAAATTAATGTAAAATATCTTGAAGAATTAATGGAATGAAATATAAATTGTTTATTAAAGATTAATGGCATGGGGACAATTCTTTGTAGACCTACTAACTATGTTTTGATGCAAATTTAATATATAAAAAATTATTTTTTAAACAAATCAGTGCTTAATTTTTATTTATTATTTTCTCATCTAACTAATTTATTAAAGACTTTCTTTTATTACGGAGATAAAATTCTTGCACATTGCACGGTGATATCATTATTATTGTTATTTTTATTAGAGCTTAATGGTCATGCACTAACAATGAAAAGTAGTTTTACATTGTCATCCAATCACAAACCACCATTTATTGTAAGTTTGTTGACTTTTATCATAAATACCTAAAAGTCATATTAATGCTTATTTTTGATTGGATAACAGTATAAAACTTTTTACACTGATAGTGCATGACCATTAAACTCTTTTTATTATTAATACTTTTATTAATTATTAATATTTTTACGAGTAAAAATTAAAAAAATGACTAATTTATGGGGCTGATGAGAGTTTGTGGCAATTGATTGGTGTGATTCTTAATTGTCTCTTATGTACATGTATCTTATAAAACAAAGTAGTTAATTATTTGATAATTTATTTATACTACCTAATATATGACAAGACATTAGTTTTTCAATAATTTCTAATTCAATTATAATGAAAATATTAATTTGTTAATATTTTATTTTTATTTTCATATAAATTGTCTTTCAAAATAATAACAAAATATCTCTCTCACACACATATTTTATCCATGCATCACATCAGATCAAATTTAACATAAATAAATGTGATATCTGGTATAAATTATACTAACATCTAATCATTTAAATATGTATACTTAAACTTATATTGTTTCATTCATTCACTTAATTTTATTTTTAATATTTTACATGATAATAAATTAGTGAAGTCCATAAAAATGGCTTTTATGAAATTTTATGTGAGTTGTTTTTAGTTAAAATTAACTCTTATTTTTATCTTATTTTTAATATCTAATTTTATTTGTCTATGAAAACTCATTGACTTCAAACAATGCAAACATTGAAAGATTCAACTTAAAAGTTGTACCAAAAAATAAGCATATTTAGTATTAATTACATGTAATTATTATATATAATTTCTTTTGTATAAAATGTTGCTAATTTTTTTTTATTGATAAAAATAGTAATTATGACTGATATATATTGTGATTTAAATTCATTAATATAATTATGACTAATTTATATTTTAATTAACGGAGTAAATTATTTTAAACAAAGATAATTAGATTTTTTAAAAATTATTTAATTAAATTAATTAACATAATTAATATAAAATTAAGGTAATTACTTGTAATTATAATATATATTTGAAATAATTTTTATTACTAATAATTAAAACAATATAAAAAATAAAATATTAATATAATTACACATAATTATTATATATAATTTATCTTTTGGTAAATTTAATTATTAATATTGATAAATATTTATTTCTATTGTTGATAAATATATTATAGGCTTACATATATTTTAAGTTCCTGAAAATATGACTCTGTCTAATTTTAGTCATTGCAAAAACTTTTGTTATTTTTATATCTATGACATTTTCTTAGTGTTTTTTTAGTCCTTGTCATTAACTATAGTTAATTTAGTGTTGACATGATTAACCAAATAAAGAATATTAATTAAGATAAATAAGGTAATGAAGAATATTTTAAATTAAGATAATTAAATTATTTTCAGGTGTGTAATTCAATTAAGCAATGCATTTATTATTTTATATAAATAAGGTAATTACATATAATTTAATTTTATAATTTATTTTTAATTTTTAATATATTATGAATAGTGATTTGTATTGCCTTTAATATTATTCTTACTTTTTAATTCACTAATTTATTTTTAATATATAAATTAAGCTACTCTAATTTATTTTTATTATAAATATATATTTCAAAATTATTTATTTTAGTATAAATATATGTTTTAAAATTATTTATTTTTAATATAAATATATGTTTTAAAAAAAATTTGCTTTTAATTTTATTTTCTTTTTCTTTTTTAATTTTATATTTCATAAACATCCACGAATACCCGTGAATACCTATGGATATTTATAAAATTCATTGATATCTACTCAACAGATATTCATACAGATACAAGACAAACATGAGGTGTACTTTTATTCAACAATGGTAGTAATGAGAGGTTACTACCCGTGCCCACCTTGTTGCATTGTCATCCCTAGCAGCAATTTAATCCACACAATACCAAATCATATTTATAAAAATCATATTAATATTTTATACAATATTGACATTTAAGAATTTTCATCTAAATTATCTATTTATATATCCATATATATTAAAAATACAAAATATCACTATAATATTAACATTAAAATAGGCATCGTCATACTTAATTTCACTAATAAGATTAAAACTTATGGTCTTTCTTTTTTTATTAATAAACATTAAAATAAATACATTTAGATACATATTAATAAACGTTATATTTATCTTATAAATATTTAATATTGCATATTAATCAAATAATAATCGAACGCTAATTTTTCGTGCATTGCACGGGTCCACATACTAGTTATATACAATGTATAAAATAGTGGTTGTAATGGCGTTTAATGGTAAACTACCGTTTTATACTGAATGGCGGCACAAATTATGGCATTTTAGAAAAATATCTAAGATGTATAAAACGATGATTATAACTGCCATTTTTTACAAAAATTACCGGCATCTTTTACATGATTTTTTGAAGGGTATCTACAAAAATATAATTTGACATATATAAATGTTTATTGTTAAAATCAAAATGCTTTATGAGAAATTACCAATTTGTTGGTATGATTAGGTTAGTTAGAAGTTCAGTAAAATAAAAATTAGGTTTTAGAATATTAGTTGGGTTAATTTAATAACGCAATAATTAGTTATTAATTTTAATGGTAGATTTGGGTAGTTTACATATATACCTACCTTGTACACACACAAAAAAACAGTTATTAACTGGTTACGTTCTCTAGCATGTAAGTCACTTATATACCTACCGTCTCTAATCTCGGGCTTGTTTGTCAAATTTCATAGAATTATACTTTTAATTATTTTTATAAAATATAAATTTTATCAAACTTACGTTATATTATTTTGGACATTATGTATATCAAATTTTAGAATGATTTAAAAATTTGTAAATATTTAATTAATTAATATTTTGGTTAATGCATTGTACGCAATAAATATTTATTTTTATATAATTAAAATTTATAATAAATATTTTCAAATATATAAATTACATTGTAATTAAAATTCATAAGAAATAAATATTTTTGAATATATAAATTATGTTTTAAATTTATAATGAATAATTTAAATTGTGAAATAAGACTATTTTTAATTAAATTGAAATAGATGAGCATTTAAGAAGATTAAATATACAAATAAAGAATAAAAAAGGATAGTTTAATACGATTGAAAGAGAAATGTTTTGACTAATTACAGAGATAGTGTGTGAAGTGCACATTAAAACAAGAGAAAAGATACAATGTTGATAATGTCTAATTGAGGAGTGAGAAAAGAAAGAGTCAAGTTGTATATTATAATTTATAGAGAAGTACTAGCAACACACTTTTTTTATTTGTTAAATTTATTAAAAACTACAAAATCATGAATGAGACTCATTAAATAAGAAGTGAGACCCACAAAATTTGTAATTTTTAATAAATTTAATCAATAATAATGAGTACATTCCAAAGAGTGTAATAGAGAATGTGTTGTTACCATTTCTCTAATTATCATATTGTAGTAAAGAATATATATGCTTCTATTTAAACAACATATAGATATTACGTAACACCCCCTACCTTAATTTTTTAACTTTTTTTTAATATTTGATCATTTATTTCTAAAAAATCAAGAAAAAAATTCAAAAATATATTCTCCTCTGTTATAATCAGAATGTGGAGAGCTATTTAATCGTGATTCTTAATAATTTTTTTAGGATGGAGCTAGGAGAAATTAGAAAATGATGATTAATATTAAGGATTGGCATGAGAAAAAAAATTCAATTGACATCCAAATATTAATTTGAACTTGGAATCATGTTATATGTATTAAAATATAATTTTGAAAATTTTCTGAGAATTTTTAAAAATTTTAGTGCAAAATGACCAAAATGCCTCTAAAAGTCGGTTAAGCCTAGTCAATATTGGTTTGACATCCAAAAATGGTAAAAATGATAATCTTAGTTTATTTTTAGGTAAAATATTTGATTTTATATTTTTTATAAAAATTTTGATAATTATTACATTAAAATGAATTTAATATGAATTTTCTAGCTTAAAAATATAAAATAAATAAATAAAATTCAAAAATTAAAATTAAAATTAATTATTAAAAATTTATTTTTGATGTAAAATAAAATATATGTTCAGTTTTACATTAAAATTTATTATTTTGATATTAAAAGCTAATTTAACTAAGTTTAGGTAATTTTCTCAATACTAGCTAATTTAACTCCAGAGAAAATTTACATAGATAAAGTAGGACAGCTCATAGGACATGTCTAGCAACCTAGGATAGCTGATTCACCACCTATTTTTTAATATGTGTCCCTAAATTAATTAAAAAGAAAATAAAAATAACTTTTATGACAATGGATGATGCAATTAATTGGACACCTAAACCCCTTTCATCCTCTATAAATAGCCATGATTTTGGGACAAAATTTCATATCCTTTTCCTCCATAAGTTGGCCGAAATATATAAGAGAGCTTCTCTCTCTATTTTTTTTTTCCTTTTACTCTATTATTATGCTAAATATTCTAGTTTCCATCAACTAGTAAACTTTTACTCCTAGAAGCTTAGAACCAACATCACCATCAACTTTTCTCCTCTTCATCAACCATCTTTGAGGTAATGGGGGGAGTGGGGTTGGTTCTAAATTATGGTCATTTTACACCTTGGTAGGAAATGATTTCGTCTAAACCTTTCAATGCAAAAAATTTAGTATGTTCTCTTATACTGTTATAATGTTTAATACTAAACTTAATTTTTATCAAGTTGTTACTCTACTCAAATAAATTTAGATAATTAAATTATAATTATTAAGTTGTTATTCTGCTCATATTTAGATAACTAAATTATGTTTACTAAATTATTATTCTGCTAAAATTTTAGTAATAAAATTATATTTACAAAGTCATTATTCTGCTAAAATTTTAGTAATTAAATTAAGATTACTAAATTGTTATTCTGTTAAAATTTTATTAATAAAATTATAATTGCTAAATTGTCATTTAGCTAAAATTATAGTAATTAAGTTATTATTCTACTAAAATTTTATGTGATTACTAAATTGTTATTCTTGTATTGTGCAATTTCTACAATATAAGGCAAAAATGTTGATTGTATTGGTACTCAAATTAAACGATACTAGGGAAAACCTTTGCTTGAGAAGTTAGAAATTGATAAGTTAGTGAGTAATGTAAAGCAAGGAACATGCAGTGACATGATACCCTACTAGGGAAACTACAGTTTGATACGTTGAGGAATGAAAGGCAGAGACCCACTTGCAGAGGTCTTAAGGGTAGACATTGAGTGGTAAAGGTCCCAATGGTTAGGGTAGCAACCGTGAGTCAAAATATTTTCTTAACCAAGCTTGATAACCCCGACAACTACTCTGCATACCAGGATTGGTGTGAAAGTATATACCTATAAATGGTCGTCTTGAACTATTATTTTATTTCTCAATGATGATGAAGATTGTGCCATGTTATGTTGTTAAGACATATGTACTTCGAGTCATTTTCTGACTTTGTTGAGAACTATTACTCACTATTGGAAAGTATTGATTCATACCAAGTCAAGGGTGTCCAATACAACTTAGAATAAACCCTACGTTCTTTTCTATTCTTAATTGTGTTTTATATGTATTTTATGGTAGAATTCCTACTATGCATGTAAAAGTGATTTTAGAACAAATCACCTTACTCCATTATTTTTCTTCCATGTATGATTGATTGCAATATTAAAGATGGTGGTAATGCTCAATGATATTGAAGACAAGTTAGAAGATATTCCTGCGGATAAGGACTTGTAGATCTAGTTTATAGTATTTTTCTTTTGTATGAGGGATAGAGTAAATTGATACTGCTCTGTATTGGATCTTATATATATATATATATATATATATATATATATATATATATATATATATACTGGGTTAGGTAGTGTCTATCTTTTAATGTACTTTTTACCTCTCTATATTTAGTTGTTATCTTTCATGTCTGACATGTATTATGAAATCTTTATATATATATACAGACTTTATCTTCTATTTTTTACTATTATTTTCAAATTCTGTTAAGTTTAGAATTTTTTTATTATAAAAATCCCAAAATTTTTCTCGTATTTTCATCAATCCAAAATTAATAATTAAATTAAATAAGTTAATTAATGTAAATTATAATTAATATTAATGGGGGTTACATGTTAGATGTTAAAATAAATTTTTAGATAAAATATTAATTAAATCTACCAATTCTATTGTTAAATTTTATTTTTTATAAAATGTTATTAAATATATAATTTTATAAAATTTGAGAAATAGTGTGATTATATAAATGAAAAATGCTAGCAACATTCTGTCTAAAACTCTCTCTCTCTCTACTATTGTTTGAAATTTATTGAAAATCATAAATGTTGGTGGGTCCTACTTCTAAATAAGGACAGAAACTCATTAAATAAGATGTAAGACCCACTAAAATTTGTAATTTCTAATAAATTTCTACCAATAATAGGGAGAGAGTTAGAAAGAGAGTATTAGAGAGAGTGTTGCTAGCATTCCTCTTATATAAATAGGAAAATGCTAACCAATGTCATTAGGACATTAGTTAAAGAATCAAAAGTAGAAATTTTTTTTATTGAAAAGTGTAATAGTGCACTCCATTGTGATTTCCAATGCAATCTTAACTTTAAAACTTTTCACTTATTGATTCTTTAGCTAATGCTCTTAGGGCATTGGTTAGCAAGACCCATATAAATATAAGCTTAAATATGATTTATGTCCATGTAATTTAGCGCTTTTTCATTTTTTGTTCCTATATTTTTTTTTTCAAAATTGTCCTTGTTGTAACACCCCAAATTATTTAAATATAAAAATAATAATTTTATGTAACTTTTCCTATTCTTGAAAATATGATGTGATTTTTTTTTACATCACAAATAATATATACATAAAAATTTAAAATACAATATTACAATTTCCTAAAGCTGACCATACTAAAAAAGTAAACTTTACTTGTACAAAATTAAAGTGGCAAAGAATTACCACCAAAAAAGTGAGAAGATCCCACCAACCTCCTATTGTGCTACATCGATGTCAACGACTGCCATCTAACAGGGTAGGGGAAGCACACAATAAGCAAAAAGAAAAAGAAAAAGAACACACAAACAAACAAAGAGGGAGTGAGGTTCTAACTTAGAGCATCAATATGGTAATAAACATTCACGGGGCCTAATCTAACATATAATCACAACAAAACATAATAAATAAGAGAATTCGTATTATATCACAAACAACAATTCAATCAAATGCAATGCATGAATGCATAGAAGCTGACTCATGATTAGACACAATGGATGGGTATATAGGTATCGACTCATCTCCATAGAGAACTATCCAACAACAGAGTAGCATGCATAGGAGCTCATACTCCACCGACCAAAGCATGCCAAATCAATATCAATATTCACCTAATCTAGAATGGAATAACATTAGGTGATTCACCAACCAAAGCTAGAATGCGAATAGCCTTTAGTGGTAACAAGTACACAGCAATACTCTCCACTGATTGTGGATAAATTGTAGTGATTCGTTAGGAATGTTAGTGTGCAAATCGCCTTAACCACAGCACAAAGTCGAGACCTTCTAGGCCCCTGTGGGATGACGTGCACCAAACATCCTCGAGGTCTCCTTAGCCTCCATTACAAGATTCACACCCCATTATTGGGTGTAACTACTCTGAGACTCTAGGTTTGACAATAATATGATTATAGTCCGTCTTATTAAAGTTGATATGAATTAAGTATTTCAACAAAGGATCTCAACTTCCCTTAATACAAATTCAATTCACCCATAGTAGGCTTCATAACAAATCCTCTCAATTAAAGGTTAAAATTCAATAATTTCATCAACTCTAATATAAAAGACTAATCATTGTGCACATCACAGTATATATTTAATATTCATCAAGTGAAATCAATCAAAATAATAATAGGAAGCTAAATCTAATTACAGATAACCTTATTTGTATACTCTCGTCCCTCCTTACCTTCACTTATCCCTTAAGGATTAAGATTTAATACTTCATTCTCAATTTTTCATTAAATTTTATGAGTAGAACTCGTCCTAGATAAAATAATTTCAAATTTTAATTTCTTTTTAAATTTTATGGATTTCTCACTTCACACTCAATTTCACTTACTTTATTTTATTAAAAAAAATAAATAGTTAGAATTGCATTTATCGTTAATGATAATTATTATTATTACTAGATTCATCATTATTAATATTAGAGAAAATTATTTTCCATTACACATATACTAGATTTTATTTTTCGTAACCCCTGGGTCATCACGTGCTTTATCTATTGTCATTTAGGCTTTATTTGTTTTATTATTATTATTAAAATAATGTTATATTTGCATATTAGAGAAGTATAAAAAAGTCAGGATGTTACACTTGTAAGTTCCAAATCTTTCATTTTTGGTTCCTACTGTCATGTTTCATTACAAAAAAGTTAAATTGTTAATGTCAGCACGTGCCATGTTAGCAAAAATGACGTCATGATGACATCATCAAGTGACATGTGAGCATAGTGACACATCATTAGTGCCACATCAGTAAAAATGTCAAATCAACCATAGTGTCACTTCATCGTTACTGTAGTAGGACTAAAAAAAATATTTACAGGGACTTAAAATGAAAAAAAAATATTTACAAGGACGAAAAATAAAAAAATGCATGGACTAAAAGAAAAAAAGATTAAATTTAAAATTAATTTATAATGTATAATTAATTGAGACATACTATAATTGGTATTAGGTTCAAAAGACTTAACTTGATCAAAATATAGAGTTAGGTTTGTCCAAATTAAACTCATGGAGGCAAAGATTGATTCACATAAAATTTAATTACAATTGAATTTTTCGAACATTAAAAAAAATTGTTACGTTTTGTTTAGATAAATTAAAATATAAGAAAAAATAAAAAATAATATTATTTTCATTATTTGATTGGATAAAAATATAGGAAAAAGAAATGGAGGATGATACCCATAATTAAAATAAAAAAAAAATTACTCCCTTCACACAACTGTTATTCCCTTCGCACCTTTCATGCTCTATTGATCGATGCCTTGAGTGATTTTTAATAAAAGTCTTACAGTCTTGGTTAGTATGAAGGGTGTTTGAGCCAACAAAAACTATAGTTTTTTTTAGTAGATAATCTCTCGTGACATTGAGGACACACAACCTAAGTGGATATTAGTTCAAAGGCAACAAGGTAAGAATTGAAAAAAGAAGAAAAAAGATATATGTTTTGACAAAAAATGAGGCCTTAATCATTGTTCCTCTTAGCTTAACTACAATGACACTTGTGTTATCTCTGCTTTTCTTTGCCAATTCTATCTTAGCCAAAAGCCTACAGCCTCCACAACATGGTTTTGATGATTCTCAACTCCATTGCACACTCTTCTAATCTGCCCGTTGAGACAAAAAAAATTGTAATTAAGTGATATTAAATTTAAATGAATAAAGAGTAGGCCTTTTACTTAAGACGGCTTCTTAAAAAGCCTAAACTTGGCCTTTTTAATAAAAGTCTTAAAATCTGAGTTAGTATGTAGGGTGTTTGGACCAACAAAAACTAAAGTTAGGTGATATTAATTTTAGGTAATTAAGATGTATTCTCTGTTATGCAATGTGTGAGCATTTTATAGTGTTGAACGAGAAAAAAAAAGTGAAGAAAGATTGAAAGAGTACATGATTATTTAAAAATATTTTTTTTGTAATTTAAGTTTTTTATTTTATATTAATTTTAAATTAAATTTATACATTATATTTAAGCTTAAATATTTGTTTGTGCCTATAAATATGTCACTTTTTTTTTCTTTTAGTCAATTTAATTTTTTTATTTTTTGTCTTTGTAATTTTTTTTTTCATTTTTAATCCCTCTATAGTGTGGCACTACTGACGAGGACTGGTGACATGGCATAATGCTGATGTGGCACATGATGACGTCACATGACATCATCTTTCCTGACGTGGCACATGATGAAGTCGTGATTGGATAATAGCGTAAAAAAAATTACACTATCAATGTATTTGAATTAAATTCTATCTTTAAATACTTATTAAAGAAAAGGTGTGTATTTTATATATAGTTTAATTTTCATAAACTGTTAGTATAAAGATTTTTACATTATCAACTAATAAAAAATTATTTTGGTATGACTTTTTAGGTAATTTTCATACATTGTTTAGGTCAAATCCTTTGTAAAATGAAATTTTGATGATAAAAAACCGTTAACAAACAAATTTTAAGTGTTTTGAACTTGTGGTACTACTAGTTTACCTTGAGAATGCGATTAAAGAACATGATAAGTCCTTGTACAAAAGAACATATCCCCAAGAGCATAAATCAAGATTGAGAAGAATCATTTCAATGTATGTAAGTATCCAAAAGCACAAATTCCAAAGTCTACATTCTCTAAAAGCAGCAATATCAAAAGGACAATTTTCATAAACATACAAGTTTGAACATTGTTTCAAAAGATCAAAGTGTAGCAATATTAGAAGCTATATATGTATGGTCAAAAGCATTATCAAAAGATAATATTTGAATAAAAGATGTGGTCAAAGAGTAGCAATGATCAAAAACTACATCTAATCAAAAGTTGTGTTAAAAGCTACAATTTGAACAAGAACTAAAGAAGCTACAACAATAATGTTACAGAAGCAGCATAAAATGTCATATAAGAAGAAATATATTCAAAACTATGTTTAGAAATGTTCTAGAAGCAAAATATTAACTTGCATGACTTGTATTTGTGCAAACAAGGCAAAGGAATTGAAGGAGAATTGTTTGGTATTCAGTGAGACCTTTCAAAAGTATAATGCTCGCATTCTACAAAAAATCAATTCTCCAAACTAGAAATCCTAACAAACTCTAGAAATTATTAGGGAATAGTCCTACAAGAAAATCAAACTCAACCAGCTAAATATCCTTGAATCTAATTCAAGAAGAAAGAATTTTCAGAAAGAGGATCAATTAAACAGTAGCAGAAAATATTTCAGAAGCAAGAGATGTCAAAAAGTGAGCCAAAAAGTTACTACAATGAAATTGATAGGACATGCAACTTCTAAGTAAGTTTGTTTGACTTCCCCATGACTATAAACAACTAGTTTGAGGTCTGAACCTTTATTTAAAGGTTACTTCATGCAAAAACTCAACAAAAGGAAGGAAGAGTAACACACTTAGGCATTAAATATTCAAATTCCATGCTTTTGAAAAGAAAAATTAGCTTATGAAGAAAGTTTCTTCCTAGAAAATCACTCTAGTTGTGTTCTCATTCATTCTTAATATCTTAAAAAGTATATTTGGGCTATGGATAATTGAATATTAAAAAAGGCAAAGAGTCAGAGTATGCATTTTTTAAGGAGATTGAGCTCCTTCAAAGGCTAATAAGAGGGATTAGTGCTACAAGAGGTGTTGTACTGAACTAATCGGTGAGTTTGTGTTGGTAAACAATTGGTAGAGCTGTTATTGAGCCTATAGAGACTTAAGATGAGAATAGTGGTTGTTGAAAAGCTTGTGGAGGCTTATGAAAGAATACCTAGTATAATATGAGAGTAATTATAGTCAGAAATATTTACTGAGATAAGGACTAGAAGTAGTCCAAGTGATTAGTGAATGAACCAGTATAAAAATTCTTTGTGTAATATCCTTTTACTCTTCTTTTTTATTTTCTATACTTACATTATTGTCATTTAGCTTGTGAACTAGTTTGTAGTTTCTATTCTTATCATTTTACAACAAAACTACATTTTGATCATTGAAACAAGTTTTAAGTTATTTATTAATTCTGAAAATTTTCATTTAAAACTAATTTGTTTTACTCATTAAGAAGCAACATTAAAGTTTTTTATTTTGAAAAACCAACTTCTGATAACTTCTAGAAGCATTATCCTTAATATTAATTGTCAACATTTAGCTTTTGAAACACTTTACACAATCATTTTACATTTTTATGCTTATTCAAGGGGGTTAAAGTCATTTCTTTACTCTTAACAATCTTCCAATTGTCAAAAAATATCTTGAGCAAATATACCAAAAGAAGTTTTAAACTGTACACAATAGGCCAAAAATTATTAAGGCTCATAACTCAATATTTTTTCTTATGACTCTTTGGTCCACTTTAAATCTATAATTGACTAATAGTATAAAACACTTTTAATTTGTTAATATATTTTAATTAATATTTTTTACATAAAAAGTAATTTACTTATTGAAGTATATAAGAATCATTACCGTTTTATTATCAATATTGTTTTTTTTTTCAAAATATATTAAAAGAATATCTTTAATTTTTTTGCACTACTTATTTGTTTTTTATTTCTTTTCTTTTTCTTCATCAGATCTTTTATGCTCTCCTTTTTTTTTTTTTCCTTTCTTTCTTATCTTTGCACTCTTCACACATCCCGGTCATGATGAATGAGAAATTTGTTATTTAAAAAAAATCGACGTTTTCAATTAAACGCAAGCAAAATACTGTGATTGATTTGACTCTGTCATATTGTACTATGTTTCGAGTCTTTTTAAATGTCAAGGAACCCATATTCAACATTTAAAATACTAGTGAAATATTATTTTAATTCTTAAAAAAATTGAAATTGATTGAATTAGTCTTTAAAAAGTAAAAGATATTTTTTATTCTTTAAAGATGAAAATATAAAGGTTAAATTAATATGTAGGTCCTTATAGTTTTATGGAGTTTTTAATTAAGTCCCTACAGTTAAAAACACTTAAAAAAAATCTTATAGTTTAACAAGTTTGTAACTAAATTCCTATACGCTAATGGTGTTATAACTCTATGAATTTATATTTAACTTGATTGCACTTTTAGACTCTAAACTTTTCTTTTATTTACAATCAAATTCAAATGTAAGTGGTATGCAAAAATAGAAAAAGAATTAATAAAAGTGCTGAAGGTGGGAATTGAACCCCCAACCTTGAAGTTTACCAATAACATTAAAATTATTAAGCTAATAACTTTATTTGATATATAAATAAAAATTATATTATATATAACTTAAACGAGAGACTAAAATTGCACATATATTTATTACTACTAAATTAAATAATGTTACATTATATAAACTAATAATATTAAAATTAATATTAATAAATATATACTAAATATATATTAATAATATTAAAATAATAAATACTAATAATAGTAAATTAATATTAATAAATATAAATTAATATATACTAAGGCCCAAAACTACACATATATTTACTACTAGTAAATAAACAACATAATATTATAAAACAAATCAAAGAATAACTTATATTTTTGTAATACTATATATCTTAATTATAACTTAATCACTTTATTTTGAATAATTTTCTTTTTTATAAATTTGTGTTGTTTTAATTTTTTATTTTTTCTTTGCATATTTTAGTGACTGAAATAAACTATTACTATCAATGAAATAATTCTTTATATATATTTCACTAAAAAAAGTATATTTATATCATATTTTTTTAATTAACCTTCTTTTGATATATTTATATCATATCTAATATATTTAATTTTTTCTAGAATTTTATTAATATCTACTAATTTATATATATTAGTGAACTCTAAGAATGAGGATTCAAACTCCATTCATGCTAATAAGTATATATTATTAATTTATATTTATTAATATTAATTTTAATATTATTAATATCCTATAAATATATACTAATTTATATTTATTAATATTAATTTTAATATTATTAGTTTATATAATGTTAATATCATTTAATTTAGTAGTAGTAAATATATGTGCAATTTTAGTCTCCCATTTAAGTTATATATAATATAATTTTTATTTATATATTAAATAAAGTTAATAGTTTAGGGGTTTTAGTATTGTTGGTAAACTTCAAGGTTAGGAGTTTGATTCCCACCTTTAACATCTTTATTAATTTCTTTTCCATTTTTTTATACCACTTACACTCGGACCTGACTGTAAATAAAAGAAAAGTTAGGAAACTAAAAGTGCAATTAAGTTAAATATAACTTAACAGAGTTATAACACCGTTACCGTATAAGGATTTAATTACAAACTTTTTAAATTATAAGAACTTTTTAAAGTATTTTTAATTATAGAACTTAATTAAAAACTCTATAAAACTATTGGGACTGTCGCTTTAATTTAACCAAGTATAAACCACGTTAGTCTTATTTTCAGAATTAAACTAATTAAATTACTTAGCAGATTTTTTATTTTTTAAAAATAAACAAAATATTTTTTATTTTCTAAGAACTAATCATTGAGAACAAAAAATAGTGTTTTAATCCCCAAAATATCTTATATAATTAATGAAATACAATTGGGTTGGTCAACAAAATAAAAGTCAAATTTCCTAGTCCACGAACCACATGGCTTTCACATCCTCAAATTTATTCCCTGAGGCCGGTGCTACTATTCAACTCCATACTTTATTGTCCTCAAATTTAATGTCCTCTCTCTCTCTCATTTATAGCACACTTTCTGTTTTCATTTACACCTTCAACTCCCTTCTAAAGCCCTTTCACCAAAACCAAGACCACAACAAGTGTTCACTGATATAAATGTCTGCAACCTTAACGGAGACCTTGCACCATTCAGATGAAGGTGTGTCCGTGGAGGATAACTATGGCTATGGCGGCATCAGTAGCGTGAGTGAGATAGAGGAAGAGAATTCCTCACACTTGCACTTAACTAGTGATGGTCCTACTCCTATGGTGACCATTAGTGAAGAAGAGAACGAGAATGAAGACACTGTTTATGTGGCAGTGAGTAAGAGCCAGAGTAGCATGGAAGCCTTGTCATGGACCCTCAACAACTTGGCCACTCCGTCTACCATGCTCTATCTCATACACGTTTTCCCAGAGACCAAGCTCCTTCCAAATCCATGTAACTTAAACCTGTCTTCCAGTTTTACCATGCCCCTTTTACTTATTTATTTTGTTGTGTTGGATTTTAGATTGTAAATTTTCAGTCATTCTTTCTTTTCTCTGTCTCTATGGTAGATAGGTGCAAGTTGTTCACACCCTTGGCCTACCTGTGAGGTTGAGATCTTAACCACCATGTTGTTTTTAAGACCATACAAAATTATTGCCTCTAAGGATCAAGGGATATAGAAAAAGGTTGAAAGTTTGATAAGATCACCAAGTTTGCTTCTTCTTCTTTTTTTCCCCCTTCCCCTTGAGGATTTGGCTTACTTCACTTTAACCCGGGAATCAATTTTGAGGGCTTAGAAGTTATAATTAACGATCCAAGAGTCAACAAATGACTACTAAAGATGGAGTTCTCAAGTCCCATCCAGTACAATGACTGAAGAAAAGGGTTGTGAAAAAGTCAAAACCTGTGTGGAATTTTTCAGATTAGACTTTTCCTTTCTAAATGCAAATAAATATTTCCCCAAGTTGAAGTTCAAATGCTGTTTCTAATTAACCAATCTAGCCATATGCATCTGGGCGTTTGTGAATGTGTCTTACTTACCACTCTGTTTCTGTGATGGCAGTGGGAGTAGGAATGATTCCAAGGGAACAAGTGAGTCCTGAGCAGGTAGAGAGCTATATGGATCAAGAAAGAGGCAAGAGAAGAGAGCTTCTATACACATTCCTCCAATCATGCTCTGCTTCCAAGGTACTGATTCTACAACTACAATGGAAGTACTTTCCAATTTCACCCAAAATGAAGACTTGAAGTAACAAAAATATGAAGCAGGTTAAGGTGGACACCATCCTGATTGAGAGTGACTTGATTGCAAAGGCTATCATTGATCTGATTCCAATTCTTCAAATAAGAAAACTAGTAATTGGAGCCAGCAAATCCCAAATAAGGTAGAAAGCCACACTATCAATGTATCTTAGTAGAATTTCAGTTTAGGCCTATATAAGCATTTTTATATATATTTGAACCACTTTCATTTTGGTTGCACAGAAAATTGAGATCAAGGAAAGGGAGTGGCATAGCTGATCAGATTCTTCAGAATGCTCCAGAAAGTTGCAAGGTGAGTATTGTGAGTGAAGGAAAGGAAGTAAATGAACAGATAACTCGTGCCATTGCAAATGATACTTCCATGTCCCAGAAAAACAAGGAACAGCAAAATGCTTCGGTTTCATGTGTTTGTTTTAACTTTTAAGCCCAAGCTTTGCATAATCACTGTGTGTGACTGTGTATTACAGCATAGGGAATAGTTCCCTCAATGAATGTTGGTTTTAGATTTTAAACTTTGACAAACCAACAGTGTTGATGAAAAACGGAATGTTCAACGCCAGAAGAGAATTTTCATACAACATCACCGGTTTATATAACTTGGTTGGCCTGCTAATGTTTTTAAGGTAGTCCTTATTGTAAATAAGAACTGCAGGCTAAAGTCCATTAATTATGAAAAATGTGAAGTATTTTCTTCAGATTGTATGTTGTAGCTCTATTGAAATGGAGTAAAATTTGGAGCAAAACATGGGTACTTTATGTACGTTACACTTCAGAAGGAGACACTGTACCAAAACTGAACAGGTACTCAAGTATCATACTGCTGAAGACATCCCAGGGATTTTAGCTAAAAATAATTAGAGCTTAATTTTTGACAAACTCATCTGAGCTGCAACCAAAAAGAAAAGGTGCACTGGTTAGCTTTTCTCATTTCTGATCACAAAATTGCCCTTAACATATATTTTCAAATGCATTTGGTAACCTTTTTCTTAGGTGAACCTGGGAAGAGAGAAATTATTAAGTAGTCTGAACCATCACGTGTCTATGATCCTGACCAATTTATACATAACACTTATTTAAGTTTTTCAATTTATGAAGAAGAATTAATAACATTCAAATATGTGTCATGTGGAGATTAACGAGGATCATGTGGGTCCGGAGATGGGATTCTAATATTTCTTCTTAAAATGTATTAATTTGACCCCATAAGCGGAACTACCATCTCATAGCATGTTGCTACCAAAAGCAAAACTCTGTATTTTTTCTAAAAAATCTCCTAATTGTTCCAAAGCAACTAGAAAGAGATTTTTTAACCAAAAAGAATCCAGTTCAGATGTAGGATATCTATCTAGAAGTTTTTACAACTCAATCATGTATGATGGAATTATCAAATATTTGACGTTTTCAAAATGTCTTTAACTCATTATAAACTCGAAAAACAATGAAAAGATGTATACAAACGAGATATCAAACATCAACAAGAAGGAAAAGAATTGAATAACCACCTAATAATTTTTCAAAGGGCAGGTCTATGACAACGGTAAACATTAATACAGTGCATAAACAAAAGGAAAGACATTAACTTAAAGAAAGCATTATGAATAATGTCATGATCTGCAATGTTTTTATATTTATAACTCCATATCAATGGTTTTATATAACATTTCAATTATTAAAAAGCTTATTAATAATTTTAAATGGTTATATTAGACCACTTTTACTCTCTCGCTCAACGTATATTAGAACCTTTATTGGTACAAAATTATCTTTGTTAACATTTAGTGTGTTACTGTGTTTGATTATGTAGTAATAATTACATGGGATGTCAAGTTCATTAAATGATATCATATGCTAGCATATCATTGTATTATAGTGTAAAACTTTTCTCACACTAGCTAATAATGTATCAAAATGGTATTATTATATCCAGTGAAAATAGAGTTACATATATTTTTAGTCCTTATAAATTTTGTAACATTCACTTTTAGTTTCTTAAAGCAAAATTGTCTTCTTTTGATATCACATTTATGAAAATGTGTTAGGTGTGATTATTATCCTTAAAAAAAAATTTGCCTTCTTTTGACCTTTCTTTTATGAAAATAAGGACATATTTCCATAAATAAGAGATTAAAATACGACAATTTATTTTGAGGAATTAAAAATGAATATTATCTTATTTATGATGAGTAAAAGCATATTTAACCAAATAAATAAAATCTGAAAGAGTGAATATGAGTATATTGTAAGTGCACATTAGTTATGAATACAAAATTTGTGCTTTTTATATTTTCCTTTTTTTTTTTTGAGGAAAGTATTGTTATATTTTCTTAATTTGAGCTTGATGAGAGAAAACAACACTATCATATCCGTTAATCCGCATTAGTGCAAATTCGATCATTTCGAAATATTAACATATCCTTATTCACATTTTTGCAAGGTGGGTACAAAATATTTGGACCACCTAAATCATAGGACGATTTCCACATGCCATAAAATCTCGAACATGGATCTTCTCTAACCAAATTTTCCCCCAGCCAACATCCAGCAACATCTCCACCTTGATTGGTTATTGCACAATAATTAAGAAAGAGAGAGAATGTAATGGATGGTGTTGATTTCAGTTGGAGAGAAAATAGTGTTGGAAGGGCAGGAGGGGATCTGCATTCTAAAATCCCTTTGTAGTGAAACTAGAAATTGTTTTTACCAAGCAAATATTCTATACATTATATAGGTTTTATTTAATTTAGGTTAAATTTTAAAATATAGATTTAAAAATATTTGAAAATGATTTAATAGGCTGAAATATATTTTTAATCCTTCAAATTTGGAGTAAGTTTGTTTTTGGTCTCCCAAATTTAAAATTAATCTTCTTAGTCCCTATAATTTGAAAAAAGCATGTTTTATAGTGAATCTGCCACACAAAACTCACCAACTACTAAATGTATTATACAAAACTCACCTACTAGTGCTCTTATTACTGAAAATATCACACCAAACTTAGCTGATACTGCACACCTGACTCAATATGTCTTGTCAATGATGCTGCAAGTTGTAACACCCTAGGGGGTATTACCATAACTAAGTCTAGATTTCTGAGAATAGGAAAACTTTAAAACACATAAACAATAGGAGGAAGCTATTCATAAATATAATTAGGTTTTATACAACAAAAATATAGCAAAGTAACATGCATGCCTAGGACAATTCATCTACCACCCGAAGGCGTTGTACAAAACATAAAAGGGAAATACAAGAAAGTAACTTCAACTATGCTACGTCTTCTTGCACATGATTTCAAGCTCCATCTACACACGTCTTCACTTGTATCTTAGTGAGTGCTCTAAGGACTCTACAACTGGGTTAAGCTCTCCTACACAAACAACCTTTATTACCTATATCTCATGGTTTTACCCTTACTAGGTCTTTCATATTTCCACATACCTATAGTCGGATCTACACCTTTTAATTGTCAATACTTTCTGTCAACTCCTCTTTCATTTTCACAGTTGTTATACTAGTTTACTATCTCATTCTCAACTTAAGAGTTCATCCTCATTATTAATATCTTTTTACCACAACCCTTTCTAATATTTTAACCATTTATGTTTAGATTCTACCCTACTCCTTTTTGACATTTAAAGTTGTGCACTAAGGGTTAAGTCTAAGGCTAGAATACTATTAATACTTCCTTAAAACTTACCTTAATACTCCCAATTTATTCTCTCTCACTTGTCTTATACCTTTCTATTACGGCAGGTGGAATTCACCCTTTCTCTATCTTATTAACAACTATTATTATCCAACTAGAACCCTCATAACACTATCCTAGGGTCTAGCCTTTCACATATCCTTAAGATAGCAAAAGAAATTCCTAATTACAAACATACATTCTTATTTCACATCCTTCACCTAGTACCTAAACACACACTCATTCTTTATCAAACAGAATAGCACACACGCATAATATGATCACATATCCATAACCTTGACACTTCAACACAAGACACAATTACATTTTCACATGTGTACACATTACATCAATCACTCATAAATAAGGTCTCATAGACTTCACATAGTTACAACGTAGCACACTTCAACATATTATGCTACAACATGATGCATATGCATGTTATGTTCCTAAATCTTTACTCATGCACATGTGGTACCAACTTAAACTTCTCAAAAAGTAGATTAAGAGTAGTGCATGGCTATAAGAAACGTCATCAGTACCGATGCATTCAATTTTCGTACCCTCAACTAGTATGATATTTTCCAGTGACTAGTCAAGGTTACCTAGCTTTTCCAGTACGCTTCGACTCCATGGGCTCAACATGGGCCATTGGACTTTCTACACCAGGTATCATCACCCTGAAGGCTAGGGTTAACAGCCCATCCCGACCTCCACCAACCAAATTCCTATATATTTTCCTTCACCACGTAGCTTAAATGTTATGATGCATGATCACACAAACAATGCACATGGCTTTACTTAAACATTTCACATTAAGGATCCTACCTTTCATACGCTGGGTTCCTCTTCGATACAAAATACCCGTTACTTTACACATACCATGACATAGGATCATACATAAGCACATCTAATAGTTCATGTCATAGAAATTCATAAGTTATTACCATAGAGCATTTACCATAAGTCAATAGTATACGTATTTTCTCACGACAAGTAACAACCACAGATACAGACCCAACAAGACATCAAAGCAATAACAATCATACAATAAATAAGCATAGAATGCAACATAAACTCACAATCCTTTACTCTTAGCTAGGACACCAACTTTGGTGTCTCAGAGGGTCATGCTTAATGTCAGACCCATGGCGCTTAGTGTCACTTCACTTTACTTCTAGACTAACTCTCTAGTAGGTCCACGCTTAGCACCACTTATATAAGGAATCTACTGGTATACCCACGCTTAGTGCCAATTCTGGCTCTTAGCGCCACCACGTTAAGCCCCAAATTTCTGGCGCTTAGCACTAAACCTCTAGGGGACTTTCTATCTCTTTCACGCTTAACGCCAACTATGCCACAATTGTCCTTGGCTTCCAAACACTCCCAAATAGATTAATCAATTCCTAATCACTTTTATTACACTTCTAAACACTTAATCTACTATATAAACTCCTCAATCATACATAATCTCTCCAAGACTCATCAAATCCCTAACTTAGGCACAAGAGGGGAAAGGTAAACAAAGATACAAACCACAACCTAACGGATAAGGGAGGACATGGGGGAAAGCATTCACCTTTAGGGATACGTAGAGCTGAGTTCTGGGACTTGGGTTCTCTAGTCTCTACTCCTCCTCTTTCTATTTCTCTTCATCTTCTTCTTTTGCTCCTTATCCTCTCTAACCTCTCTCTTTTTCTATTTTCTAGAAACTAAACCTAACTCTCTTTCTCTATTCCTCTCTCATAACACGTGGGTGAGTAAGTGGCTCAGTGAGCTTAAGTCCCCTATTGAGCCTTAGATGCTCTCTTGGATCTATTATCTCTTTTTTACTAATTTCTATCATTAGGGTATCAATGACAACAACAACAACTACAACAACAATAATAATAATAATAACAGAAACAACAATCATAATAAATATAATAATAACAACAACAGGAACAATTATAATAATAATAGATAAAATAATATAATAAGAACAATAGCACATGGGAAAGGTCCTAATAAGAGTTGCCTCATGGTTTAATTTTAGTACTCGAAATTTAGGTTGTTACGCAGGTGGTCCTATAGACTTTTTTCAAATTACAGGGACTAAAAAGATTAATTTTAAATTTGAAGGACCAAAAACAAACTTATTCCGAATTTGAAGGACTAAAAACATATTTAAGCGCAATTAATATTATAAGAGAGATGTACATAATTAATTCAATAAATAAATAAAAAATATAACACAGACTTAGAAGGATAAAGGTAATTTTAAAAAAATAAAAATAATTAATTTGAAAGTGTAAATAATTAAGTTTTGAAATGAAAATTAAAATTTTAAAACAAAAAATTGAAAATAAATATTTTGAGAAAAAATCATATTTAGGAGAAAAATAAACCTGTAATATAAGAATGTGAAAATAATTAATAATTTGAGATTTTTTAAAAAATATAATAAACTTTATGGAATGAGGTTTAGGTTCTAACCTTATTGCTGTCATTATATCTATAAAAAATTATTTATTTATTGTTGCACCCGAGCCCCAATTCCTTATGTGACTGCATGAGATAGGAGTTATTGAGTTGTGACTGAATTAATACAACAAGCTTCATGAACTGTGAAAGATTATTGTTATGTTTGTAATGTTTTATAATTTTGTTTGTAATGTTTAATAAAAGATCTTTGAATAGTATTTTAATTGAATTACAAATACATTTTTAATTAGTATTTTTTATTCATTAATTTTTCATAATTGTTTAAAGTACGACTATCGAGTACGGGCTAGTAAGTAAGGGAACAATTATTAAAGTTACTACTCACTCAAATATGGGCCCAAATATATTAGTATTATTTTTAAATGCAAGTATGAAAATAAATACTATAGTATCCTACCCAAATCCTACATTCCCATTATCATCTCTAAATCTAGCAAATGTAGGATTTTTTTCGTATTTACTATAGACTTACTTAATGAGTTTAAAACTAGATTCATGTGAGAAAAATAAAATAAAAGAAAGAATAAAACCCCTTTGTAAGGAATTTATCTTTGAAATAAACAAGGATATATCTATCCTTAATTTTATTTTAAATTACTCAATAATCTAAATTTATTAAAATAATTAGTTCTCTAAGAGGACTCTTGGTCAAAAAATAAAAATATCAATATTAAAATATATATTAAATAATTTTATTCAATTGAGATTAATCTAATAAACTATAAATTAGTATCGTCTTTAGATAAGTTTAATTTTAAAAATATTTGAAAAATTGATGTGTTCTAATAATTACTTTATGTCTTTTTCCTTTTAACATGATATGAAAGGATCTAAATTCATAATTGTGACTCATGTTGCCATTTCCAATTTTAGTCCTTACTCTTTGAATTATAATTTTTAACCTTATTTTTATACTACAAATGATCTCTTTATTTTTCTTGTTCACGCAACCATTATTGCCACCATGTAATCACTATTATTAATGACACTCCCTTGTCCCCACCACTTTTGTCAGGATCACCACTCGCTACCTCAGCAACTCCACTATCATTTTGTGTCATTAATGTTGCCACTACCATTATTATTGTCGTCACCATTGATTATTATCACTGTCGTCAACACCAGCCACCCTTATAACTACTAATGCCACCATCACCAATTATCGTCACCTGATTACCATTTGTTGCCCTTCACCATTATCGTTGTGGTCTATGCATCAATTTTTTTTTAACGTAAAATCTCATTCAATCTTACCTTTAATTTTTTAAAAGCAATGTCATTTGTTACTATTCACACTAGAGAACGTGACCTACCAAAAAAACCTTTCAGCCAAGGGTAAGCTCTAGAGTTTTTACCCAACAAGCCCTGTATTGTCGTGAATCGTGGGTGAAGGTGTTACCTTTCCCCTATTTATATAAGATGTTCTCTAGCAGTTTTCAGAGACAAGTGCCATGTGTCAAGTCACAATATGCGCATTGTGCCCGTGTGTCCCTACATAGTGGTGCTGGTGTGCACCCTAACATGTTAGGGTGCAATGTATGTTTTTGACATGTCAGGGTACAACGCCCCTTTTGCTGTCTTGACGCGTGTAACACCCTAAATTTCAGGTACTAAAAATAAACCATGAGGTAGCTTGTATTAGGACCCTTCCCATGTATTATTAGATAAAGACGCCTTAAGAGTTATTGTTTTTTTTATATTATTATTATATCTCTTATTATTATTATTGTTCCTATTATTGTTATTATTATATTTGTTGTTGTTGTTGTTGCTATTATTATTATTATTATTATTGTGTTATGGTGTTGTTATTATATTTATTGTTGTTGTTATTGTTATTGATACCCTAGTATTAGAAATTAGTAGGAATGTTATAACAAAACCCAGAAGAGCATTTAAGGCCCAATAAGGGACTAAAGCCCACTAAGCCACATAGCCACCCACATGTTATAAGAAAGGAATAGAGAAAGAGAATTAGGTTTAGTCGTCGAAAAATAGAAGAAGAAAGATGTTAGAAAGAATGAGGAGAAAAGGAAGAGAAAGAGAAGGAATAGAAACCAGAGAACCTAAGTCCCAAAACTCAGCTCTATGTATCCCTAAAGGTGAGTGCATTCTCCCGTGTCATTCCTTACTCTTTAGGTCGTGATTTCTATATATGTTTAACTTTTCCCCCTCTTTGTGCCTAAGTTAGGGATTTGATGGGTTTTGAGGTGATTATGAATGAGTGAGGAGTTTATAGGATAGATTGACCTATAAAAAAGGTAATAAAAGAAATTAGGAACTAATTAATCTATTGGGAGTGTTTGGAAGCCAAGGAAAGTCGTGGGTTGTGCATTCTGCGAACCCTCTCAAATATACAAAAATCGTAGTTGGCGCTAAGCGACATCGAACTGAGCACCAGAATTGGTGCTGAGCACGAAGGAGGCAGAAAGAAATCCCTAGTCCTCTGGAGGTTTGGCGCTGAGTGTGAGTATGACAGTAAATTCCATATATGAGTGGCGTTAAGCGCCAAGGGTTTGGCGCTAAGTGCCAAGGGTTTGGCGCTAAGTGTGATTCATTGAGACACTAAGGTTGATATTATTGACTTTCTATCCCTATTCATTGTATGATTTGTCATTGCTTGGATGCCTTGTTGGATCTACTTCTTGTGGTTTTTACTTGCCTTAAGAATATGCGTATATTGTGGACCTATGTTCAATGCTCTGATATACTTATGTATGATCCCATGCCGTGGTATGTGTAAAATAACATATATTCCTTAGTGAGGAAGAACCCAGCCTATGAGAGGTGGGATCGTCAGTGTGAAATGTTTAAGTAAAGCCATGTGCATTGTTTATGTAATCATACATCATAACATTTGAACTATGTGATGAAGAAAAGTATATAGGAATCTGATTGGTGGAGGCCGTGATGGGTTGTTTAACCCTAACCTTAGGGGTGGTATCTGGTTGGAAAACTCCAATGGCCCATGATGATCTCATAGAGCCAGAGCATACTGGCAAAATTGGATAACCCTAACTAGTCGCAAGGGGATATCATACTAGTTGAGGGTGCGCAAGCCGAAGGCATCGGTAGCGATGACGCTTCTTATGGTCGTGCACTTACTCCTAGTCTACTGTTCAACAAGTTTAAGTTGGTACCACATGTGCATATGCATATACATCATGTTATAGTGTCATATGTTGAAGTGTACTATGTTGTAACTATGTAAAGTCTATGTGACTTTACTCATGAGCAATTGATGTAATGTATACATATATGAAAATGTAATTGTATCTTGTGATGAAGTGTTAAGCTTATGGATATGTGATCATATTACTCATGTGTGTTATTCTTGTTTGATAAAACAAAACGAGGTGTATGTTTAGTTATTAGGCATAGGATGTGAAATAAACGTATGTTTGTAATTAGGATTGTTTTTGCTACCCTAAGTATATATGAGAGACTAAGCCCTGGGATAGTGTTATGAGAGTTCTAGTTGGATAAAATAGTCGTGAGTGAGATAGAGAAAGGGTGAATTCCTACACGGCGTAATAGAAAGGTATGAGACAAGTAAGAGGAAACAAATTGAGAGTATTAATGTAAGTGTTAAGGGAGTGTCAAGAGTATTTTAGAATATCTATAGCCTTAGACTTGACCCTTAGAGGAAACTTTAAATATCAAAAGGAAGAAGAGTAAAATCTAAACATGAAGGGTTTAAATACTAGAGAAGGTTTTAGGTAAGAAAGCATAAGTAATAAGGATGAGTTCTTAGGTTGAGAATGAGATAATAAACTAGCATAACGGTTGTGAGAATGAGAGAGGAGTTAACAGGAAGTACAATTGGAAGGTGTAGACCTGACCATATGTATGGAGAATTATAAGAGACCTAGTGAGGCTAAAGTCATCATAAATAAGTGATGAAGGTTGTTCGGGTATAAGAGTCTAACCCAGCCATAGAGTCCTCAGAGTACTCACTGAAACATTATGTCTCACTCCTTTAAGTTTTGCATTTTTCAAGATACAGTTGAAGACGTATGCAGATGGAGCTTAGAGTCGCGTGCAAGAAGATGTAGCCTAGTTTACATTGTTTTCTTATATTCCTCTTTATGTTTTGTACGACACCTTCTGGTAACAGATGAGTTGTATTAAGCGTGTATGGTATTTTATTGTATTATTCTTATATAAATCAAATTATATTTATGAGTAGCTTCTACATGTTTTTTCTATGTTTTAAAGTTTTTTTTCCATTCGTAGATATCTAGGCTTAGTTACAGTAATACCCCCTAGAATGCTACACACCACCCACCCTTACATGTCAAGATGCGGTTTGGTGTCTGATGTGGCTGTAATGTGAGTCCTTGTTTGTCCTTATGGGATGTCAGGGGTCATCAGAAGCTTCTAAAATCTCCTTGGCATATTATGTGAGATGATTTTGTGCAAAGGATGATTGGTTATATGAATCTCAGTTGTTTTGTGATCGCTTTTGATTGAGATGCTTAGGGGCTAACCAATGCAACCCATAGATAAAAAGGTGGGCGAACGTTTGTGGAGGTCAACCTCATCCTTGATTGAATGGTCTAGTTACAAACGATTATATGCACGAAAGACACATGTCATTCTTTCATTCAACAAAAGCTAAATAAATAGTTAAAAAAAAATCTATGTTTTGTGTTTGCAAGAATTCATAACAAGAAGTTTTTTTTTTTTAGAAGCAAAAGATATAATATTAATTGAAATCCAACTCTAACACATGAAGTGCTAGATGTTGGCGCATGGGTACAAGTACATAATGATACATTCAAAAAACTCCCCACATGCAAAAGAGTCGCCACTCAAAATTGATAGCCATAAAGTGTTGATCTCCTCCATATACAAAGGGTGCATATTCATCTTTCCAAAAAAAAAAAAAAAAAAAAACACAATCCTTTCCCAAAAGACATAATAAAGTGTCTCACCAATCTTTGGCCTCGTGTTGTTGACCCTTAGTAAGTCCTCATAATGTAACCTCCCAAGATTGGTATTTGTGACCAGCCAATTATATATAGACAAGCTTTTAAAAAATTTCACTCCCCAGGTACTTTCACATAGATCACGTGCAAGCTAAACCCTTGAGCCCTTCCAATTATGGTATCTTTGGAATTCTGTGTAGGTTCTCTCTTTTAAATAGGACACTACTTCGCCTCTTTTTCATATGCCCACTAGTTGCTCGCTTTAAAAATGCACACCCGAATTAGGATCCACATTATAAGACATGGGCAAAAATCCTCTATACTATTAAATTGACCACTCCCCACATCACCTAGTTTTCAAGCCATAGCCAGTTGTTCAAACCTGCACCTTTACTTCTTCTACCACCCCCCACTTTGACTTAAAACTTCAAGACTAGTTTCACACAACTCCAAGGCATGGCTTGGGATTTAATACCCAACCTAATAGGGGATAGATGAAACCTCCCCTTGCCTTATTCCACTACCATGAAATAATCTTTATAGATTCCACTATTTGGTCAATGTCCCTCTTATTTGCTGTGAAAATCAAAGAGTTTAGTGCCTTCCAAATTGTCCAAATTGTTGCATACCACATCAAAAGCCAATTTGTTTTCCTTTGCACATCACACTCCATTAGTCAGTGAACTGTGGGAAATTCCACTACGTCTCATTGTGAAATGTTGTACTAATATCCCACCAACCTAAAATTGCTTCCTAAATCTTAGAAGCTATTATGCATTCAAGGAACAAATGTTTTGAATTTTCCACTCCCTTTCCACATCCTTTACACATGACCTTGTTGACATCAAATATGTTTTTCTATGCTAGATTTTGGAGAGAGGGTATCCTGTCTTGAGTTAATTTCCACACAAAATATTGAACTTTCGAGGGTACCCCTTTCACCCACATCTTTTTGAAAAATTCACCTGCTGCTCCCCCGTGCTTGGATATAACTATCTGGTTTGCTAACTTCACTATATATTAGCTTGATTTGTCTGCTTTCCATACCCACCTATCCTCCTCCACTTCCACCAACTAAATCTAACCCACCCCTACTTCCAACTCTGATAACAACTCCTACTCCCATTGAAACAATGCCCTCCTCCAACCCTAATGCCAGATCCAAGCCCCATTATGCCAGTCTCTAAGGTCTGCCACCCAAGTGCACTTACTAGTTGCTATAGTGTAAAATCATTGAAATTTATCTCTTAGCTTCTCACCCTCCACCATGGGTCATGCCAAAATGAAGTATATTTTCCTCCTCTCACCCTTACACTAATTATCCCTAAGAACCATTTTAGTTGTAGAGTTTGATCCTCCTCCAATGTATTGATATCTACCCACCAAGATGAGCAACTCCTTCACCTATTCTCCCAACTCTCTCTTTCCTTTTCATACTTACCTTTGAGCACCTTGTACCATAGAGAGTTATGCCCCATCTTCATACTCCACCTCCATTTCCCTAATAATGCCAAATTAAACGCCCTTATGTTTCTAATCCCTAATCCACCGTCCTCTTTCCCCTTACACACTTTCTCCCATGCAATCCAGTGTATTTTTCTTTTTTCTTGTTGTGTTTAATTAGATGTATCAAAATAGAATTATAAATCAACTTAGTATTATAATTATATATTCTAATTCTTTACATAAATCAAACATAAATATTATAATTCAGAACCATATTGGAATCGTGATTCCATTTCCAAGTGAGAAACAACACCTATCAATAAAAACCCTACTAGATACCCGATATGATCAATTATTAGCTTATCAATATAAATTTTAATTAATTAACACAAGTATACAATCTAGTCATTATCTAATCTCCCTTTTGAAAGAGATGGCTTCATAATTTAGAATATATTAGCGCGTGTATGTGATTTGACTTTAAATGGAGGTATCCGACCCTAGTTTTCCTCATTGCAAAAGGCCGTATCCTCCCTATTCCCTAACTCGGTCTTCATTTCTCTTTCTATTTTTTCAATTTTTTTAAAAAATCTTTCTAGTCCTACCTTCATATCACTTTCTTATTTTAATTAATTAATTCTTCTCATATCACTTTCTCTATTTTCATAAGATAACATTTGTTCGTACACCGCGTACTCCTTGTTGGCATTGATCTAATCTATATGCATTCTCAAGTCGCTGAAGTTTCGTTTTGGTTACGCCTACATAATGAAACTCTAATCTAATCCAAAATCCAATTCAATTCTTCTTCTTTTTTTATTTTAATTTTTCTCAAATCACAAAGTCTACAAAACTCATAGGAGAAACCTAGTTGATGTAAACTTAAAAATCGTTAAATGTCAACGATGTTAGGGGAAACGGAGCATGAGTGTTTGCACTACGATTTCGATAAAGAAGCCTCTAGTTGCTCTTGCGGTTTCATTGGATTCAGGAGAAACCAAGTGTATGATTGCAACACCCACGAGACAAATAGTAATGAAGATTCAGAGGAGCTATTTGAGATCAATCTGAAGGAGCCATTGGATACAATATCTGAAGACTGCGAGAGCAGTGTGTTCTCTTTTGACATTCACAACGACAAAGATGTTGTTCATGTGGCAGTGGACCATGTTGGGGAATCAAGCATAGAAGTGCTTTTATGGACTTTGAAACATGCTGTCACACCCTCTACCACTGTTTATCTCGTGCATGTTTTTCCTGAAATCAGGCTCGTCCCAAGTCCATGTGAGTCATGTTCTTATATTTTGTACCCTCTCTCTCTCTCTCTTTTTTCTTTTTTTCTTTTTTTTTTCTGTTAGACCATGAGGTCAAATTATTTATTAGTAGTACTTTTTGGAGTTGTTGGTGCAATTCGAGGAATCAATAACATGGTTGTTACCATTTTGATTAATAGAAGTACTGAAGTCAACGGGTGAATGAAGTGGTTGTTTCCATTTTAATTAATGAAGCTGTTAATTTTGCTATGACTTTGTGTGCTTGATCGTATTGCTTTTAGGTGTTTGATGGCAGTTGGAAAATTTCCAAGGAGTCGTGTAAATTCAGAGTATGTTAACTTTCACTTGACTCAAGAGAAAGGCAAGAGGAAAGTGCTTCTTCAAAAGTTCATTGACCTGTGCCTTGATTCAAAGGTAAAGAAATCACGCACACACAAACAATACCCAATTTAATACTTGAAAAATATCACTTTGAAGGAATTTAGTCTTTGAAGAAAAAGAAGTTGCCAAATAGTCTATCAAAGTACAAATGTGAGACATTTTAGTTCTTCATCTGTTTTGGTTAATATTTTTTTGAACTAATTTGAGTCACTAATTTTTTAGGGACTAAATTGATATATATTCCCTTTTATAGAGGCTAATTATGTATTAAAAGTAGAAAGAAAATGATTGAAAGACTAAAGTGTCTTAACTTTGTAGTCTTGAAGAACTATTTAGCGACTTAAAAAAATAAAAACTAAATTGAATCAAGTGATTTTTTTAAGAGACGGATGTGTGTGTAAGAACTAAATTGGGTCGAGTGATTTTTTCTTTTGAGAAACTTTTCTGTATTAATTGTAGATAATAGTAATAACATATAGGTTAAGGTGGAGATGATGCTTATTGAGGGTGACAAAGTTGCCAAAGCTATAACGGACCTTGCTAGAGATCATAGTATAAGGAAATTGGTGATCGGAATTACCATATCTAATTTAAGGTACCATGCCCAACAATATCTGAAATTAAATTAATAACAATAGCCTTTTACTAATCTGTCACTTATTTTATTATTGGGATGAGTAGCAAATCCGTCTCTAAAAGGAGAAATGCCATAGCAGATAGGGTCCTTAGAAATGCACTAGAAATCTGTGATGTTAAAATATTATGCGATGGAAAGGAAGTGATTGATCAGATGCTTGGTTGCACTTCATCATGCTCCAGTGACAGTAGCAGTTACAGAGTTTCACAACAAGAAGATGAATCCCGTGGTTTTGTTCCTCTTATGTGTTTTGTGCCCAATCCTATATGGTTTTTTAGACCCAGATTTTAATCAATGACTTTGTATAAGAACTCTTCTTTTTTCCTTGACCCAGATGTTAGACTAGGAATGAATATGCTTAAGACACAACTTTTGTAGTCATATACCCTGTCTTATTTCATTATTCCAAAGTGAGATCCTTTTAATTCAACGAAGCCACCAAATAGTATTGCAATTTTGCATATTACATTACGCAGGACATAGCCTATACTCTAAAAAGGTGGTTATTAATAAATAAATAAAGGGTTTAAAAAATCACTCAAGAGAGAAAGAAAATGTATAGCTAGCAGAGGAGGCTAAAAAAATGTCATTAGTGGTAATCTCAGTTTAAAGAGCTAATACAGTGAGAATATATATCATTATAATATTGAAAATGACAACTATCTATTCTAATTAGCAATCAGCATGTGATGCATGATCTTCCATGTGGGCAATTGGGCTGCAAGAATTCTATGGTAATATTGCTGTAATGTGTGCTAGTTGCAGAGCCTAGAAATTGTATTAGTTATACATAGTTCTTATCAAAATATTAAATGTATAAAAAGGATGTATTATCTATAATTCTATATATACACATGCGCAATGCAAGAGTTTGATATGATTTTTTTGGTAGTTCAAGTATTTAAGGGGTTCTGTCACCCCCTCAGTATGTGCACTTCTTGTGCAAGAACCAGAAACTGATTTGGAATGTGTTGAACTTTTGACATGAAAAGATCTTTGTAAATACCCTATAACTTAGGGGGCCTAATTGTTGGATATGGTAGCAAACTGAGTTTTGAGGTCTGCACACACTTCACTAGGTAACTTCTTTCAAAAGCGAAACAGTTGGAAAATGAGATTTTTCCAGCTATCATAATAAAATATTTTATTATCTTTGCATTTTTCTATTTTGCTTGTACACTTAATTAAGGTTGCTTATGATCAAAAAAAGCTAGTTGTAGTTGTATGCTAATGATGTCTATTTTTAGCTTTGTCATAATTTGATGTTTACTCTACCCAACCAGGGCCTATTTATTTAAACACTAGCTGTAACACTTTAAAAGTGTGCAAAAACTGTGTGTTCACTGCTGAACTTTATTAGAAAGTTTTTGCTCCTTTCTCCTCTAGTTTGTGTGGTTTTTGTATTCAGTCCTACAACTCTTTTTATGTTCTATTTTTTAACATGGTATCAAGAGCTTCATTAATCTTTAAGGGTCTGTGAGAGAGAGAAAAGCAGAGTCTATGAGGAAGAGAAAGCCCAAAAAAAAAAAGTGTGAGAGAAAACAAGCAAGAAAACTCATAAAAAAAAAAAAACCCTTCAAACACAAAAATGGCCTCTAACAGTAGTTCTTTACCTCCATCTCCTATATTTGTAGGTGAAAACTACCATTTGTGAGCTGCAAAAATGAGAACTTATCTCAGAGCTCAAAGGTGGTGGAAAATGGCATCAATCCACCTTCTTTCTCAAATAACCCAATAGTAGCTTAGGTAAGGAATCATAATGATGAAGTGGCAAAGGAAGATAGAGCACTTATCATTATACATGCAACACTACATGATGATGTATTTATCAAGATCCTAACTCTTGGGACAGTAAAAGAGGCTTGGGATAAGTTGAAGGAGGAGTTCTAAGGGAGTGAAAGAACAAAAAGAATGCAAGTGAGAAACTTAAGGAGAGAGTTTGAAGCAATAAAAATGAAAAAAAAGTGGAACTGTCAAAGATTTTTTAGACAAACTTTCAAAAGTGGTCACACAAATCAGATTGCTTGGTGAAAGCTTAGTGATCAAAGGGTTGTGGAGAAAAATTTGCTGTCTTCTAGAGAAGTCTCCTCTCTTGAAGAAAGTAAAGATTTTTCTCAAATATCAATTGCAAAGATTGTGAAAGCTTTACAAGCTACAAAACAAAGAAGATCTTTGAGAATGGAGGAAAATATTGAAGGTATTCTTATGGCAAAGCCCAAAGCTATAGTAGTTATGGGAAGAAAAAAAAACATTTGGTGAAAAAGGGAAAGAGGAGAAAGAAGGCAATGAAGGAAGAGGTTGGAAAAATAAGTTTCCACCTTGTACTCGTTATAAGAAGAAAAATCATATTGAAAATTTTTGTGGTTCAGGCCTGGAGTTAAAAGTTGGGCCTGCAATTAATTTGGTCATGTAAAGAAGGTTTTCAAAAATAAAACAAACCAACAAGCCCAAGTTGTTGAGCATGAAGAACAAAATAAAAAGCATTTATTTGTTACTACTTGCTATTCAGCAAGCAATAGCAAAGAGATGTGGCTTATAGATAGTGGATGCATAAATCATATGACTCACAATGCTAGCATTTTTAAGAAACTTGATCGGTCTTACTTCTTCAAAGTCACCATGAGCAATAGAAAACGTGTTGACGTCAAAGGCAAAGGAGTTGTTATTGTTGAAACTCCTTCAGGTATCAAATACATTTCAGATGTTTTATGTATGCTTGAAATAAATCAAAGCGTTATGAATGTGGGACAAATGCTAGAAAGGAATTATTCCTCGTGTTTTGAAGATATGAGAAGCACTATTTTTTACCCTTCTGGGTATGAACTAATGTTCATTAAAATGAAAGATAAAAGTTTTCTAGTAGAATGGAAGAAAAAAGGCCCGCATGCTATTTTAAAAGAAGTTGAGGATTTGGAAAATGTGCCACTTAAGAAGGTATTTCAGACTTTGAAGTGTGATTCAAATGGGCTCACAATAGAAGTTGCTGAAGAGAGGTTGGCCATCTTTGGCCACAACAAATTTAAGGAGAAAGAGAGCAAGTTTTTGAAGTTTTTTGGATTTATGTAGAATCTTTTTTTTTTAGGTCATGGAAGTTGTAGTAATCATGGTTATTGTTTTGGTCAATGAAGGAGGAAAATCTGATTGGCAAGACTTTGTTGAGATTATCACACTACTTCTTATCAATTCAACAATAAATTACATTGAAGAGGACAATGCTGATAATGTTGCTACAGCTCTCATGGCTAAGGTCCTTTAAGATGGAAAATGGATTGAGGAGAATGCAAGCATTCTTGTTCGAGGTAATATAATTAGTGTTAAGTTAGGGGATACTATCCAAGCAAATGCTTCTTTTCTTGAAGGTGATCCACCAAAGATGTGGGAAGGATAATTAAGATCAAAGCTTAGAGTATTAAAGAAAAATCTCAAGAAGAAGTATTGAAAAATAAGATTTTTCTAGCTATCATAATAAAATATTTTAATGTGTCTACAATTTTTTGTTTTGGTTGTAAACTTGGTTAAAGGTTGCTTATGTTCAGAAACAGCTTGCTGTAGTTGTGGGTTAATGATGCCTACTTTTAGTTTAATCATAACTTATTGTTAACTCTACCCAATTAGGGGTTATTAGTTTTTGTATTTAAACACTAGCTATAACACTTCAAAAGTGTGCAAAAACTATGTGTTCACTTCTGAAATTTATTAGAAAGTTTTTGCTCCTTTCTCATCTAGTTTGTGTGGTTTTTGTGTTCAATCTTACAACTCTTTTTATGTTCTATTTTTAACAAGAACAAACTTAAGTTTATATCATATACAAACAGAGGCTTAGTTGTTAGTTGGATCATGAGTTATGATGAATGTGAGTATTTTTGTCACAATATAAAGACTAAAATGAAATTCATTCGTGCCATGTAACTCACAAGAAAAATTAGTGTGTTATCTTGATATCTATAATTTCGGCCTGTTATAACAACAATTTCAAGGATTTAGATGAGTAATGACAATCACACTAAACTCCCTCCTTAATCTCAATAATGGTGGATTGACTTTGCTATTCTTGCTCCTTTACTGATCACAAAAGTCAAGCCCTTTTTTCAGATGTGTCAAAGATTGAACTTTTCAATAGCTAGAATTTTTGTAAATGGTAGGAACGTATATATACTGTTCTGGACATGCATGGAGTGACATCAATCCTTACTAACCTTAAGGCATTCTTGTCTACTAATTTCAAACAAAATAATAATTGGACATATGCAAACAAGGTATGTTGTCACACTATTATTAACACTTTATCTAACAAGCTTTTCAAAGTCTTATTTCTGCAAGGATACAAAGGAAATTTGGGAGGCCATGACCTCAAAGTACATTATTGAGGATGTTAAAAGATAGTGATTTATTATTGGAAACTATTATAGTTGGAAGATGACAAAGGACAAAGACATAAAATATCCATATCAACAAATACAACAAATTGTTGGAAGATCTTAAGGTAGAGAGCGTCTTCCTTCTATATGAGTTCATATTTGAATTGCTCATTGAGAAATTACCCAAGTCGTGGACAAATTACAAATAACAACTAAAACACATCTAAGTTATTTTATGCAACACACCAATGATCACATACGAACTCGTCATCCAAGAGGAAGATTTTTTTACCTTGAGATTTTCTAGCAATTTGTGGTCTTTGTTGATTTGAACCTTGATGTCCTTATTCTCCATCATCTCCCATCGCAGTAGTTTCCAATGATGAATCTCTGCCTTCCAACGTACTCAACAATATTATACAATGGAATTCTAAATTTCCTTTGCCTCTTTATAAGAACAATATACATTAATAAACGTGTTAGATAAAGTGCTAACATTAATGAGATGACATACCCTGTTTGCATATGTCTAATCCATAATCTGTTTAGGATTGGTAGGCGAGGATGGCTCAGTATCAATAAAGGGTTAATGTCACTTCATGCATGTCCAAAATGGTATATAAGAGTTCCTGCATATTGAAAATTTTGGCCATCAAAAAGTTTAATCTTTGACACATCTAGAAAAGGTTTGACATAGGTGACTAATAGAGGAGTAGGAATAGCAAGGGCCACTCCACCACTATCACTTAAAAAAAAAAAAGAATAGGCTTTTACTAACGATTTATTTTTGGTTGTCTCAATAAACTACCAAAAAATATTGTAATTTCTAATAAACAAGTTAGTCACCACAATTGGATACACTTTTTTGGCAATTTACATTTTTTAAAATATTTTTATTATTTGTTTTCCTTTTTTGACACCTACTCATGCTCCATGTTACCTAACCAACTCATCTTTCATGTATTAGATGATGTGGCAAGCTTTGCCCACACTCCATGTCATCAACTCATCACCAATTTTTCACACTTCACCAACTTAACATATCTCAACAATATATTAAAAAATAAAAGAAATAAGATATTTACTCCAAACCCAAGGCATAGCATTAAACCTTCATCCACATTACTTGCTTCTCCTCGTGTGACCATGACCAAACAATTTGAGCGATGATTGTTATGTTAGGATTTGTTCAAATCATTTCTTCATTCTTGCATTCATAATTTACCTTTCTTCTCTTTGCACTTATTCAAGAACTCCACTCATTTTTTCATTCTTGCATTCATAGTTTACCTTTTTGTGCTTTTCTTCATTCTCGCATTCAATTTTACCTTTGCATCCAATTGGATCTATTCATCAACTCCATTCAAGGTGAGTTTTCAAATCACATGTTTCGCTCTATTTTCCCCAATATCTATCACACAATTCTCCAATATTTTCCTTGCTTTTTTTTTTTTATGGTTTGTTTATTAGGTTTTAGTTGCAAGAACTCAAGTTACTTTATTTTCAATAGTTTAGCCTACATTTTGCTGAGATTTTTGCATTTTGTGCTTCTGTAGGAAATTGTGAAGCAATATGAGTTCATGTCTTTTGAGTTGTTTTTTTAGTCTTCAAATTAGTGTTCTCAGATCTTTATGACAAGTGTTTTTATAATTAATTGTTGGTTTTCATGTGTTTTATTCATTGACTTGCTTATGTGGTACTTTTCTCATCTATCTTATGTTTACCAAAACTTATAGAAGAAGTGGATTTAGTTTGTTCTCTGCTCAATTCCTAAATTAGTTCTCATTGTTGATCCTTTTTTAATCTATCTAACAATTTAATTGTTAAGGTCTTGCTAGGCACTGGTTAAGGATTTTAAAATAGAAAGTTTTTATTAGCAATCACACTGGGAATGCATTGGAAATCACAGTAAATGTGTATTAAAAATATTTTTTAATGAAAACTTTCCATTTTTATTCATTAAACAATGCCTTAAGGACACTAGTTAGCATTTGTCTAATTGTTATTATTTAATGTAAGAAGGAGAATAAATTATTGTTTATGCTATTTCATTGTTGTTAGAACCTTAATAAATGATTCTTAAGTTTTTAGACTTGTCGTGTTATTAATTTCAGGTTATTGTGGTACCTTTTTATATCATTAATTAATTTATTTCATGGTAAGATATTATTCACTTTATATTTATCATTTATAAAGGCAACTAAGTCTTTCTATTTTTTCCTGTCAATAATTGATATATGTTATTTGCTTTGATGTCACAATTTTCACTCATCATTAATATTTTTCTAGTAGATTTGCCTAAGCTTTGCTGCTACTTTATTTTTTATATTTTAATCTCTCTTGTTAATTGTAGTTGTATGGTGGTGTACTTGGCCGAGTCACTGCTATTTGGTTCTTTTTGGAATTGCTTAAAGATCACTTACTTACTATAGTTTAAGTAATCATGCCTCTTAAAAGCCAAACATTTAAAAAATAGAGCACTTACATCCCTCGCCTATAAATAAATTTTTTTCCGTCATAAAAATCTTGGATTCTCACTCCCTCCTATGAGAAAGTTTTAGTGGAAAACTTAATTAAAAAATGATTCCTAAAAAGGTTAGATTCCTGAAAATAACTTTTAAAAGTCTTATGCCAAACATAAAAATTTAACATTTCCAACTTAAGATTCCTTTAAAAACTTAAAACTTAAAAGAATCCCCAAACACCCCATAAAAAGTAAATTGATACAACTTTTCTATAAAGTAGAGGCAGGGATTGTCGATGGTAATCAATACAAAACAGTTTTTAAGGAAAGGCTCTTAATTAGAATTTAAATCATCTGCATTTTGAAAAATTGAAAGGAAAATGAATTTGTCATTAAATTGTAGCACAGTCTAATCTGCTTTTGTTGAAAATTAAAGAATTGGATTTTTTTTTTATTTAAGTAATTAAGAATATTTATGGTTGAAAAGATATATTTTACCTACCTTCAAGTCCTTACATATGGATAATAGGAAAATTAAGAAAAATAGAAAATAAAAGCAAGAATGTACTACGTCGGCTACTTTTTTAAGTTGTCTTTTACAATTGTAATAAATAAAGAAATATAATTAATATTCTCATTTTTATTAACATTATTTAATTTCCTATCGTACCTTGTTACTTATTTTATTAATTAATTTTTTGTCATTTATTTTTTCATTTACCTCTCTTTAATTTTATGATATATATATAAAATACTTAAAAAATTAAGTAAAAATAAGAATATAACTGACAAAACAATAAAAAGAAACAGATTTTTTTTCCTGAAAATTGACACTTAAAACAGAACAAAACTAATAACTTGTATAAATCTTATCAAAGATATATAATATAGGATCTGGCCTGGCTTCTCTATAGTGAAGGAGTACATTTTAATGGGTAAAGTATATTTGCAATTATTGATTTGTTAATCAATGACTGAAATTGCAATAAAAATCAAGTATATCAATTCCATGCATAACTTTGAAATAATCTCAATTATTAATTTTCTAACCATTGGTTTTTAATGCACTTTATTCTTTAAATTATATTCCTCTTTAAAATTTAAATATTTAGATAAAATAAAAGCATTTATTAGTCTAAATATTATTAAACCACCAACTGACAATTTCTCACCAATCTATACTCAAGAAGAATTAAAAAAGGTCTAATTGGCATGAAATTCTTTTTTGTGGGTATAAGCTTTTGAAGTGTTTAATGTGTATAATTAGCGTAAGAATATCTTCTTATATTACATTCATCTCTTGGAGGAACTTCACCTTCTTGTGAAGAGTGGATACAACATGCTCAACAAAACGCAACCCTGCAGTGTGTCCAACGACCATAAGTAATGATCATGGAAAGAGAGTTACTAACCATCTTGCCGTAAAAAAAAAAACCTATTTTTGCATTTTAGTTGATTTAGATTTAGATACTCCTGTTCTTAATATGACACTATTCGGGAAAATGGTGAGTTCCTAGATAGAAAAATGTCCTCCTTTTTCATGACATGACACTTGTTATCAAAGAAAAAAAATATATAAATCTACATTTTGCTTGATGCCCGTGTGCTCCAGTTTCCACAATTGCATACCATTGGGACCTTAAAGAGCATCATCACCACCATTGGCCAGTTGGAATTCCTAATGCATTGGCAGGCAGTGGAGAAATGTTCTTTTATAGTACGCCTTTTTGAGATGACAGAGAAGCCATGCATTAATTATGCCATACAAATTTGAAACTGCAAATAGCCAACAAAAACAAACATACAATTCCTCATCATCTGTTCCTGAAACATTGAAAAACAGTTCCTCCCCTCTTAACAGAAACCATTTGCAATCAATATTGTCTACCTCTAGAAGAAATCAAACTCCAGATAATTATCAGAACCTTTCTGATTAGCTATTGACATATGGTTAACAGCCTTTTCACCACCTGATGAGGCTGGGGAGGGTATCTTCTCGAACTCTACAGGCTTTGGGATCTCAGGTGGGGTAGCACATCTGATCAATGCCCAATTCACACCTTCAAAAAAGGGATGTTGCTTAATCTCAGTAGCCCCTCTTTTATAGGCCAATCTGTGCTGAGGTTCCTTTACAAGCAACCCCCTTATAAGATCCCTTGCTGCAAAACTGACAACAGGTGCTTCGGGAAATCGCAGTGGCTGACCTACGACGTTGAACAATGTGGCTCTGTTCCCGGATCCCTTGAAAGGAGTTTTACCGAACAACAGCTCATATAGAAAGATCCCAAAAGTCCACCAATCAACTGCGCTCCCATGACCTTCACCCTTAATGATCTCAGGTGCCAAGTATTCGTGAGTTCCAACAAATGACATGGACCGAGCATCAGTAGGCTCTGCAATGAGCTCAGGTAATGGACTCACTTGGTTGCCGATTTCAGTTTTGGGCTTCCGGTCCTTCTTTGATTTGCTAGAGAAGAGCCGGGGTGAAAAGCATGTAGTAGGAGCAACACAGGATGGCTGGATGCAGGAAGGTGGTTCAATACATGCAGGTTGGACACAATAAACAGGATTCTTTCTTAAAGGCTCAGAATCCGTGGACGAGGTTTTAACGAGGGTTGGACTAACAGCACAACGGAGAGAGAGGTCAAAGTCTGAAAGCATAATATGTCCATCGTCCCTAACAAGGACATTTTCTGGCTTAAGGTCACGGTAGACAATCCCAAGCATGTGGAGGTACTCCAAAGCCAGCAGAACCTCTGCCACATAAAATCTGCAAGTTTCGAAGAAATTAGTAGGGGTTACCATCAAACCAAATTAACATAATTGCCAAACAAGGCAAAGAACCCAAAAATGAAAAGCAAGAAAAGAAATCATGATTAGGAGGCTTAAGGAACATCAGACATCTCATGTTCAGCTGACAGATTTTATAAAAAATCATAGAGGTTAAGGTATCCAAACATGATCAAAAGCCACGTGCACCGAGTAAAATATCCCAGTAAAGGAAACTAAATAGATGCCCTAGAGTTGTTTTAATATTAATGACAATTAACATTTCCACTTAATTTATCTTTCCACAAACAAGCTTTCAAAGATTCACTTTTACTCTGGTTGAGGTTATGTATCTGTTTGGACATTCTGAAAAAGCAGACGTCAAGCCCACAATTTGACATCTGAAATAATCTGGAATACATTACTTGACTTCATATAGAACTTGAATAAAACAACCAGAGGTATCATAAAACATGAAAAGTAAAACATGCATACATGCAAACCCACGTGTAAAAGAACTCATTCACACATACTTTCATGCATGCATGGCACAGGACGATGCTAGGCTTAAAATTCAATGTTTCTTTACATATTAAGTAATTAGTCATAGAAGCTAGTATAGTTGTAACCAGGATCAGTATACATGGATAAAGTAATCTAAGCATTAGATTTAAGTTGCTTCAATATAAGGATATATAGGGAGCACAAATCAGGATGATTCCACCGCAGCTTCGTACATTAAAATTCAAGGGATTGCACAGGGAAATTTTTGAAAAAAATAAAATAAAAATAGAAATGCTGCAGTTGTAATCACAACACCCTGAGAAGACTCAAATCTAGTCCTCCCTGTAGACTATAACAAGCCAGTAAAGCATTGTATCTGAAATTAGATTCAGTTTTCATACAAAAGTAACACATTACTAGTGCACAAATCCATGTTCCCAAAACAAAAGGCATAATTTGTTTCAAATACGACATCCAGTGTATATTGTAAGTTCTACTTTGTGTTTAGATATTTTATTTTAAAGTTATAAATCTTGTAAGTAGCAGAAGATTACATGTTTCATGCAAACAAAATTGTATAATCAATTACTTTCTTGTGGCAGAGAATTAAATTAGAATTGATGTAAAACCGGGGAGGGGCAACTAAAACTTATATGAGAAAAGGCAGATATTCATAAGGAGATATACAGTAAGTATTATAACCGGTACTGAATGAACCAAAATTGAGTTATAACTTAAACATACTTTACTGCCTGCTCAGGAAAATGCTTCCCTGGTTGCTTCTGCCTAAGAGTATGGAGGTCTCCACCTGGGCAGAATTCCATTACCAAGCATGAGAATTTCTCTGTCTCAAAATGGGTGTACAAAGTTGGGAGAAAAGGATGGTCAAGAGACTGCAGAATTTCTCGTTCTGTCTGAGCACGAAGTAGCTTTTTCCGACTTGCTAGGGACCCTTTGTCCATTACCTTCATTGCAAAGTAACATTTAGTTCCACTCAACTCAGAGAGGTATACACTTCCAATATCTCCACAACCCAGCCTCTTCAGTAGTCTAAAGTGACCTAAACCCAACACCCCATCTCTACTTCGAACGGCTTGGATAGCTTCCCATCTCAAGTCATTTGCCTTGTGAGGTTTGTTTATGCTGGTACTAAAGCTACTACAAGTACTCTCATCACTCACATCACTGCTTGTGCTTCCTCTGCAAATACTGCTCTTACCACTCTCAACAAAATCAGCTCGATCGCTGATCTTGGCACTTCCACTTGTCTTCCCAAGACTGCTGGCCCCATCACTAACTTTGGCAGAAACAGAACTGTTCTTCACACTTCCATATTCCGACGTCTTTTTGTCTTGATCAATAGAGCTTTCCTGTGAGCCTATGTTCTCATTAGCAGCACGATCCACTTTGTCGAGAACGGATGAGGAAGCACCAGAACCACTTTTATTGCTCAAGGAATCAGCAGACCCCTTTTGGATTGAAGCTCCTAACTTCTTGCTTTCAGCAATTTCCCCAGTATTCTGCTTGGACTGCGTTTGCTACAGACTTCAATAAATCCTCAGGAGCAGCCAGCTCAGGTTTGCCAGTCTTCGGAAGCGAAGACGACCCGACGTCTTTCGCCTCAAGGGTTTGAATCCCGGCCGTCTTCTGATGGTGTTTTGGGAGAGCTCTAGAACTAGTTTTCGAGTCCATCAGAAATGCTAAATAGTTTCAATTGAAATCAAATTGACCAAATCCATGGCTTAGTATCCATTTATGCCTTCAAAAATAAGAAACAACCTATCAAAGGCATCAACATCAAAACTATTAAGTCAGCCATCTCACCACAGTATGAAAAACACGCTCAGTTTAACCATAACATGTTGACAGAGATTCATCAACCAATTCATCAAACCAACACCTCAGACATCAATAAAATCAACACACAATTGGCTCACATTCAACAACAGACAAATAGATCCATCAACAAGTAAAACCAAAACAGTTCCTCCCACTAATACATAACAACACAAGTTCATCACAACATAACCAAAACACAACAAGATAATTAACCAACCAAGACCTCAGACTCCAGACAGAGGACAGAACCTAAGACCCGTTTAACAAATAAAGCTTATATTTATAACCATAGCATAGTTGCATGCAGAGCATGATCAAATTTGTAAAGCACAACAGTGAAGGAACACCAACAAGACAAGAGTCAACCCAAAACACAAAAAATCACAGAACAACTACAAAGGGCTGGACTTGGATGACCGAGACAAGAGTAAAGTATGAGTCAAATTTGCAAGCAAAAGGGAGAGAATGAAGATTTTGGAGAGATAAAAGGGTACTGGGGCGGGGAAAGAATTACCAGAAGCAGATGCAAGAGAGTGATCCTGAGAGAATTGAATTAAAAATGGATCTTGATCAAGGAAACGTTGTTTAGAGTGGAATCTGAAGCAGATCCGGAGCGAGAGAGAGAGACCCAGATGGAAAAAGAGTTGAACTTGAAGGGTTATGGAGAAAACCCAGGTTGAGAAGAGAAGAATTGGAAGAGGGCAAAGTAGGACGAGAACAAAAGAGTACCTAATTTGAAGGATCAGAACACAGCTTCGTTGCTTTTGCACAGAGAGAGAGAGACAGAGAGAGAAGCACTGTAGATAGGGAGCTCCTGGTAGCTTAGGTCTTAGAGAGAGAGAGAGAGAGAGAGAGGGGTCAAAGGTAAAGCAAAGCTTTTTTCTTCATTCAATAATTTCAATGGTTTTTTGTCGCCAAAACCAAGAGAGGTCCAAATCACTAAACAGTTCTGAGGTCTTGCACCTGTCTGTCATGCCCTTGCCCAAATAATTCTTTTTTTTTTTCATGTTTTTTTAATTTCTTCTCCAGAAAAGTCTAAATTATGTGAAATTTGATATACATGATTATGAAGATAATATCACACAATTTAACGGTTGGATTTGTTAAATTTGCATTCTACAAAAAGTTTTTAAAGGTGTAATTTGATTAATTTTGACACTTGGTGTCAACAGATCCTGGCCATATATATATACATATATATATATATAATCAAACATCTTATTATAATTTATTTTTTTATCACATTGCATTATCCCTCATATTTATATTTTCTTTTCTTTTCTTTAAGGGTGTGTTTGGTTAGGGTGAATTTGGGGAGAGGAGAAGGGAAAAGAAGAGAAGAAGTGAAATATAGTACTTTCTCCTTGTTTGATTTAGTGGAAATAGAGGGTTTTGCACACAAAAAATGTGGGTCCCACATGTAAAAATTTCTTTGCTAAAATGGGAAGATTACCATGGAAATCGTACGATTGTTGCTTTGCAAACCGATTCCAAAGCAGAAATGGGAAGATTATTGTTGGTTGAATACCAGCGCCCACCCTAGTTAATAATAATAATAATAATAATAATAATAATAATGATATTATTGTTAACAATAATAAATAAATAAAATATTAATAATAATTAATAATAATATTTTTAATAATAATAAAAATAATATTAATAATAAAAATGAATAATAATAATAATAATAGTTAATATAAAAATAACCTTAAAAAATTAATTTCCCTTCCATTTCTCTTCTATTTCTCTTCAACCAAACAACCATCAACTTCTCTCTATTTCTCATCTATTTCTCTTCTCTTCTCTTCTCTTCTCTTCCTTTCTTTCTTTCTATTTCTTTCTTCTCTACCAAACACACCCTAAGTGTCAAATAGAACTTAAGTATTCATGGATGGTTTTTCTATTTATTTATGTTCATATTTTTCTTATCTTAATATAATTTTTTTTCAAGAATGTTTAGTGAATATCAATATCAAACCTATCATTTTTAATAACCCATTAGGATTAGCCTAGTGGTAGGAGGTTGAGGCAGTGTGCATGAGATCATAGGTTCTAACCTTAGTATGACCATTGTACACCAAAAAAAACACTATCATCTTTTAATAGTTTATTTTTTTTAGAAAGTCAAATGCTAACTATGGGTATTAATTAAAAAGTCAAAAACAAAAAAATATTAAAATAATATTATTAATATACTTTTAGCATATTTTTAATACATCTCAATATAATTTTTTATTTATTAATTTTTAATCAATGTTTTCAGAAAATTAATTAAAAAACTTTTAAAAATACATTTTGAATGATGTTTTGTGTATAATAATATAAAACATAGAGTAAATTACACTAAAACATATTATCTTACATGCATGTGGAGCTGATAGGATTCAAAAATAAATATATAAAAAATAAGATTATAATAAAATTAGAGTAAATTATATTGATACCTCTTAATGTTTTAAGATTTCACATAGCTTCATACTTTTTTAATATTTGCAGCAACCTCCCATATAGAGATAAATAGTGTAATATTTTTTAAACAAGTAAGAATATCACTATAATGTTTTTAAAACAATTAAGAAATATTAGTATAGGAGTAAAAAAAAAAATATCAAAAAATATTGATGAAACCTCAAAAGATATCAGTATATATTAACTCATAAAATTATATTAACGTCAAATGATGTGTCTATAAGTATATATGGATAAATAAACTTAATATTCTTTATTATCTCCTAAAATGACATTAACATCTTCAATTCCTTTTTAAAATTTTGATAAAATAGCTCATTACATTATTTTAAAGCCTAACCCACTAGGGTCAACCTAATACTGAGAAACTGAAATAGTATACATAAAATTATAGGTTCTAACATTAACGTGACTATTATATATTATTTTAAAGCCAATTTTGGTGTTGGTTTACAAGAAAAAAAGGCTTGTTTTAGATTATTTGACAGCTGTCGTTTGAATAAAAAAATGGGTCAAATCTTAGGTTGAATTATTACGAAATCCTCCGTTCATATATCAACAAGTTTTGGTTTAAAAATTCTAAACCCACATGTTATTGAGCAAGGAAGTGTGACGAGGTTAAATAAGACGACAACTTGCCTATAGTATGGAGAATCTAATAGGCCTGTGACCATGTTACCATCCTATATTCTTCCTTCAAAACCAAAACATAACAAACAAACTTATCAGAAGCAAAACTAAATAAGGAGAAAGAAAGAAAGAAAAAAAAACAAGAAAAGAAAATACGAAGGGTATAAATTATTTTCCTATAGACAATAATTGTTATTATGATTATGTTTGCATTCGTCATTTGATGGAAATACAAATTCCCATCACTTAAGCCGACATCAAGATTTTTGGTTGCCTAAAATGGGAGCTACTTTCCCTTGCAGTCAATAAAATCACCAAGTAATGGACCAACGGTCGATGGAATGTTTGGGTGATCCAATGAAAAATAGAGGTGTATTAGTGAATCATCCAGGCTATAAGTTTTGGTGGACCAGCCATTGCACACTCGCTGCAATGGCCATTAAAGCTTTTGATTATTATGTACGTACCAAAAAGAAGTGGCTTTAATTTCATTGTAAAATATGAACTATGCTCATTGGAGGTTGTAAATGAGAAAACCCCTCCTCACCTTGCAGTGCTATCCTACCAATTACGTTAATTATTCTCAGTGTCTTTGCAATACTAGCCAAGCAGGGCCCAACTTCTAAATGCCATTCCTGTGATGGGGACAAGGGATCACATAAGGATCACTCAGGCCCTATATGTGAGCAATTGAGAAAGAGAAATATATAGGTTGCATTAATTAATGAGCTTTTCATCCCAAGAGTTTGGCTGAAATTGATTTCATTAGTGCAGAGAGAGCTTTAAGTCATTAACAAAGTGGTCTAGGAGTTTATTTTTCTGGAGATAAATGGATTTGCACAACTGTATGACGTCCCAATTGAGCATGAAATCTCATAAATAATAACAATGAAGGTGGTTGGAATTCATTTTCCCATATGAACAAACCCCCCTTCACCCCCATATAATTAATAAATAAATAAACAAAACTTGACCTTAATCTTTTTTGTGTCTCATGTAATCCAAATATCTCTCTTTCCAAAAAGCATCCAGATATCTCTACCCTGGCACATCCACAAACACCTTTTTCTTATTTTGACAACCAAGATGAGATGTGCATGCGCCAGGGCCAAGCAAACAAGTACACATTATGTGTCCAGATATGAACAACTAATCTTTTAATCCTCCTTCCCCCAAAATTGGGTTCAGGGTTTAAAAGAGGAATGTAAATTTATTGAGAGCTATCACTATAATTCTTCCCTTAAATATCCACCACAAGAAAATTGACACTAGTCAATTATAACAAATATAATATATATATATTATTTAGTATGTGACTAAAAATGTCCACATCAAACATCAACGAAATGTTTCTTTCTTTGCTTTGGCTTTAATAAATCTTTTTTTTTCTCCTATAATATTTTTCTAACAGTAGTTACGTATGAGCAATTGTGCACCAAATGGGAAAAATCTGAATACGTAATTCAGTATCCAAGTGTCTCAAAAACGACAATAAATCAACTTTGGACTGTGACTTTATTTTTTACCAATGTTTTGTTTGATTGCTCATGTAGTGGACAACTTTCTTGGTTAGTGTCATTGTCTAGAGTCATTCAGCAATAGCCACATCGGGCAATGAAGGGAGGTTGTAACTTTCAACTTGGGGATTAACATTAGGATTAGTGGGTTTTGGAATTTGACTCCTCAATACAGGACCTAAGTTTGGTCCCAAATTAAAAGCACTTCACGCTTCTCTGGTCCTTTCCCTCTCTCAAACAGACACTTCGTTTTCTCATTTGCTTTCCTCTTTTTTATAGACCCACCCCCCACCCTAAAAATATTTTTTCCTCGGTCAAACCAAACTTTATTTGGGCGAATTTTATCCTTTTATGTCTAGGCTTTTTTCGTTATAGAAAATGTTGAATGATGATAAGATTTTTCTTTGCATTTTATTTTTCTAGGTTTAGCAACGTGTAATGTCTTGAGAGTGAATGGAACCAAACTAAGGCACCTTTTCTCAAATACAAAAATAGTGTCAGCTTTTGTACCTTTAGTTGCATAAGAGTTTACATTTCATTTCAGAATTATTTCTTTTAAAAGTAGTATTGATCTATTTGGTTTTTTGTTTGTTTATTTCGTAGTCAAAGTTATCAAACTAGAGCTATAGTCATCTAAATTAACTTACTGCTCCAAAAAGTTTTAAAACACGGCTGATATAACAAATTTCAACAAGAACTCCAACGTGGTGAATGAATAGTTGTGAAATTTATGGTACGAGTCATTTAATTCTAAAAGTTCCATTTTAGTAAAATCCAACCAAAGAAAAAAATAAAAAACTTCTATTTTCTGTTCAATGGGATTTAGATTAGATCATTGCAGTTTACAAGCTATGACTTGCGACTTTTGAATCTTGAACCCAAATAGATAAAAACCTAAGGATAACGTTATGTGTCTTTTGGGAATTAATAATCAACCCACGGAACGTGAGAAATTGGATCACAATCTCATAAACCGACACAGACTTTAAAGTTTTAGCATAATTTATGGGAAACATTTTGTTAATTAAAATTAGTGATAACATTGCGTGATGGAGTACTTTTTGACCTTTTTAGAACATTATTGTGGCCTTCTAAACCAATGCAAGTTGAGCAAGCCTTTGCATATGTTTCTACTTACCCAACTTTCAAATTTCACTTCAGGCAATGAAACAAGATATAGGAACACTAAACAAATGCATAAACAATACAAAGGGCAAATTAAGTATAAGAGAAAAACAAAGCAGATCTGAGGTCCATGCATCGAGGTGCGAGCTACTTACCCCATACCCACATGCAGCTCTATCTGTATTTTGAATCAAAACTAGCAGTTTTATGCAGTGGTCCTCTCCCTCTCATTCATATTAAACTCGTTATTATAGTTTCTTTGATTAAATATTTCTGATACACACTGATATTATATGAGCAGCTACCAAATGGTAGCAGCAGGACAATTAGATTTTGACATGTGGCATGCATGTGAGTCTTGGGCCCCTCAACATAATTTGCATATATAGCTTTTTTTCTAATATAACTTTGGGTCTCTACAAAGTTTGAATTGTTTTTTGCTTTACTAGTAGAAGGGAATATATTCCTTCAAGCGGGAGACTCTGATGATTCAGAGTTTGATAGTCTCACCTAGCAGAAAAAGCTTTTGAGAAAAGCTTTGGATATGTGGGATTTGGCTGCTAGCTTCACTTTTGGCTTCACTTTTTAGTTTCTTTTGATGTCCAAATCTCTACCACCAAAGGAAGTGTAAAATTTTTGGCTTTGGCAATTCATTGGATAAAATCTTGACTGTGACTGTGAGCCTGTAACCTACTAACAAGGCACAACTCAAGGTTTTGGCATGGCTAAACGGTCCATACCTTTTCCTTTGATGTCCCTTTCTCACACTTATCATCATTCACATCCTATTTGACCTGTGAACTGTCTGGAAAGGGGAAAAAATTGTGGACCAATTATGATAGTGAAACTTCTTTAATGTGGATTAGTGAGTTTAGAGGTATGCTTATCTTTTTCATTGAATGATGGAATTTTAACAACAAAGCAGTGTAATAGAGGAGTCAAGCTGATTTTTTACAACGTTGTTAGTTATCAAATATTGACAAGATAAATATTTTACTAGATATAGCATGTAAATATAGTTTGACACCATGTGAACTAAGTAATTGTAGAACCACATCAAATCTGTATGGTTATTGATTGGCGCCACAGCCGACGGATGCGGGAGTGTAAGACGTCAGTTATTATGATAGAGCACATCATGAGAATATTCCTCAAAATGGGACAAATCACAAGACCCTTTATCCAAAAGACCATTCTCTACTTGAAAGTTTAATATGGAAATATGGCAATTCAGAGATTCATCAGAATATCCAGTCGCATTTGCAGGCCAACACAAACATGAGCCCATTTTAAATTTGGATCTAATATCACACATGGACCACGGCCTAATAGGCCCAATGAGGGAAGGTAACACGTTCTTTAAGCTTAAGAGAGATTGGTTGATTATGGACCAAAAAGGAGAGAGCTGAGATTGATTGATGAACTAAAATGACAAGACAGCAATTGGAAAGAAAAATGCAAATATGGTTGCCAATGTTTTGGATAAAGGGTAGCGCGTGATCACTTTGCATGGTGACAAATCATAGGAGTAGAGGGAGATTAGTCTTGAAGGATTTAGTACCAAGAGATAATGTCCTAGTGGCCATGCAAGGAAAACTGGTGTGGCTACTACATTATTAACTCTTTAGGACACTGATGTTTGTGAAGGTGGAATGTAACCAAGAACTTCACCAAAAACTTCGGGATTGAAATCTGAAGAGTCATCTTTCTGATAACCTAACCTGCCACCATCAAAGACCAAAATATCACATGCCTATTCAAAGAAATAGTCCTATTCTACCTGAATTGGCAAGGTATGGAGCTTCGAAATTCAAGCCAGGCACTATTCATGATAGACCAGCCAGACAAGATGACTTTGTGTTTGTTTATTTGAAAACTTCTATCGTTTGAGGTTGGCACTTCTTAAAAGAGACATGTCATAATAAAGTCTTCATATGGGACAGAACATCTTGCCAATGATGCTAAGCAGCAAAATCCGTTTTCTGCGGATATATGATCTTGTATTAAGTTCTGTTATGATAGTCCTATTCTATATCATGCTTAACAAGAGTTGTTATCCTGCTTATTTTATTTGTGTTGTAGTGAAAAATCTTGGATAAATTTTTGTCTTCTTATACTGCAATAGCCATTGTCATGTCTGACTTTGTTAGTGGCTTTAGCCAGGCCCTACTTATACTTATCAGATTACGTGGTGATTTATTTTGGGGACTTGAAACTTGCTTCTAAATATTTCTTAATGCCCAAGATAAAATAGGCGATTACCTACTAGCTTATTTGTGCCAAACATTGTTTCAGTTTTGGTTAGTTTTTGTTCTATTCTAGTGTCATTATCTCAGATTATGCATTATCTTTCCTATTGTGGTCATCTGGCATTCAGGTTTTCCAAATTCCACCAATAAAAATGTAAATACCACCATGCTGACGCGGCGTCCCACAAACCACATTGTGGAAGTTTTTTGTCACATGACGTTCAGGCCCAACTTATGAAGTTTCAGAGTTACCAAAATTTTGAACTTTTCCTTTTAATCATTTAAGTGGTGCATGTTGCAAGAAGATATAACACAATCATCAAAGCAAGGTGAACTATGGATCTTCAAGAAGTTCCCCAACCCAAACCCCCTCCGTTTTATCTTTTTTCCTTTCCCTTTTCATGTCCCGTGCATACTAAAAATCAGTTCTGAAAAATTGTATACTGCTGCTTAAATCCTTAAACTGCAATCAGTGCATCAGATTTAATAGAGGGAGCCGGTCGACATTCGTTGCAAATTCTATGTGCAATTGTATTTCTGAGAACCTATGCAGCAAGATTATATTTTATAAAGCATCCAAGTTTAGATTATAGTTTATAAAGCATCTTGAATTTAAATACAGTGAACCCTGTTGCTTTGGATGAGCGTACCCTACCTGTGATTGTGAATGAATAAGCCAGAGTTTTACAACAGAAGAGCCAAAGTGTTAATAAAAAGCTAAATGAAGAACTGCAGTATTAGAAATAACAAAATTTGCATTCAGCTTACAATGCCTCATTTATGTAATAATCGTAGTGTCATGCTATTCACCCTGGTCATGACTGATATTCTATAACGAAATCTGAGTACAGTGCAATATATGAACTAGGTGCTATTTAAAACCATTCCAACAGTAATGATTCTGATTCACAGGGGAGAACAACTATTATAGCCTCTAATAATGCTTGGTGCATATCACCTTACACCAAAGTGATGTATCAGAAATCCAGATGAGATCAGCTATAATTAGATTGAAAATTAAATAGATGAGCATTGTGTGTATGTAGAGCATTATTGTATAGTCTAAATGGGTCATCAAAGAATGTCTAACTTGGGAAGAACCAATTCATGCTCCTGATAAGTCAAGCATGTCAGAAATTTTACTTGCATAGTAGTCAGGTTGAATATTATTTGAAGGATCTTGTAGAGCTGATTGAGTTGTGACACCTGTTTGCACAGTAAAAGTAATCGCAATATGTTAGGAATGACTTCTGTAGTTACATCTATGATACAGAAACAGACAAGTCCCATTACCTGAAAGAACTAGAAGTGTTTTGCAACCAGCATTTTGTCCAAACAATATATCAGTATCTAGTCTATCACCCACCATACACATCTTGGAGCAACTTACGTTGAATCTGCCAAAAAGAGTAAGTTATATGCTGAGAAAAATATAAAATAAAACACAAACCACTGCAGACAAGACCAAGAAATTTAAGCATTTAACTTTCTTACTTCTTAAGTAAAAACTCCATCATAAAGGTTGACGGTTTCCCCACCACAACAGGCTCCTTCTGAGTTGATCCACATATAGCAGCAACCATAGACCCCGCACCTGAAATCCAATTTTTCTCAATTGAGGCCATAAGATCAAGTTGCATACTAATTTTCCATTGTTTAAGAATAAAATGGAGTTGAATAAAGGACCAGGCCATTCTTGCAAAGCAGTCATATGTCCAACTGCATCACGGTTGGTAGCAATGAAAAGGCATCCAGGATTTTCACGTATGCAAAGGGTCCCATACCTATTAGATGACATTGAAATATCAAAATATGAAACAACTAAAAGCAAGCAATTAAATTAATGTGGATCGAATTTTCAATACAGGACATGGCTGTCATTGTTTCACCAGAATATAAGATGATGTTGGCATATATAAATATATGATTTTGATGATTCTATCCCCCACCCATTTTGTAATAAATTAAACCCAAAAAAAATCTACCTATTCACCTAAAGCATGCTAAAATTAATATGCAGAGTCTATTTTTAGCATTCTAAGTCTCTCACTAGTTATTTTGATTTGGGTTAATTAACAATTAAAAAAAACTACTTTAATACATCATTAATGTTCTCGAAGAAAAATAATTTGTTCATTACATCATTCTCACAGTATTATGAACATATTAGTCATTACAACCGCCCACAAATATATCCATACAAATCTTTAATGTAAACAAACTGTTGTGGACTAAAATCCAGAGAGATCTCTAAAGATCTGAATGGCAAAGATTTAACCACTCTTAAAGGATAAAATCACATACTTCCCTCACTTAGAGGATAACTTTCCTAATTATAGAAGACCCTAATTTTTTTGTTTCCCAAGGATTTCACTTTATATACAGGGGCAACCCCCCAGATAGGATCACACTCTGCTATTCCCTCATTGTCAGTTCTCACACTTGCAACTCCTTTGCTAACTTAAGCATCAGAGTATCTTTGTAGGTAACCCCCATCTATGTTGCTGTCAAAGAGCAGGATCATCAAGTGGGATCAAGATTTGGGCTTCAAGACCCGTATCAAGATTCAGCTAACAACACAAACATGTGAAAGAAACTTCAAACTTTCATGAACTGATGAAGACAAACTAAGATCATTAGAAGGTCAAGTTATGTCAGCTTGGTAAAAAAAAATGTAATGTCATGGATACTTCAGGTCATACTAGCAAATGGAATATAGTTCTGATAGTATCAATCCTCTTTTGGGATTCAATATATTTGTAAGTTATCCAGGGTTCTTACTTCTGAACTGAGAATTTGGAGACACAAGTCAGAAGCAACATGAACCAGAAGGTAAAGTTCTCAAGAAAAGAGCAAAGGAAAAGATTTTCTTACTGAAGCTTGTAATAGTTAATGTTTGGATCTATACCAACCACTACAGCTCCAACCTGAAAGAGTGAACTCATCAGTTACCTGCAAGCACTGATCTCAATGAAGATACTTAAAGTAACAATTAGCAAGGTGTTACATTACACTCTTATCATGTTCAACAAAGCAGTTCTGCTTCAGGTCTATTGTTTTATTTGCATCGCCCTGCAATCAATGAATGCTTTAGTGAGAATAACTTCAGTGACAATCCTGTGATTGCCATCCCTCTGTCTTTGTGTTGTTTGAAGCACGCATTGCCATTAAGAAAATGTAGCCTAATAATAGACTTGATTATGATCACTTGAGTCATACGGTTAGTGTAAGGGTTTCCTTTCTAACAACACACGCACAAGTACATGTCATTTACCCCCAGTTAGTTCCTACTCAATCAAGGTGGTGAATAATCATCCAAAACAACAAAATTTATAAGCAAAAGAGAACACAAACTGAAAAACTAATCCGGTAGAACAGCAGTGCAAGCCTCCTAAGTAGCTCTTCAGACAACAATAATTTCTTTTTCAGTTAGGAAAAAAGAAAAAGGAGGGAGACAGGTTATAATTCATAAATATGCAGAACTTACAGGACCACCAAAAGCTGTAAAGCCAGCAAGCCGCAGCTCCTCCAGTATACCCTCCCCACCAATTACATAAACCTGAACATTGAGAAGAACACCAATGGCAAAAATATCACATAACTGAATGTAGGTTGTTGACTTATTGTGACAGCATAAGTCTAAGAGAAAACTGAAAACCAGGGACCTGTTTGATACAAGGAAAGTATTTGCCATTTCTTTTTTCCGTTTTCACTAATAATTACAAAAACATCACTTAATTTTATTTTGTTTCGTGTTCTCAAAATATGTACAACATTGTGACCACTTCCTAATATTTGAAATCAGGAAACACAACAAAAACAGTGTCATTTTTTAAAACCAAGCAAGCAACCCTACACCAGCTGTAACATTAACGGAAATATAACCAAGCCACGCATAAGTAACTATTAGCTACGTGGCAAGAGATGAAACGAAACACATTGTAGCTTCGGAGAAGAACAAAAAAAAAAAGTGAGGAACCTTGTTTTGTGAAAGGAAATTGTTGACCTTCAAGTACATAGCAGCCGCAAAAGACGAGGAGAATATCTCATCCTGCGAAACACACAAAGAACAACATTATTACTGGTACAATTCAGAGAACATCGAATTTCAAACTGAAAGCGAACGAAAAACACGAGCGAACCTGCGAAACGGAAATCCCTAAGGATCGGAACTTTTCGGCGTACTGAGTCCGCGACTTCCAGGAGTTGTTGGTGACGAAGACGAGCTTCTTGCCCTTAGAGCGAAGCATGTCGAGGGTTTGCGGAACGCCATCGATGAGTTCGTCACCCTTCCAAATCACACCTGAACGATACCGAGCACGCCACGTGGCATGGTTCAATTCCGCAAAGATATTGTTCAAAGGAGGGGAGAATGTAGAGTTAGTTACGAACCGTCGCAGTCGAAGAGAAAAGCTTCCACGGAATCGAAGAGATCGCCGAAATTGGAAGGTGACAGAGGCTGGGGACTCATCGAAGAAGAAGAATCTGAGAATGAAAGTTGATTCCGCTTCGTTGCTTTGCACGTTGGAACGCCAACTACCACATTCTATCACGTCTCGAGTTATTTTGTCCGAAGACAAAAAAGGAAAATTGACGTTAACCAGCACTGGATAAAAATATGGTTTAAATATGTTTTTGTTGCTTATAAAATATTATTTTTTTGGTTTTGATCTTTATAAAATTATTTTTTTAAATAATTTTTGTCAAATTTATTTTTTTTATTTTGGTTCTTTTATTATTTTTAATTCTTTTAATATATCCATTTTTTTATTTTAGTTCTTATAATATTTTGTTTATTTTGAATTAGTCTTTTTGAAAAAAAATTGATAGCGACTAAAAACAAATTATTTACGTATTAGAAGGATAAAAACAAAAAAATAAATATATTACAAGGACTAAAACAAAATAATAGGGACTAAAATTAAAAAAAGAAATTTTACAAAGACCATTTTTAAAAAAATATGTTTATAAAGACTAAAACCAAAAAAATAGTATATTATAAGGATCAAAAACGTATTTAAACCTAAAAATAGTTAGAGATATTCACATAAGAAATTGAGTTTTATAAAGTTAAAAAAAATAGTTTTTAACTTGTTTCATTAATTTAAAGAGTTTAATTTTCATTCACATATTTTTATTCTTTCAATTAATTAGAAATCATTGTAAATATTTTCTAAGATAATTATTATAAAAGTCAATAAAGTTATGGACGAAAATACGTTAAGTTGAATAAGATTTTGCTTAAATAGCTCTAGTTTATTTAAAAACATTCAAGGCCCCGTGGACTTTTAGCCTTTTTCTATGTCTAATTTGACCTTTTTGAAACTTTGACTTACTTAAAAGGTCTATTTCATAATAAAACTTTTAGATAAGTGTGATCGATCCTTAAATAGACTAATCAAATAATAGGTTAATGGAAAAAACTTTATGTAAAAAAAACTATAAGTTATGAAAATTAAAATTATTACTACTCAAGACATGAGATAGAGATAAAAATAAGTAGGCTAAATTTTAGAAGAGCTAAATATGAGTTGCTTATATGATATAAGTCTGGTTTTAAGGTATAATCTAACATTTACATAACTTACTTAAAAGCATAGTTTGTAATAAGGTCTTTATACAATGCATAAATTTATCCTAAGCTTATAGGTTTCACTTTTTATATAAATCAACATGTTTAATATTTTAAAATATAAATAAATATATGATTTTAATAAATTATAAAAAATTTAATATATAATAATAATATTAATAAAAAATATTATTTATATTCACTTAAATAAACCAAGTTATTAGGATTGAAAGATTTTTTGAATGGCCAAAAGCGTAATACATGCGTTAGATGCCATGTATTCTAAAAACGATGGAGCTTAATTTTAGTTGGCGTATTGGATGCCAGTTTTCCTGAAAACTTGTTGTACGTGTCTAAGTTAGGAAATATACCTTTGTCTCTTAAGAGCGATATTTCTACATACGTAACACACATGTCATCAAACTCTGAAATTTAATAACATTTGTTATCATCAAAACTTTAAGGGGTTAGATGTTTTATACGTCTTTGGTTCTAACATCATTCACTTAAATGGTATTAAAAACCATTAAACTAAATTAATTGGCTTAATCATTGGCTTAAATGGTATTAAAAACCATTAAATCATAATTCTTTTAACAAATCATTTAACAGCTACATAGTTAAGACTCGAACTTGAAACTACCAGTTAAGTTAGAAGAACAACCTTGTACTAACTTATTCACACGCTCTAGTGTTATCAAAGGGTGTGTTTGACAAAACTAGCGAATAAGTTAGTTGAAAATTGAAAACTAACTAAAAGTTGAAAAATTAACTAATGAACTAATTAATTGAAAAAAAAGGTATTTAATAAACCAACTATTAAATTAGTTGATTGATAAATATAAAATGATAAAAAAATAACACAATTAGTTACTTGACCAAAACATACAAATAATTAATTAAAAATTCCCATATTGTTAGAATATATGTTACATTATATTTAATTACAATCGATTTATTGCATGTCGTATTGGGTTAAGCAAAGTTTCTGAGACTGATAAAAGATGTATATTTCATTTTGTCTAATTATATTTTTTATTTTTCTTTCCTATCAAACAATAATAAAGAAAATTAATTATACATTTTTCACAACTTGTTTGATGCATATCAAGGAGTCCAAAATTTAAATTTTAATTATTAGCAAATTTTAGATTTTAGATATAAAGTTGTTAGCTTTTGAATTTTGTAATTTCTTATTTTTAAGTATAGGTTAGCAGATTTTAGATTTATTAATGTTTAAATTTTGATTTTTAGATAACAAGGTTGTTAGCTTTTGAATTTTGTAGTTTCCTGATTTATGTATAAGATAATAGATTTAGATCTATTAGTTTTAAATTTTGAATCTTGTAAATCAGTCTATATATATATATATATATATATATATATATATAGCAAACCAATGAAATAAACAAGCAGTTCTCAAATCAATTCTTCCATCTAGCTTCACATTATTTTACATGGTATCAATGAATTCTAGTTTTCATGGCTGGCACATCTCCTTCTTCCAATAACCCACCAGCCATCAATGCAAACCCTTTTCTCATTCATCATTCAAATAACCCTTCAACTATTCTAGTTCCACCTTTTTTGACAGGGGACAATTATGGTTCATGGAGTTGTGCTGTGACAATGGCACTTCGTGCAGAAAAGAAACTTGGATTCGTTGACAGATTGCTCCCAATTTCGAAGAAAGATGATGAAATTCCCAATTAACAACGATGCAATGATTTGGTAGCCAGTTGGATTCTTAATTTTGTCTTTCATGAGATCCGTCCATGTATTTTGTATGTTGAAACTACAACACAAATCTGGACAGATTTAAAGGATTATTTTTCTCAATCAAATGCTCCTAAGATCTATCAATTAAAATAATTAATCTCTACTCTCAAGCAAGAAGGCATGTTTGTTTCTTTATATTTCACTCAATTAAATCTTTATAGGACAAACTCAGTTCCATTGCTTCCATCTCTCGATGCATCTGTGGCAATGCTAAAAGCATTATTGATTAACAAAATGAAGATTGTGCCATGGAGTTCCTTTAGGGACTTTATGATTGTTTTTCTACTATTCATAGTCAAATTCTCCTGATTGAACCATTTCCTTCAATTCAACATATCTACCATCTGATCCATCAAGAAGAAAAACAATAAGAGATCAATTTTTAATCAACTCCTATTATTGACACTAGCACTTCAGGCTTCTAAGTCATCATCCCAACCTCCCGAAAAGCGTCTACGTCCTTACTGTGAACATTGCAATAAGCATGGTCATACCCGTGCTACTTACTACCAGATACATGGCTTTCCAAATAAGCCAGTGAGGAAATCAAGGCCATCGCCATCCACTTCCACTAATGTTGCTAATCAGTTTTCACCTGAACAATACAACAAGCTCTTGACACTTTTAGCCAAACAAGAACCTGATACACCATTGGTTAATTTGGCAGGTACAGCTTTTGCTTGCTTACCTTCTTCTTGGATTATTGACTTAGGCACTTCTAATCATATATGTATATCTCTCTCATTCTTTTCTTCATATTCTACTATTCATAAACATATATTTGTTTAATTACCTAATGGGTCTCAAGTGTCTGTGACACACATAGGCACTGTCTAGTGTTCAACATCACTTACACTCACAAATATTTTTCACATTCCATCATTCAAATTTAATTTGTTATCTACATCACAACTAACAAATTCAATTAATTGTGATTCAATTTTTTCTTCTTCGAACTGTCTATTTAAGGACCGAACAACAAAGAAGATGATTGGTCAAGGTAATGCCTAAAATGGACTTTTTTTTTTATCTCAATGCAGATTTAGTTTTTAATAAGCATGACCATGACCAAGGCTAGTCTCCCCTTAGTCATCCATCTAGGACTTGTTTTAGTTTCAAGCACTGTAATAAATTTGACCTATGGCATTCACACTTAGGTCATCCATCTAAGTCTCATTTTGATTTCGTTATTAAATATTCTCCAATTATTAGTGCAAATTAAGAATATGTTTGTGATATATATGTCCATGTGCTAAACAACCACTTCTCCCTTTTTCACAAAGTACATCTTGTTCTACTCATTGTTTTGAATTAATTCATGTTAACATTTAGGGTTCATTCTCTATATTGTCTAAAAATGGATCGTGCTATTTTTTAATTATTATCAATGATTATTCTATATGTACTTGGATATATATAATGAAGCACAAATCTGAAACCAACAATATGATAATTCATTTTTTAATCAAATTAATCATCAATTAATGCAAAAATTGCTCAAATTAATTATGGTAATGGGAACATTTTCCTCCCACAACTTCAAACCATTTTTTCTAATAATGGTTTTGAATCTCTCTCCAAACAGATGCAAAAATGGTTTCATGATCATGGAATTATTCAGCAACATAGTTGCATTACGACTCCCCAACAAAATGGTATTGTAGAACGCAAACACTGACATCTTCTTGATGTTGCAAGAGTTCTTCAATTTTAAGGAAATTTGCCTCTTTCCTTTTGGGGAGAATGTATTCTCACTGCTACATATCTTATAAACAAACTCCCTACTCCAATTTTTCAATATAAATCACTTCATCAAGTTTTACTTGGAACTCTTCCATCTTATTCATCACTTTACATTTGTGGGTGTTTATATTTTTCTAAAATTATAAATTCAAAATACATTTGATGAGCAATTTAAACTTGATATATTTGTTGGTTATCCCTTTGGACAAAAAAAATATCGCATATATGATTTTCAAACTAATCAAATTTATGTTTCACATGATGTTGTATTCCATCAAACTATTTTCACGTATCAAGATCTTTCATCATCATCCTTTAAAATTGCAATTAGCATTAACACTCCAATTAATGATGATGAACCTTTTGACTATACTCCCTCTATCAATAATTCGATTTCACCTGGTCTAAATGATCATTCAAATGGCACAATTATGTCTACTCCCACTTGTGATTCTCAGTATAACACCTCACCCAATAATAGCCACTTTATAGAGACAAATCCTACATCTACTAGTCATTCTCAGTGACTTCATCGTCCACTAAGTCATTTCATGGATTATATTTGTAATTATGTTGGATCATCGACTAATTTTCCATTGGTCAATCATTTTTCCTTATCCAATCTAAGTAATTCTCATCGAACCTTTCTCCCTAATATCATTGAAAATCAAGAATCGAAATCCTTTTCTCAAGCCATGAAATCAATTGAATGGTGTGATGCTATGGCCAAAGAAATTCAAGCCCTTGAATGAAACAACACTTGGTCTTTGTGCTCCCTTCTTGAAGGCAAATCCCCAATTGGTTGTAAATGGGTCTACAAGATTAAATATTGATCTAATGGTTCTATTAAGAGATATAAGATTTGTTTAGTCACAAAAGGCTACACTTAAGTTGAAGGTATAAATTATCATGATACTTTTGCACCTATGGCCAATTGGTCATTGTTCCACTTCTCCTTTCCATTGCTACCATTAAAAATTGGTCATTGCACCAACTTGATGTCAACAATGCTTTTCTCCAAGGTAATTTGAATGAAAAAATATATATGAAGCTCTCACCTAGATTTTCTCGTAATGGGGAGACTCGTGTATGCAAACTGCATAAATTAATTTATGGCTTTAAATAGGCTTCTTGTCAATGGTTCTTTAAATTTTCAACTACTCTCATTCAAAGAGGTTTTCATCAATCAATTTCTAATTATAGTCTATTTACTCATATTTGTGATGACATATTTATTTTTGTTCTTGTTTACTTTGATGATATAATCGCCACTAGCAACAATGATGATGCCATTTCTAATATCAAACAATTCCTTGCTCAATCCTTCTTAATCAAAAATTTTGGAAATCTTTGATATTTCTTAGGTATTGAAGTCTCTCGCTCTAACAAAGGAATATTTTTATGTCAACAAAAATATACCCTTAACTTACTATCTGACACTAATTTGACTAGTTATTGACCATCAAATATTCCTATGGAATAACATCTCCATTTACAACCAAATAATGGTAATCCTCTTCCTGATCCAATAGTTTATCATCAACTTGTTGGATGCCTCCTATATTTAACAATAACCCGACCTAATATTCAATATGTTGTAAATACTCTTAGTCAATTCATGCAATCTCTATGTTCCTCCCATCTTGGTTTAGCCATACTTGTCCTTTGTTATCTTAAAGGTAGTGTAGGTAAAGGTTTATTTCTCTCTACATCTAGTTATATTAATTTAGTTGGATATACTAACTCAAATTTGGTTGGTTGTCCTACTACTCATCGATTTACTACTAGTTATTTTACCATGCTAGGTTCAAGTCCTGTCTCTTGGAAAACCAAGAAACAACCAACAGTTTCTCTTTCTACTACTGAAACAAAATATCGTTCCCTTACAGCCCTTACTTCTACGTTGCAGTGGTTAAAATCTCTCTTTTTTTATCTCGATATTAATCATCCACAACCAATACCAGTTCATTGTGATAATCAGGCTACTATTCACATCGTCGAAAATCAAGTATTTCATGAACGCACTAAGCATATTAAGAGTGATTGTTATTTTGTTCGTGAAAAAATACAAGCAAGTCTTATTGCTCCTTCCTATCTATGTTCTTATGACCAATTAGTGGACATTTTTACCAAACCATTTGGAGGTGATGCTTATCAACGATTACTTTACAAGTTGGGTGTTCTGGACATTTCCATCCTAACTCCAACTTGAGGGGGAATGTTGGATGCATATCAAAGAGTCCAAGTTTTAAAATTTAATTGTTAGCAAATTTTAGATTTTAAATAATAAAGTTGTTAGCTTATGAATTTTGTAATTTTTTATTTTTATGTATAGGTTAGCAGATTTTAGATTTGTTAATGTTTAAAATTTGATTTTTAGATAATAAGGTTGTTAGCTTTTGAATTTTGTAGTTTCTTGGTTTATGTATAGGATAACAGATTTAGATATGTTAGTTTTAAATTTTGAATCTTGTAAATTAGTCTATTTATACACAGTAAACCAATGAAATAAACAAGCAATTCTCAAATCAATTCTTCCTTCTAGCTTCATGTTTTTTTACATAACTGTCCTTATTTTTGTTCAACTTTTATTTCAACACTTTATTATAGATCAATAAGAGATTACAATGTTAAATCCATTGAGTTGGCCTAGTAGTACAAAATTGAGGTAATTAGTATGAAGTGTTAATTCCACACCAAATAAAAAGACAATTACAATGTTCGGATGCACAACTGATTTATCCAATTGATGTGCTCTAATTAAAATCAATGTGTGACTTATTCAATGCTTATAGAAAGTTTTATGGTAGGGCCACAGATTCCATTGTCGTAGTATTATATTATTATTATTATTATCCACTCTTATCACTTCATTTTCAACCCAGAGCCATCCATTTTAATTTATCTTCCTTTTTCTATATAAATGTAGCATGCACCTTTCATCCTTATTCATGCATTTATTTTTCTTTTTACGATTGAGGTTATCCAATTTTACTAGTATATCGAATTTGTGATTGTAATTAAAGAAAGCTTTGATAAGCCAACATAGTCACTCAGATTTTCGCATATGATGTTGAATAAACAATTTTTACACAAATAATTAATTATTCTAACATCTAATATCATTAAGCATTCTCAAATTGTTAGAACAATCAGTTATGTTACATTATCGTTGATTATAATTGATTGATGCATATTTTGTGGTGTTAATTTAGAACTTTTTCTAAGTGCTGGAGAAATATATTTTGATTGGTTATATTTCAATTCACTAAAAAAAAACATAAATTAGCCTTAGCTAGTTAGTGTCGAACCTGTCATTGACATTAATTAGTGTTGGCTAACTGACGTTAAACTAACACTAATATGTTTTTTATTAATATTTTTTTATTGTTTTTATCTTTTTTAGCTTGTGTCTGCCATAAACGTTGGTACTAATATTTTTTTTAAATAGAAAGAAATGTTAGTTGTGTCCAAACCAACACTAATTAAAAATTTTCAAAAAATAATTACTTTTTTGACTCATACATATGTTATTCAATTGAAAGTGACACATTGTTGGCTTATTAAAACTCAAGTGGATTTTGATTTTATATTCCTCAATACTACCATTTTGAATCAAATAATGGAAATCTATAAAGATTTTGAGTTCAAATCAAATTGAAACTGCAAAAAATAATCGAAACAAAATCCACTATCAAGAAATTGGCACGCTTGGTGGGACATAGAAATTTCAAAAGTCAGTTTGAGTAATGCATGTTGTTGAGAAGTGGTAAATTGTTACCATAACAAACAATAGATCTTCAAGAAAATACTATTGAAAATAATAATGCTAATACTGCGCCTCCACCAACAAAATCAATTTTAGCTCAAGTCGTATCTTTACCACCTTTAATTGCAAAATTAATAATAATGCAAATTTAACAACTCTTATCACCTAGAATATGCCTTATGGTATGCCTTGATATCAACCTCGAAATATAACTCAAACCCTGCCTCAAAATCATTAAATGACTCCAATTGTAATTATGTCAACTCAATCCCTTCAAATTTCATCAAACCTTAATCCAAATATATTTGGATATGGACATGCACATTTGAATGCATTTGGAACTATGGATGACAATTTTACCTAGACCTCATAGGTGCCCACAAAAAATATATACAATGGTTAGGGTAAATACCCATTTAATAGGAACGACGTTGAGGCCGAGGATTTACTTGCAAAATTAAATAGGGATGAGTGAGGGGTGTGGGTACTATAATACCCACCCATCCTATACCCACACTTATATATGTAATTATTTAATTAAAATCTCTCTCTCTCTCTCTCTCATACACACACTCATATACATACACACACACACACACACACACACACACACATATATATATATATATATAATTAATTAATTTAATTGCTAAAATATACTATTTACCTTAAGTCCTTTTTTCTTTTGTAATCAACTTTAAGAATTAAAACGTTACATTTAAGAATGATTATGCTAAATGATTATGTTTCTAATGTTATTTGTATGATTATGGTTGGGCGATTTAAGAATGATTTTTCAATTTAGTTGTAGCGATTTTTTTAATTAATATTTTTTATTGATTTATTGATTTTGCACTTAAGTAAAGTGCAAGTAGCAAGTGCAAATATAAGTATATAGATACCCAACGGGTACGAGAATAAGGATTAAAGTTGCTACTCGTAAAGATATGGGGCTCAATATGAGTATTTTTTTCAAATACAAATAAGGGGACAATGTATTGTAGTGCCACACCTATTGTCATCCTTATTCAAAACTAATAATGATAGTAGCATTTCGAGGGAATCAGGTAATTTCTCAACAAGTTTCACCAATCACACAACAACAAGTGGATGAAAGTAACCATTTGATAGTGAATATGTTCACACAACAACTGACAACAATTTTTAATCTCTTGATTCAAAATACCAACATTAGTTATCAAGAACTAACAAAACAAATTGTTCAAATTGTTGATGTTTTTGGTGGACCATAACCGCAATCAATTATACAAAATGTTGGACTTGACCTTTAAGTTCAACCACAGCCAATTCAAAAACATAATGAACCAATGGTTTTGGTTAATCGAAATCAAAATTTGAATCATGTGATTTGACAAAATAATCTTAGGGGCAAAATATGTAGAATATGCAAAATTTGAATAACATACGAAATAACCACAATCCTCAAAACATCACCCATATTGTTGACCAAGTTTTCAACAAACATGGTTTCGAAATAGGATACTTTAACCAACCTTATTTCATATATGCATTTCCATATTATGTATTGCAAACTAGACTACCTAGGGGGTTAAAAGTACCAAAACTTTTTAAATTTACTAGTGAAATAGGATACTTTAACTAACCTTATTTCACATTTGCATTTAGTTCTTGATTACTTCCTTGTCAAGAGTACATTTTTGATTATTGAAATTGAGTTTCTTTTGAAACCTTGCAATTCCTGACACTTTGTCAAGTTATTATTGTCACTTTGATTAAGTTGACATGCAATTCAATTTATATCCATAATAAATCAAAATCAATGCTCTGTATACAAGTACTTGTTCAAAACAACAATGTTAAATTCTCAATATAATTTGATTTTAACATAAATAATTTGGATTTAATATCTTATTTGAGTAGGTCTTGATCGAAATATTGAATTAAGGTTTTAATTCATATACGTCATTTAATTGAAAATGATACATTGTTGGGTTACTAAAACTCAAGTGAATTTTGATTTTAAATCATCAATACTAACATTTAGAATCAAATAGTGAAAATCTATAAAGATTTCAAGTTCAAATCAAATTGAAACTACAAAAAATAATCAAAACAAATTCCACTATTAACAATATTGTATTGGAATAAACAAAGTTTCTAACAAAGGGTATTTACATGTCAATTTTAAAGTTATATTTTATTTTTTACGACTTTTTTTCCTTACCAAAAAAGAGAAAAAAATAATCATTTCCCCATATTTCTCATCATCTAAACAATAAAAAATAAATAAATGAAACATTTATATATATATTTTTTCATTTTTCCCTTTATTTTTCTTTTCTCTCGTATTCTCTTCACATTCCGAAATCTAAAATATAAACGCTTTGTTTGACTTAGAAGTGAAACAAAGAAAAAAAAAGGAGGGGAAAAATAACAATTATAGAAATAAAAGAAAAGTATAATAGAAAATATGTATTGTTTATAAGAAAGCAAGAAACAAAAAAAAATTATCTCCAATTTTAGATAAGTAGAAGAATGGTGAAAAATAAATAAATAAATTGCATGAAATTTTTTTATACTAAGTAAAAATTAAATTTAATTAAAGGAATTAAATTGTTTACTATATTTTTTAACATAAATTGTTTATTATCTTTTATAAAAAATCATTTGACTTTGATTTTGGTTAAAAATGCATGGTTTGAACCTGACTTATTTACCTATCATAGGTCCTTTTTAAAGGCTTGACTTAACCCACATAAAAATTTGGCTCGACAAACAAGCCTGTTTAAAGGCGTACTTTGCGATAATTTAACATCAAGACAAAGGTAAAAATAGGTAGTTTGGCTTTATAAGAATCAAATCTAACTTATTTATATGATATAAACATATTTTTAAGATCTAATTTGACCTTCATGAACTTATTTAAAAACATTTTGCAACAAGACATTTAAATAGGACCTAAATTTATTTTTCAATAAACTTAAAAGTTTGGTTATTTATGTAGGTCAACTTACTTAACACTTAAAAAGATAAATTAATGTATGATTTTAATACATTATAACAAATTTAATATAATAATAATATATAATAATACTAATAACAACAACAACAAATATTTATTTATGTTTATTTAAATAGGTCGGCCTATTAGACTTAAAAGATTTTTTAAATGGCCAGAGCCTAACATTTTTAACTAAATAAGCTTTAATAAAAGCCTTAACTTGATTTATGTTCTAAAAAGCTTGGCCTAACTTGTATTTAATGTAAATTAGGCCATATGCCCCCAATCGAGCAGCTCGATCTATTTCTATCCCTATCAATAGTATCGAGTTCGAGTATTGAGTATGCAAAAATAAATATTTCTCTCTTATTTCATGACAACTTAAAAATAAAAATATTTTCAAATGCAAAACCTAATTTTTTTTCTTTTTATTTCTCTATTCAAACAAATAATATAAATTTAATATTTTCATCATATATTTTCCCCTCTTAAATGCCTTCTCGGCTCCTCCTCTATTTCTTCCCAAATGGAAAAGGTCAAAATCTTAGGAGATGTTCTGATTGACCAAATAATATGCCCGAAGTGTTGTTACTCTCCTTCTAAGAATGAAAGTGAACATTGAACAACCTGTGCCGCGTCTTTTTCTTCACTTTTTCATGGACTGATTTTTTATTTTACTTTTTTTTTGGGGGGGGCGGCGGGGCGGTGTTGAGAAATTAAAATTTAAAATATAGAAGAAAACTTAAAATAAAATTTATTCCAATTCTTTATGCGTTCTTTTCACGTGATATTACCAAATCGGAAATCATTTTATATTTTGACATAAAGTTTTATATTAAAAAGTTAACAGTGAAAGATAATTCTTTCATAACACAATGATCGTTGTATATTAAAAAGTTAACGGTGAAAGATAATTCTTTCAGAACACAATGATCATTAAAATAAATTTTATTTTTTTCAATAATTTTTCACATATACAATTAAGAATCAAATTATTAATACGTTTACCATCGAGCGTATAGATCAACTGACAAGATATTGTTCTAGCTTAACCTGTGATCTTGAGTTCGAGTCTTAGATATGCAGCTGTATTAAATACTCGGAAAAAGAGTTTTGCTTATGGTCTTTACCCAAAATAAAATAAAATTATTAATAGGCTTAAGAAAGATAATCATCTACTATCTATGCCAGCATAACAACAGACACGATATATCTATTAAATAAATATACCACGTGAACCATGCAGACTTAAATAGCTCAATAAATAAAAATGGTACAATGATAATTATATTAGTTTATTTTTAATATAATGTCAATTAAAAATTTTATTATATTATTAATTACTTGATTAAAAATTATTTTAAATATAAATTTTAAAATAATTATTACAAAAATTAATAATTTTATTATATATAATAATCTCTAATTAAATGATTATTATTATTATAAATGAAGAAAAAAAGTTCCAAGGAGGCAGAAGAGCTATTTAATATTTGGAAGGAGATGACACATTGGTCCAAGGCAAAAACAAATTTTCAGCTTCAAAGACCAATTTAAAAGATACTTATATTTAAGTTACCTTAAAAAAAGAGTAGAGGCTCGAATTTATTACTTATTAGATTTAGGACCTTATCTTACTCAATTTCCTGGAATTAAAGTTTTTTTTTTTTTTGTTGAACCAAATTATACAATTTTATAAATATTGTTTTTACTGTTTTTTAATTAGAATTAGAGTTTTATCTTAATAATTTACAAAATAAAAATTTACATTAAAAATTCTGTAAATTATTAAAATAAAACTCTAATTCTGATTAAAGAATAATAATAATAACATCGAAAAGTTTTTCTCCATATTTTAAAATTGACAAGACATTTACAACAGAGATCTATTTAATAAATATTCCACGTGAACCATACAGACTTTAATAAAACTGGTACACTAGCGTTCATGCTTGAATGCCTGACTGCCTGTTAACGATTCAGCTGAGAACAGTTTCTCTCTTTCTCCAGTCGTAAACAGACTTTGACCACAAGATTCATCTTGACTTCACCAACGTCAAAGAATTGTTTAATCTGCATCGCTGGATTGGAATATACTTTTCCAATATTAGGCACGCGAAGCAGTTGATCATAATCTCCCGTTCCGTCCGCAATGTACAACACCGCACGCCATCCTTGTGGTGTACAAGCGGGAACAACGAGGTCGTGGGCCAAAGTCTCGTGTTCACAGGATGCAATTCCAAACGAGAGAACGAGGATCCAATTGGAAGATGCCACGTGTCAATGTTAAAGCTGCACTTCTTTTCAATTGTGACCCCTCCACGCACGAAATGTTATTAATACACTTTTACTTTCGATGCATCCCAATATGATTTCCGTTGACACATATTTTCATGAAAAAGTTATAATTAAAATTAATTTAAATCCGTATTTCAATTATGTTAAATAATTCAAAATCAATTTTATCAAAATCAATATATTTCTTAACTTTATATCAATCTTTCGGTTTCTGTTAACACTGCGCTTCCTAATTTCACTCTCAACTATTGTATTTTACTATGTCGCTTTAACTCACTCCATTTTTTTTTAAATGATAAATACTAGCAAGGTTTATTGAAATTATAAAATTTTGTAGATTTTACTTTCTTCAGTCCTTATTATAAGACCTAATTAACTAATTAAAAAATTAATTAATCTAATTAGTAGTATTAAATTTGTCTTAAATTTACATGTTCCTTCAAGATTATACTTAACATTAATGTGACATATTTTTATTTTTTTCAAATATTTAATTCTTTTAATTTCTCTTATAAATAATATATTTATTGTCTTGATTTTTATTGGTTATGAATGTGAAGAGACAAAGTAAGATTTTCAAAATTCTCTCCATATAAGTCAAAGTTAGACTATCAAAGAGTTTAAGATATTAATGTATCTTACTTATTATTTATTACACGTAGAAAAAAGGACTCATAATTAAGAATATTTTTGTAAAAAAGATTAATGCATAAGACATCTTAAATTGATTCTTATAAAAAAGACGAAACTATACTTCAAATTTGGTTTTTTATAAAAAAGATTGGAAGGTGTATTTTTTATTTAATAAATTTTACTCATAATTTTATAATTTTTAATAAATTTTAACCAATAATTAAAAATATATTAAAAAAAAAGTATGTCATTAGAACTCTTCTTAAAATCTCGCGAGTCACAGTTATTTACAGAAGCAACTCTATCTTATGGTTCATCACTCTCTTGTCATCATATTATAAAATAAGCAACTACTGTTATTCTTGCTTTAAACATACCGAAATTGTAGCATAGGAAATAAAAAATAGAAAAAAGTAAACAAAGTCTATAAAAAATTTATTTGATTTAATTTGGTCTTTAAAGGAAAAAAATTACTAAATAGACTTTCAATATTATAAATATGAAATATTTTAATGAGATTTGCTAATGTGCATACGTGTATATAATTGGAGTATGTTAGCAAGATACACCGTAGGTGTATTTTAAAATATATTGCAGTTATAACTTGTTAATGTACTCCAACTAAAAAACAAGTGTGTGTGTGTGTATGTTAGCAAATCCCACAAGTTAACGTACACATACTTATTTTTAGTTGAAATATGTTAACAAGCTACATCATGAGTATATTTTAAGAAATATTGTAGTTATAACTTGATAATGTATTTCAACTAAAAACATAAGTGTGCATGTTAGCAAATCCCTATTTTAATTCTTCTATTTATTTTATTTAATATGTTTAGGGATGAATTTGAATCACTGATAATTTTGTTAAAAATTAGGCTTAAATATATTTTTAGCCTCTCAAATTCAGGATAAGTTTGGTTTTGGTCATCCAAATTTAAAATTAATCTTTTTAGTTCCTGTAATTTTAAAAGAAGCCTACTTTAGTCCTTAAAGACCACTTGCAACATCATTGAGAGGGGCAGATTGAGCAATTGTGCAGCATCAGCTGAGTTTGGTGTGATGCTTTCACTAACAGGGATGCTAATAGGTGGGTTTTGTGTGACAGATTCAATAGCAGATGAATTTTGTATAGTAGATTCACTAACGACGTTTGGATAGGGGGATTAAAACATGTTTTCTTTTTTTTCAAATTACAAAAACTAAAGGATTAATTTTGAATTTGGAGGACTAAAAACAAACTTACCCTAAATTTGAGAGACTAAAAACATATTTAAGTCTAAAAATTAAATTGATATACAGCTCACTTTTTTAGAGATAAATCATATATTAAAAATAAAAATTAAGCAAAAGACTAAAATATCACATATTTATAAAATATCACTTTTATACTATTATCTCGTTACTAGACATATATGATAAATTTATTAATTTTTATAGTAAATATTTTAACAATCATATATGATTTTTGCTTATTTGATGATTTACAATATTAAAAAAAACTTTACACTCACATTATACGGAAATAAAATTCTTTTAAAATGTAGTATATATTAGGAAAAACGAAAACAGACAACTAGGTGGTTGTTGCCTTGTTGGTATTGGTAAGTGGAGAGAGGAAGGAAGGATGGAATGACAAGGACGGTATTTAGTAGGAAGCGTAGTCCTGTAAAATATAATAAGAGGAATGAGATAGCTTTTAACACATTATTTTGAAAACATTTTATATTATAGATTGAAATTTATTAAAATTAAGGGAAAGATTCGTTAAATAAAAAATAAAGTTTAAAAAAATTGTAATTTTTAATAAATTTTAATAACAAAAAATATGTTTAAAAGAAGAATAAATAGTTTATGCATTTACTGTATTGCGTAACTATGTTATAGTGCGAAATATTTACCGATTTTATCAATAACCAATTTTTGTTGAAAAATTTGACTAATTGGCTTTAATAGAGTCTCTCTTTCCAATTATTTTTTTGCATCTACAAAGTTCAAACATAAAACCTTACTTAAAAGATCTGAGCTTAGTACCATATATGTCTAGTAACTAGATAATAGTATAAAAAAGTTTTATATGGTTATCAAATTACAAATTATCATATATAATAAGTTTGTTAATTTTATAACAAATATTTTAAAATTCATCCAAGTAATGATTTTTGATTAGTTAATAATATAATTTTTTTTTATACGTAACAATACATAACTAGTAAACTCTTAAGATGTAATACACATACAACAATTTAACAATTTATATATCATTTTTTTTACCTATCTCTGTCTATTACATCATTTATGTAAGGATATTTTAAACTTCTCTCTTTTTTCTTTTTCTCTCTCTTAATTGTAGAAATTTATTGTATAGTTTCTTGTAAAAATAACATTTATGATATAACAAATTATTTTGCGGCTCTACCACGGCTTCACCTCAAATATCATATGATAAATATAGTAAATACAGATACACGCACGACGCCACACTCACAGGGCGAGTAGCTCCAACACTTGTCGTTCCTTAAATTCCTCCTCCCGTGCTCTCTCTCTCTCTCTCTCTCTCTTCCCCTTTCTTTCCATTCCATATTCAGAATTACAGCTGCAATTTTCAAAACCAAGCCAACCTCGGATTTCCGACCACAATTAAGTAATTCTTCTGCGGAGCCATGGCGGATCTCAAGTCCACATTCATGAATGTCTATTCCGTCCTCAAATCTGAACTCCTCCACGACCCCGCTTTCGAGTTCTCCGACGATGCTCGCCAATGGGTCGACCGGGTACATATATCATCATTTCTAACCCCCCCCCCTTTTTTTTTCGTGTTTTCGTATGCTAATCGTAGTTAATATTGCAAACAACATAGAGAGAACGAGTTTGTGACATGTTCTCGTAGATTTGGTTTAGTTACAGTATTAGAATGTGTGACATTGGATTAATTTGAGGCCGGAAAGTTCGAGGAAGGAGACTGAGGAGCGTAATCGTCCTAGTGTACTGCAAGTTTGCAATAAATAAATAAATAAATAAATAAATCTCAGATTCAGTAAAATTTAAGTTACTGCAATGATTGAATAAATTTTGTTTGTTGTGGAATAATGAAGTTATACCTTCACTTGTGTCTGTTACTGTACGCGTGATCTCATGCACATTGAAATATGCATATGTATTTTGTTCTGTTACTTACTGTGTTGTGTACTCTATTTTATTGCAGATGCTGGACTACAATGTGCCGGGAGGTGGGGTTTGAGAATTTATTTTAAGTTTGTGCTGAGTAATTTGTTAGTTTGTTGTTATTGGTTACTATTTCTCGCTAGGGAAGAAAGAAGGGGCGGGGGGGGGGGGGGGGGGGTGGTGGTGTGGTTGTGGTGTTCTGAAGCATTTTTGAAAAGGGTTGATAAAGGGTATTGACAAAAAGATGGATTATGACTGCAGGAAAGTTGAACCGGGGACTGTCAGTTATTGACAGCTACAGATTGTTAAAAGATGGACAGGCATTAAATGATGACGAAATTTTCCTTGCTAGTGCTCTTGGTTGGTGTATTGAATGGGTATGGCAGTTTAAGCTTTTGCTTTTCTTTGTTTGAGTGATTAAACTGGTTCTAATTGTTTCAGATGTTTACTGTAATGGGATTGGGGGGGTCTTACAATCGTCTGTTGATGAGTTTTGCAGCTTCAGGCATATTTTCTTGTTCTTGATGACATTATGGATAACTCTCACACACGCCGTGGTCAGCCATGCTGGTTTAGAGTGCCCAAGGTTTGTAGTAAAAATAGACATGCGCCATCATGTTATCTTTTTGCTGCTGTTGTGATGAAGTAATTATCTCTAATTACTGTATGGTGTAGGTTGGAATGATTGCGGTAAATGATGGAGTTCTACTAAGAAACCATATTGCTCGTATCCTAAGGAAACACTTCAGGGAAAAGCCATATTACGTTGATCTCCTTGACTTGTTTAATGAGGTTGTACAAACGTCGAAGTTTAAGTTATGTGGATTTCATCTTGCTAGTATGCTTAAACTTGACTGTTTCACTTTTTTTAGGTTGAGTTCCAGACTGCTTCAGGACAGATGATAGATCTGATCACCACACTGGAAGGAGAAAAAGACCTGTCCAAATACACATTATCACTGTGAGTATGGGGAAAAGAAAGAGAACAATCAGAGAGAAATTATTATTGATGAACCTCTTTTTAGACAAACATGAAATGCTGGGTTATAAGTGAATGTGACTATAATAACAATGCAAAAAGAAAAGTTCTTCTGCCAGAGAGCAATATTACATCCTTTCTAGTTTCTATGGTGTCCAATCAGTTGTATTTTGTGAAACTTTGCTGGAAGCCAACATCAGAAGAGAGATAATTGCTTGCCTATTAGATATATAAGCGACTATCTTTTTGGTTTAAAATAAAAGATGTCTAGTGAGTTTGTTTGCTATCTTACAGCAAATTTTTGTGTGAGCACTGCTTGAGATTTTCAAAAGAATAAAATGCCAAGTTCTTTCTGGCTGGGCATGAAGAAGAATATGATGTGGAATTTGCTTGTTACCAGTTCCTTCTCTTCTAGCTAGCTGGCAATGTGCTATGTTTCATGCAATTTTATATATTCCACTTCAGTTTCTTGTCCATTATCTCTTTCTGTCTTGGAAATCAATACTAATGACTAGCATCCGGACATCTTCTGCAGGCATCGACGTATTGTTCAGTACAAGACTGCCTATTATTCATTTTACCTTCCAGTGAGTATTATTATTATCCTACATTTTTCGGTATAACCTCCTTATTTTTGGTTTCTTCCTTGCCCTTTTTTTCCTAGAGATACTAACGACAAATAGCTCTTCAGTCATGCAGTATTTCACACTGCTAGAATCTAATATTTTCTGATTGAACAAGGAAACAGATAATAAGACGCATGTAATGTGTTACTCAGTTTGAAATCACATCTTTACCTTTTAAACCACCCCCCCCCTCCCCCCTCTCAATTGAAAGTATGCCATGTTTCTAATGACTCTTCACTTAAAAGAAGTTATTTCTTTTTTATTATCTATTTGATTCATTTCCAATAGTCCTATTGGCTATCACACTGGAATATATGATCTGTTATTTATTTATGTATATATCTCCTCCTTACACAGGTTGCATGTGCATTGCTCATGGCGGGTGAGAATCTGGATAACCATATTGATGTAAAGAACATTCTTGTTGAGATGGGAACATACTTTCAAGTACAGGTAATACTTTGTTAATGTTAGCATAGGTTTTTCACCTCTTATCTTTCTTTAGACCATTTAGACTCTAGAATTCTGTATGTCTACATATTTTTGCTATTAGCTTGAAATATTTTTTAAAAACTGCATTGTAACCTATCTTTTCTCTTTCCTTTTCCCCTTTCATTTTAGGATGATTATTTGGATTGCTTTGGGGATCCTGAAACAATTGGAAAGGTGAACATCCTGGATAATGGATACTGGAAACATCAATTTCTCTTTAATCTCATTCTAGTTATTTATGGGACCAGATAGGTACAGATATTGAAGATTTTAAGTGCTCTTGGTTAGTTGTGAAAGCGTTGGAACGTAGCAATGAACAACAAAAGAAAGATTTATATGTAAGTGAGCATCTTATTATTCCCCGCTTCTTTCCTTATTTTCTGCCATGATTAGACTGCAATAAATCACTAATTTTTGTGCTATGCAGGACAACTATGGGAAGCCAGATCCGGCAAATGTTGATAAAGTAAAGGCCCTGTATAAGGACCTTAATCTTCAGGTTTGAACTTCATTTATATCTAGTTAATTAATAATTTTTTGGGAAAAGCTACCCTTAACATGCATCTTTGCAATATCAAGTTGTCAACATTTTAAGTGACCTATTAACCAAACAATAAGGAAAACAAAACTAAGATGCTAAAAAAAATAGCATTTCCACACATTTTGCAAGAAAGTCATGCAAATTAAAGTTGGAAACATTTCTGCATATCATGATAGATGTTGATTTTCTTTGGATTATTTACTCTCAATCCGAATGAATAGGCTGTATTTGAGGAGTATGAGCGCGAGAGCTATGGGAAGCTTGTAACTTCCATTGAAGCTCATCGTAGCAAACCAGTTCAAGCTGTATTGAAGTCCTTTTTGGCTAAAATTTACAAGAGGCAGAAGTAGAGTCGATGTAAGGCGAGGACCAAAATTGTTGAACATGCAATAGAAACTAGAGTCCTGATTTCTATCTAGAGCTGTATCATGTTCCGTGGCCTGGAATTTTTTAAAAATTGAATTTCTTCTTGTCCCTTTCGTTTTTTCAGTGATAAGATCTTGTTGTATTTTATCTTGTAAACTGTCTTGGGATACATACTTGTTTGACTATTAATAATTTCTTTTCTTCCGAATCTTTTGGGTCATTATTATTAGAGTTATATTATTTATATATTATATTTTTGCAATATTGTGTTATTATTATTTTTTCTCTATTTCTCTATTATATCAAATATTTTATTTCATACTTATTTTTTATCTTATAAAAAATTTTATAAATAGTTCTCTTATTGTTGTCATTTGTGGTTCAGTCGGAGTCCATAATTTTGCCAGGGAAAAGAAATATAAAATTAACAGAACGTTATAATGGCTATACTTGATTTTGAATTTTTAGAGATTAAAGTGAAGAGAGATAACTGTTAATTGAAATTAATAGATAATATTTTAATAATTTCATAATTTATTATATATTTGAATATACTTTATCCCAATTGAACTCTATACGAACTCGTCATCAAGTCCTAAATTTTTTTTGTTGATAAGACATCAAATCCTAAATTTTACACTATAAAATGCAGGCCGTTAATAATACTAACTATATGTGTTAATAAACTAACTATATGCGTGGAGGAGAGATGAAATAGGAAGGAAAAGAAATAAGACGGATAGAAATTAAAAAAAATAAATTGTGTTATGTAGCTAAATATAAACAAAAAGAAAGGAAATGTTGAAATTTCTTTCGGCTTATTTGAATGAGTGAAAATTTTACAAAAAAAAAAATACAAAAAAAATAATTAAATTTAACTCTAAAACATTTGAACTTTTCATCTTATTATTTTTTTTTTACATAAAATCTTATTTTTTTATTTTATAAAAATTATTTGATTTTTAAAAACTTTAAAAAAATACCAATCATTTTTGTCTTGGGGTGAGAAATGTTTTTGGTAAGACCCATTAATTCTTATTTCTCTCCTTTCACTTTTTTTTAACACATTCAAATAAAAGAAATACTTTATTTCTTTTATTTGAGGATAGTGGAAACATACAAAATTGATATGAAAATAAATAAAAGAAATTGAAAATTGCATGTAATAATTTTAACATTAACATGTAACAACAGTTATTTTTAACGTTCATATACCATAAGAGAGAAAAAGCAAAAACTTTTAGATTCTCATCTTAAATGTAATGTGTTGGACCTAATGTGGCAAACTATATGAACCAAACTTAAACTAATAAGACATAACATACAATATAATTGGTGTAACAAACTATATTAACCAAAGACACTTCATGTGTGTTAGTGGTTTATGCCCCCACAATTCTTCTTGTTATCGTTGTTATGTGCCTTTAGCCCATTTGCATGTTCGATATTTGTGAGTACTTTAGAGATTTTCCTACAATCCCATACAAGTGGCCTTATTTGACACTCATATAGGTAATTCTATCAAGTGTAAGCTGCAAATTATACACCACCAATAAGAGTTATAAAAAGCATTAAAAGCTTTAACTTCACATTAATGCAATGTCTAACACTTTCTTACACCATAAGAAAAGACTAAAATTAATTCTAGTGTTAACAGAACTAACAAGTGATCTTTTTTTACTCATACAAACCTTCTTCGTGAAATCTTCAATCACAAAAGTTGGGTTACCATCATTTGTTAATTTTCAATGGCTTAAGTCTCATTTCCCTTAATGTTTCATATATAATGTCAAGTTTTTTTTTTTTAATTTATATAATCAAAATACATGCATATATGTGATTTGTTATTCTAATAATAAATCCTTAAGTTTTAGTCCTCAAAATTACATGCAATAGACAATTTAATTCTTAAAATTTAAGGAGAAGATCTAGGCGTTTAGCATGATACCTAACCTCTGCCTAAAGATCACACGACAACAAACAACAAAAAGAGCCTGCACACCACCAAACTCAGGTCCTTCATCCGTGTCCATTGCTAGCCACACGAACCTTACTAACCACACAGTCGTCGCCCCATCACACAACTTCCATTAGTTGCAAAACCCTCTACATCTTTGTGACCATTTTACATCGATATGAAATTATTTTTTTAATACTTTCTTATTACATGGATAAATATCATGTTTAGTTTTATTAAATAATTTGAATTTTTTTTATAAATAATGTATTTTGTTCAATAATATTAAAATAATATAAAAATAGAAAGTGTCAAAAAAAGAGCGTTTAACAAAAAAAAATAAAATTGCATGTGATGAAACACCCATTTACCTTAATGTCATATATGTGCTAATAATGGGGGTCCAAAATGCCTTATTTAGGTATTGTTTGAGGTGATTTTTAGTTTTAAATTTTTATATTTTTAAAAATTAAAACCAAATTTTAGTTTCATTTTTTTTGTTTATAGTTTTAAAACTTGTTATCAATGTTTTAGTTTTCCTTTAAAAGCTAACCAAAAAGATTTGAGACTCTTCACATGATGATGTGATGAGAGGATCTAAAGTGAGAGTAAAATAGAATAAAAAAAGATTTAAATATTTTACAAGTTTTTGCTGGCTAAGCTTAGATTGGGCCATGATTGGATTAGGTTAAAAAGACAAAAATTTAATTTGTACTTAAAATTTAAAGCCCAAGTCCTATATTTTCTTGGATGGATTTAGGTCGGGTTGGTTGCAAGCTATAGCGGGTTAGGAAAAAAAATACTAGATTCAGTTCAACCTTCTAAAATGAGGACTATGCTCGGTCTACATGGGCATTTTGTGAGCTAAGCCTAAACTAGGCTAAAAAAGGCCCAGATTTAATTTATGCTCAAAATTTAGAATCCAAACTCTATATTTCATTAGGTACATGAGCAATAAAGGTTAGGAAAAAAAAATCTAAAATTAATTCAGGCTTCTAAAATCAGGTTAAAACCAAGTGAAAGCCCATTTTGTACGAACTTTTTGTGGGTTAAGCCTAGATTGGGCTAAAAAGGCTCAAATTTAGTTTGTGCTAAAAATTTAAAGCCTAAGACCAACATTTCATTAAGCAAATTCAAGTCGAGTTAGTCCCAGGCTCGATGTGGGTTGCAAGTTGTAGTAAGTTGGGAAAAAAAAAGCCTAAATTAAATTCAAGCTTCTAAAATAAGATCCAAGCTAGGTGAAACCTGATTTGTATTAGCCTTTCTGAAAGTTAAACTCGGACTAATGCGTGATCAGATTAAGCTAAAAAGGTTTAAATTTAATTCATGCTCAAAATTTAAACCTAAGCTCTACATTCATCAAGTGGATTTGGGTTAGGTCAACCATAGACTTGATGTGGGTCATGAGTTATAACTAATTAGATTAAAAATCTTATATTTAATTTGAGCTTCTAAAATAAGGTTGAAGCCTAATTTGTACCTTTTCTGGCTAAGCCCAAATAGGGCATGATTGAATTGGGCTAAAAAATGCCCATATTTAATTCGTACCAAAAATTTAAATTTTAAGTTCTACATTTTATTAAGCTAGTTTGAGTCAAGTTGGTTAGCTTGATCCATTTTGCTACAACTAGCTAAGACTAAATGGGAGATAGAGAAGACTAGATGAAAGGTTGAGAAAGGTGAAAAAAAGTATCGAAAAGGGACAAGGAAATTTCTAAAAACTTAAAACTATAACTAGAGATTTTTTTTTAATTTAAAAAATGAGTTAAAATGGTTACAAAATTCATTTAAACACTCAATTTATTCAAACAGATTTTGTTTTCAAATTTAAGTTTGAAAATCAAAAACTAAAAACCAAAAGGGAATCTTAGCATGTTTGGGGAATGAATTAGATAAGTTTTAAATAGCGATGATAATTGAATCAAAATTTAATGAGTATTTATAAAAATAATTATAATGGATAAGTTTTACTCGTTAAATGTGTGTGTTTTTAGATTTTTTTTTCATTTTTATCTATCTATTTACAAGGATAATAGAGATTAAAGAATATAATTAATATATTTATTTATGTTATTTTTTAATTTTTTTAATATGTCTTTTAATATTTTTTCTCTTTTATTAATGATAAATATGCAAGGTATTTAAATACTATGTAGAAATAGAAACACAATTAAAATTTTGTAATTAATATTATTTTAAATTTTAAAATGTACAGATAAATAAAAATAATAATTTTCAAAAATGGACAGATAAAAGAAATGAAGGCAATAAATAATTGCTCACAAAATTTTGTAACATTATAATATCTAATCTGTGCTATACTTGTATATAAAAGATTATTGGATTTTTTAATTAATTTAGATATTACATTTTAATAAATTTTAATTAAATTTATTGCTAAAATAATTGTTATTTTACTAATTAATAATAAATTACATTAACATATTTTATTTAATCAAATTGTGAATAATAAGTTCATATATAAATATATAAGTATTCATACAATATAGATATAGACACTCTTTGTTTCGGAAGAAAGAAATGACAAAAAAATTGAAATTTAAATAAATATATTTTTTCAAAAAATGATTTTTTATTTTCTTTTTAACTTAATAAAAAATTATTATTCTTATCTTTGTCTCCTTTTTTTTTTTTTTTCCCTTTTCTCTAGCCGGTAAAGAAAGACCATAAAATTGTTAACTACTTGAGTATCGATAAATATTTCATTAATATTTTCATTTTTTTTTTATCACTTTATATTATCTATCGCATTTATATTTTTATCTTTTCTATCTCTTTATCTTTTTGGATGAGTACTTGGTATGCATATTTTTGTACTACTTAGCATACAATGATGCCAGGGACATAGATCCTATTGATTGGGACCTTCCCTTTATTTTTGTTAATATTTTTTCTATTATTTTAGCTAGCGGTTATACTTCATTTTTATTTATTTTTACTGTGAAATTCTTCTTGATTAAACATAATTTTATTTGTATGGTTTTTTGACAAAATTGAAAAAAGAAGTAATTGGCGATTACTGTCGAGGGTTTCTGGCATCGATTACTTAAACAAAAAGATTTCATCATTCAAAAAATAAATAACAAATTCAAAATCTTCTTTAAGAAAATTGAAAAAAGAAGTGATTTTTTTTAAAAATAAATTGAACAAAACATGTAATAATTAGTTAGGCACATGTGGTGTATAACTAACGGAAAAATGAGCTCTTTTTTTCTTTTCCTCTCTATTTCGTTTGTTACCATGATTTTGAAAAAATAAATGATACTCTTCATTGTATGTGACACATTTCCATTTCATTTATTTCTCTAAAAGTTATGTTTGACAAGGTATTTCAGCTACCTTCTAACTTTTTTTATTAATGAAAAGCTTGTTTGGCCTTATTAGTAGTGTTTGGTAAACAACAATCTTTTTTTTAGTAGGTTGAAATAGCATTTTATAAAATGTTAGCTTCTAGTTTTTTATATTTATTTCATTTTTACACTTAAAATATTTATTAAATTTCCTTTTTATTTTTTTAAATAAGGTAAGATTTTTTTTTCTTTCAGTAATTTACACGTCCAAAGCAAAAATTCACCGACTAGCAATCGTCTTGCTTGGTCATCCTCTTTTTTGGTTGCTCTAGGTAATACTATTTTTTAATTTTTGTTAATTAATTTCCTAAAAGAATTGATTAATAAATAAAAAATACAAGAGTTTAAAATTAATTAAAAATTAAAATTATAAATATCTCAAAATATATGTTTATAAATAAAATAAATTAATATTTATACAAAAATATCATATAAACATATCCATTTTTGTCATTTAATATTTATCAACTGCTTCAACGTATAATTTTATCAAACAGTTATAATTTAATGAACTAGTTTAATAGTTTTCAGCTATCAACTATCAGCTTTTAGTTACCAGCTAGTTTTTCAATTTCTAAGTAGCTTTTTAACTGATTTTGCTCAACATAACCAAAATCATAATAATGAAAGAAATGAAGAAAAAAAAAAAAAAAAAGATCTTGAGCCCTAACTTACTGGAAGAAGTGGTGGAGAAGTAGTCAAGCAAGCTGCAACTTTTTCTTGCTTGACTGGTGGTTCAACTTGTATCAATTCTTTCTTTTCTGATATGATGTATTAATTCTTTCTTTCAATATTGGTTTTTGCGTATGAGGAATTTAACTCTACTTTTTAATTTATTATTATTAAGTATCAGTTTTATTTAATTATTCGAATCTACTTTATATTAAGGGAAACGACATAACATGCCATCTAATAATAATAAAAACGTATTTAAAAAAACTAAAAAAATATGTTGATAATGTTTTTCTTATGGAACGTGATCGGAAGGGGGGAAAAAACGCGTCAAGCACATTCATAATAGCCTCTCGTTTTTAATCAACGTTGACTGGACCCCTCTAGTGTCCCACACAACGTAATTCATGAAATAAAAAGACCCAGAGAAAGAAAATTCCATTACATTTGGTCGAGAGAATTTCGTACCTCCAAACATGGGCGGACGCAGACGCGGGAAAAATAATCCCGGTGAGCAGCAGCAAAAGCCGGAGGGCGGCGGTAACATGGAAGCGCTCGGATGGTCACCTACAAAGACACTGTGATGCTTAAATCAGTGAGTATAAGAAGTAAATAGTAAGGTTTAGAAAATGTACTTATAAGCATGAAATATCTTATGTATCAGAAAATTGATGGACAAAGTAGTTAAATGATTACCGTGGGTCCCGGACCAAGCTCAAAATGACTCCAAAACAACATTAATCACTAAAGATAGGCCAAATGTGTCATAACTTTGTTGCAAGGGTTTATGCTTGGATTAATCACTAAAAATAAATGAGTTTAACTAGTTATGTATTGACAAGTGTAAAGTAGTTTTACACTGTTATCTAATCGTAAATTACTATTTATTGTGTGTTTATTGACTTTTATAATAAATACTTTAAAAGTCATATTAATAGTGATTTTTGATTAAATAACATGTAAAGCTTTTTACATTGATAATACATGACAATTAAACTCAAAATAAATTTGTATTAGATAATCGATGGTATAATTTCAAACATGCCACTTGAATTAAGTTTTTTCAAACCAACGAGAAAATATTATTTTTTTAAATGACACCTCGCATGGTATAACTCTATCTATGATTGGATTTGGATTCTGTATACTAAAAAAATACGCCCTTGATGTAGTCAAACCCAAAGTACCAACACTTTATGTTTATGTATGTACAAGTCAGATGTAATTTAATATGAGTTGTTAAATGAAGATACACATTTTTTTGAGTGCATCGACGTTAATTTTCGACCTCGGTGAGTCTAGATTGACTTTTTTAGATTAAATAGTCATAATTTTAACCCTTTGCCCTTAGAGGGGGTTAGGCCGAGTGAGTGGCCTCCAATTGGACCCCATGGCGGAATTTGACAAAAGGGTGGCGGACTCTTCCACTCAATATCAAATTCATGAGCGCACGAAACAGAAAGAAGGGAAAAAAATAATCATAAGCATCTATCTTTACCCAATCTTCGGGAATAGAACATTTTTCGCACATAGAAATTTAATATAATTGCTTAAAGAGTATATAAGAAGGGTGTTCTCTGATAGGTTCATCTCGTTAATTTTTCGAAATTTTGTTATCACTAAATTTGTTTCTTAAAACTTTAAAATATTATCACGTTTGTTTAGGAAAAGGACTAAAATAGTAACATGAAATCATGAATTTAGTAATTATAATGTATTTTAAAAGATTAATTTGATGATACACTTTTTTTTTAAAGACTAATATAATGACCTACTAATTTTTAAGATTAATTTAAAGGTTTAAATATTTTTATTATTTAATAAATTTCTAAATATCTATTAATTAGTTTTGGCTAAACATTTTAAGATACATGTAAGTATTAAAAAATATTAACACACTTCTTAATATATTTTCTCTCATTAAATTACAAAAAAATGAGCTCAAATTATTAAAAACACATTACTTGTATTTCATATGTAGGTATAACTAACATAAAATAAATATTAATGTTGGTAATATTGACAAAGACATATTTAAAGTATTTAAAAATAATAAAATTTTATTGAGAAAAATATTTATTGCATGAAAATATAAAAATATAATAAATATTTTTCAAAATAAAAACTTATTATTTTAAATTATTTAAAATAAGTCTTAAAAACTGATTTTAAATTTTTTAAATCAATATTTGATGAGTAGGCGAAAAAGAAAAAGAAACTTGCCACATATAAGAATTAATCCTCTACATATATAAATTATAATAACTATCTTAAACGAGCGCGTTTTTAGCTGTTATTTTTAACGAGAGTTTTTTTAATTGTTATTCTTTAATGATAACGTTTTTAGGAATTTTTTTAGCCTCCTATCTCTTTCAATATATCATTTTTAATATTTTTAATTCTAAATTAAATTTCAATATTTTTTAAAATAAATTATCAATAATTAAAAATTAATATTGTATTACAATAATAGTCTATTATAAATTTAAAATATAATCTATATATTCAAAATTTTTATTTAGTATGAATTTTAATTATAATATAATTTATAAATTTAAAAATATTTATTTATTATAAATTTAAATTATATAAAATAAATATTTATTCTGTATAATATACATACTAAAATACTAATTATTTAATAACAGGAGAGTCTAAAGGTCAACGGTGGAGGCGCATGATATGATCACTGTAGATACTATCGAGGGTCCAACGTCATACGCGCCGTGGCTAACAGTTAAACAAAATGGGTCCATTTAATCGATGAAAAGTATATCTAACAACTTAAATTTTATTTGATTTTGTTCCATCTCCTTCTTTCCACAATTTCATATCCAAATTTTCCTTTTATTAAATAAATCCTACTTTTTTCCACCCTCGATTATTCATTCCATTAATTTTGAAACTTTAGGTTCCATCAATGTCTCCCTGATTATCCGCTCTCAAAAAATCTCTGCTTTTTTTTTTCCTTTAAATTTTTTCCTTCGTGCTTTGGTCGTTGACAAATTTTTTCTGCTTCTTTCTCAACTGTTTCAACTGCTCACGGTTAATTCGTCACACAATTTTAATTTTGAATTAGTTCTTATACGGATGAACAGTTCCGCAGAATTTCTTTTGGCACAACCAAGATTTTTGTTTTTGTTTTTATATGTTTCTGTCTGATTTATAGGTTAGTTTTTCTTCCGTTGGCTGAAGAATTTGAGTTGTGTTGAACAATTTGATTCTAATTTTTCCATTTTCAGTTCATTCTTTCTAATTCTTAGTCGTAAACCGCATTACCCTTTTGAAAGATCTTGCTGGGGTGTTCTATAGTTTTCAGGGTGCTAAAAAAAGTTGACTTTTTTACCTCAAGATTCTGGTTCCCTTTGAGTTTTATCGCGTGATAATGAAGCTTGTGGTTCGTGTGATTGAAGCAAAGAGCTTGCCACCGACGGACCCTAATGGGTTGAGTGATCCGTACGTGAGGCTACAGTTGGGGAAGCACAGGTTCAGGACCAAGGTGATCAAGAAGAGTTTGAATCCAAAGTGGGATGAGGAGTTTAGCTTTAGGGTGGATGACCTTAATGAGGAGTTGCTTATATCTGTTATGGATGAAGATAAGTTCTTCAATGATGACTTTGTGGGTCAGCTTAAAGTGCCAATTTCACTTGTGTTTGAGGAGGAGATCAAGTCCCTTGGCACTGCTTGGTATTCTTTGCAGCCCAAAAGCAAGAAGTCCAAGAACAAGGAATCTGGTGTGTTATGCTGCTGAACTGTACTTTCCTCTGCCTTATCCCATAGTTTGCTGCTTACCTAACATTTGAGTGGCCATGTTTGTTCTCTTTCTCTCTCACTCTCTCTGTCGACTAGCAGTTATGTTGTTTGGTTATTTATATGGTGGCATCAAATTGGTCCTCAAACGATTTTAGGTCATTGCTTGACATCAATTTTTTGCTAGTGAACAGTTACTTTTAGACTATCTTGATTTCAAAAAAGTATATCATTGGAGGACCAAATTGATGTAGTAATATTTCGAGAATCAAATTGATCTTTCAAAAACTTTCTAAGATGAAATGAGGGTTTTGCTCTCATTTTATTGAGTTAACCTCGTATTGTTGTTGTATTGGTTTTGTGCTTAATGTTGTGACTGGTAACATGGTGTAAATTGCCCTATGTCTAATTTGAGACTATGGAATATGGATTATGCATCTCAGTGTCATTCACTTAAACATCTTTTGGAAAATAATGTGGTCACGAACTGGGAACATGAATATATGAATCATGGTTTTGCTGTTATCTTGAACTTAAATTCTGGCATTTTTTTTCCCTTTTCTTGGCAGGTGAGATTCGTTTGAGCATATATTTTTCACAAAAGAATGCATCCATGGAGTCAAATGGTAGTGGTGATCTATTATTACATCCAAGAATGACAGAATCGCCTTCAAGATCTTCCACAGGCAATTCAAACTCATCTTCTCCTGTCAGGGAAGAAATTACATCTGCCAAGGATGAAAAATCTGGTACACAGAAAACAATAACAGGCAGGATTGCTCAAATCTTTAATAAGAGCTCTGATATGTCTTCAACCCCATCCCGTAGAAGCATTGACTTAGATCAATCTGAAATTAGTAAAGTGGAAGTCAGTGAGATGAAGGCTGAGGATCAGTCCTCTAATGAGACTTTTGAAGAAGCTATGAGAAAAATTCAGTCTGCGGATCAAGGCAGTGAAATTCCCAGCAATTTACCAGCAGGAGTGTTTATCGATCAACAATATGTTATTGCACCAGAAGACTTGAATGAGTTACTATTTTCATCAGATTCAAATTTTCTCAAGTCATTGGCAGATGTACAGGGTAATACAGAACTGGAAATAGGACCTTGGAAGTTTGAGAATGATGGGGAGATCCTCAAAAGATTAGTTACTTATGTCAAGGCTCCTAGTAAATTAATTAAGGCTGTCAAAGCCTTTGAGGAACACACATATTTAAAAGCCGATGGGAAAAACTTTGCTGTTCTAGCCAGTGTCAGCACTCCTGATGTTATGTACGGGAGCACCTTTAGGGTAGAAATACTCTATGTGATCACACCTGGACCAGAGTTGCCAACAGGAGAACAGTGTTCTCATCTGGTTGTATCGTGGCGAATGAATTTTTTACAGAACACCATGATGAAAGGAATGATAGAAAATGGGGCTCGGCAAGGCATGAAGGAAAGCTTTGATCAGTATGCCAGTTTGTTAGCTCAGACTGTTAAACCTGTTGATCTGAAGGACGTTAGTTCCAATAAGGAACAAGCTTTGGCATCATTACATGCCGAACCTGAATCAGATTGGAGGCTTGCAGTGCGGTATTTTGCTAACTTCACAGTAATCTCAACAGTTTTCATGGGGTTATATGTGCTTGTTCACATTTGTCTGGCTGCACCCAGCATAATTCAGGGGCTTGAGTTTGGTGGGCTTGACTTGCCAGATTCAATTGGTGAATTTGTTGTCTGTGCGGTCTTGGTTCTTCAAGGTGAACGCATGCTGGGTATAATCTCACGCTTCATAAAGGCCAGAGCACAAAAGGGTAATCTCACATAGTGTTAAGATACTTCACATTTCATCAATCTGGCTTTCCTTTTTCTCCCTGACTTAGTGTTGCTTTTAATGAAGTGACTATGATTTTTTCACTCTTGTCTTTTAATTGTTTAGTGCCTATTTACTTAATTTAATGCCCATGTGTCTGTGATTCTATTGACTTTTCTTGGTACTCCAATATTAGGTAGTGATCATGGAATCAAAGCACAAGGAGATGGGTGGCTGCTAACTGTTGCCTTAATTGAAGGAAGCAATTTAGCTTCTGTTGATTCTAGTGGGTTCTCTGATCCATATGTAGTGTTTACTTGCAATGGGAAAACAAGAACCAGTTCAATCAAGTTCCAGAAATCTAATCCTATATGGAATGGTGAGTATCATGTCATCATTTATTATTTTCTGTTTTATAACTCGGATCAAACCTCTGAATCCAGTGTATATATAACTCTAGTTTTCCTTACACAGGATCTGTATTTTATATGATTTTTATTTTTTTTTGGATAAGAATGTTGTCTATCTTTGCAGAAATATTTGAGTTTGATGCAATGGATGATCCTCCTTCTGTGTTGGATGTGGTAGTTTATGATTTTGATGGACCTTTTGATGAAGCTGCATCCCTAGGACATGCTGAAATTAATTTTCTAAAAGCAAACATAGCAGATCTTGCTGATGTATGGGTTCCCCTTGAAGGAAAGTTGGCTTTGGCATGTCAGTCTAAGCTGCACCTAAGAATTTTCTTGGACAATACTAGAGGAGGTAATGTTGCAAAGGACTATTTAAGTAAAATGGAAAAAGAAGTCGGGAAGAAGGTATGTAAAACACTTTGTCTTCTCTGTGTTGTACTCCTGTTTTGTCACCATTCTTTCTGGCTTATTCTCTTATTTAAAATAATTGTAGATTAATTTGCGGTCTCCTCAAACAAATTCAGCATTTCAGAAACTCTTTGGGCTTCCACCTGAGGAATTTCTCATCAATGATTTCACCTGTCATTTGAAAAGAAAAATGCCCCTGCAGGTGTGGTTATTCTGTTATGTGATGTTGAAATTCATGGTCTATTTTTCTACTTTGGTATTTACTGGTACATGTTTCTTTAGTATTTTCTCATCAAATTGTGAATATTTCTCTGCAGGGTCGCCTATTTCTATCAGCAAGAATAATTGGATTTCATGCAAATTTGTTTGGAAAGAAGACAAAATTCTTTTTTCTTTGGGAAGATATTGAAGACATTCAGGTCGTTCCTCCTACATTTTCATCAATGGGGAGTCCAATAATTGTCATAACTCTTCGGAAGGGTAGAGGTGTGGATGCAAGGCATGGTGCAAAAACACAAGATGAACAAGGCAGGCTGAAGTTCCATTTTCAGTCATTTGTGTCTTTCAACGTTGCACACAGGTAGACAAGGGACATTATATAACATCTGACAAACTTATTTCCTATATATCTGCAACTCTTATGAAAATCTTTCCTATTCTGTGTTTAGCCTCTCTTTTTATTAGCCCTGTTTGTTAGTGTCTATAACAACACCTTTAAATGTTTCCTTTTTGTTGATCTATTTTCTTGTGTGTTTTGAATCTAATCCTTTGAGGTTGTTCAAACAATGTATTGTGTTAAAGATGTCAGCATTGACAATTCACCTTGCAACTCTCTTGGTTGATTCATATCCAGACATTCTAATGAAAATTGTCAACTTTTATTTGTATCTTGACTGATATTATACCAGAACAGCATGAAAGTCCCTTTACCTCATCATGAGAATTTATAGCATCCTTGTCTATCAAATTTCATATAAATTATAATTTCGTGTAATTGTAATAATAATGTGTAAAAATAATTTGCATTATTTGTTTGTATGTAATTTTCATTTCTTGTAGTACTCAGTCATAATAAAAGATAAGTTACTTAGTAATGAAATAGGATGAAAAGCCATGCCATTTTGATGATTTTGGGTCTAATGATGACAAAGGTGTGGTTCCATAATTATTTGTAAAGTGCATGAATTGTGAAAAATGAGAGCTTGTTATATGGAAATATCTGAAGGTATTTCATTCCATTTATATTTGATTATTTTTGACAAAATCTAGTTGCTTCTCAATTTCCCTATTCTCCACATAGATATTGACGTGAAAATTGTCTTAACCACAAAAATATTTCCCTAGTTTTGGGAGGCTTTTCTTTGGCTCATCTTACTTCTCATATGAGGCTTATCCATAGGTGCTGGCATATAGAAGAAATTGTTTAAGGTATAGTGATAGAGAATAGTATAGAAGATATCATCACATCACATGTTACTAAGAAAATATTTCGGTGGTGATGTAGGACTATCATGGCTCTCTGGAAGGCCAGATCCTTGAGTCCTGAACAGAAGGTTGAGTTTGTTGAAGAAGAATCTGATACCAAAAGCTTTATAAGTGAAGAGAGTGGCTCATTCATTGGCCTGGATGATGTTAGCATGTCTGAGATTTATTCTTGTTCTCTTTCAATTCCTGTAATCTCTCTCTCTCTCTCTCTCTCTCTCTTAACACACAAACATACACACACACACACGTCCTAATCTATGCATGTTGTGCATTATGGCCATGACTGCAAATTATTGTTTCCTTATTCAACCTTTTTTTTTTCCAAAACTTTGCAAATGTTCCCATTTGATTGTAGTTCTTTTCCTTTGATTTAGGCAAGTTACCTCATGGAGATATTTAGTGGGGGTGAGTTGGACCGTCGGGTCATGGAGAAGTCTGGTTGTCTTAATTATTCTTATACCCCTTGGGTATCAGAGAACCATGATATCTCTGAGAGAGCAGTATATTACAAGTTTGAGAAGCGTATTTCAAGTTATAAAGGTGAAGTTACAAGTACTCAGCAAAGATCTCCCCTTTCGGATGGAAAGGGTTGGCTTGTGGAAGAGGTTATGAACCTTCATGGAGTTCCTCTTGGTGATTATTTCAATGTGAGTGAGCCAAATGAAACTTGTTTATAGACTTCCAGTGCCTGTTTGTTATATCTTTGTTTTCTATGATTTACCTGTTTTTGTCATCCTTTTGTTGGTTTTCACCTTCTGCACCACTTAGTAGTGTCTCCTATGTGCCACAGATACACCTTCGGTACCAAATTGAGGATTTACCCCCAAAAGCAAAGGGATGTAGAGTGCAAGTATTATTTGGAGTTGAATGGCTGAAAAGCACAAAGAATCAGAAAAGGATTACAAAGAACATCCTGCAAAATTTGCAGGAACGTTTAAAGGTGACCTTTAGTCTAGCTGAGAGGGAGCTTTTACCAAGATAACAAATGAATCTTCCTGGATTTGACTTCAACATATATTGGAGCTAGCTGAAATTCTGTTGGCAGAAATGTTATGTCCATTCACAGGCTTAGGCTGGAGTATATGATGCATCAGATCATAAGGTTCATGTGATTGTGCAGTTTGGGGTTGGTTTTCATGACAATCCTAACTTCATTGAATATCACTGGAAAGAACCTTGTAGTGTGGTGGGGGGACTTTTCAGAGTTATAATGATGCTGAAAATTGTGCTCTTTGGTTGGTTGCTTGCTACCAAGTTTATTCTTTAAGCCAGGTTACTAATAGGAGAGGTTACTTGGTTGTTCCATTGTACATGACTAGTTTGACTCTGGCTGAAGATACTCACTCAGATTTCCAACAGCAGTTGCTAGCAGTTCAAATTTTGGATTTGTTGTGCATTAGACATCTTATTACAAAGGTCAGCAACATTTTGTTGCATCAGTAATTAATTGTTAAAAAGTGGTGACAGTTGATATATGGGAAATGTTGTAAACGATTTTTTAGGCCTGCGACCGTCATGACATGAAGCACAGGTCCTTTATTCCTTGTAGATTGATTTGTTCAAATTTGAAATACATTCATTACATTATGGCCTTTTGACTTTGTGATGTAGAATTTACGTTAATTGCTGATTTTCTAACATAGCATTCTTTTATTCTGGTTTGAAACGATTATGTAAAAGTTTGGTTTAGAAAAAACACGGAAGAAGTATATTCTAAACTTGAGTTGTAGAAAATTGTTCGCAAGCATTTTAATAAGACGAAGAGAAAGTAGAACTCTTTAATGATGTAAGTTGTTTATGAGCTCTTTGAGCCATGTGGCATGAAACGTTTTAAGCTTCTTTATTGATAACTTAAATTTACATACATGAATTGTCTCAAAGATATAACATTGACAATTACATGTATACATATTATTTATGTAAATTGTTGGCCAAAGTAACACCATTGGTATGAATTAGAAGTTAGTGACTAGGCCAACAACTTGAATTGTAAGCTTTTAGTTAGCAGCTTATAAATTTTAAGCTAGATTATAAATTACCATGCTAGTTATAAGCTATAAGCTGGCTTATCAACTAGTTTTGCGAAACATAACTTTAACTAGGATTTGATTTAGATTTGATTTATATTTTGTTAGGACATTTATATGTTTTAGTAGGATTATATTAAGATTTGATTAGAATTAGCTCATATTTTCTTAGTTTTCTTATTTATATAGTTTTTTATTATTAGAGCATCTGCAACGACAGTTTCTAAATGTCCAAGTGCTTATTAAGATCAGTACCTCGTAAGAATTCACTGTTGGAGACTTATACTGTGTGGTTCTAAATAAGCAATTGGTGCTTATTTAAGCATAGGTGCTTATACCCTTTAAAAAATTATATAATGAGAAATTATGATGAAATATTAGGATGTGAAATTATTGGTGGGATCCATTTAGTAATTTTTTTAGAAGTACTGGTTGGAGAGATTGGGTATTTATAAGGTGCTTAAATTAAAAAAAGATAAAAATGAATGATATGTACAAGGAACTTATTTAAGAACCTCAGAGAGATATGAGTTGTAGATGCTCTTAATAATTATACATATATAAATAATGAATTAAGTGGAAGTAAGTAAGTAATTTGGTAAGTAAGTACTCTAATAAGTAAGTAATCTGATAATTATTTTTGAATAAGAATTTCTTCAAGTTTTTTTTTTCTCCATCCAACGGTGATAATCTTCCCCCCTTTATGAGTTGAGAAATCATATTAAAACAATATTGAGAATCATGTAGAAATTATTGTGATAAGTTTCTCTCTTTCAAGTTTTTGATTGCGGAATTCATGATCATCATTAGTTAAAGTCTCCATCTTGTTGTTCTTTAATGAACATGTTCCCGTGAAGAGTTTCTCTTACAATATCCAAAGTTTTTTATTGTAAGACATTTATAAGTTTAATATTTTTTTCCATACTTGTAACTATAAAAGGTGTTGAGTTGTGGTGTTTATAAAATTTTCGTATTTGATTTGAACATTTTTATTTTTTCTTCTACATTCTTATGTTATTATTGAAGTTTAAATTTTACTGATCGCGTCAATGTTACTTTGAACAACTTGTCGCCATTTATTAAATCGAAAATTTGGGCTCCTTGTGATGTCAATTACAAACAAGGATAATTTAAACATGTGAAAAATAACAATGTTGTAAAATTTTTGTTAAAATTTGTTGGATTTTCTTCCAACTTGGAAAATGAAAGAGAACATTCAAAGGTCTTGAAATTTACTTTTTGACCTTGAGACTTTAATATGCAACTTAGAAAATGAAGTTTGAAATTTTCAAGAGTGTCTGGAAATGTAAATATTTATTGACATCCATTAATCATTCTTAGAAGAAGTCACATTCATCTTCTATAAATAGGGAGACTTGTGAAGAGTTGATTCATCTATCCAAGCAAAGAAGTTCATCTCCAAGAGTGAGAATTATTTTATCTTTGAAAGAAAGAGAGTTGTGCTTCCACCATACTTGATGAGAATTGAGAGATAATCATCCTAATTAGGTGAGATTGAGAGAAAGCCTCTTATATCAAGAGAGTCAACATATTCCTACTTTAATATTGGAGATAATTTTACTTTACCCAGACGTATAGTTTTTCTTTGTTCACATTGAAAAGATTTTTCACCTTAAAATTTCTAGTGTTATTTCTTTTCTCTCTATACTTATTTTTGTTTCTACATAATGCCTATTATGAGTTCACAGTAGAAGGAATTTAGTTTGTTAATTCTTAACAAAATTGACAAATTTTTAATGAAGTAATATTCTTTCTAAAAAAAAATAAATCGTCCATGTTGAATCTTGTGACAAGTTTCCCTTTTTCAAGTTTGTGATTGCAAAATTCATCATTGATTAAAGTTTCCATCTTGTAATTTGTTAGTGAACATAGTCTTGTAAAGTGTAAGAGTTTCACCCATAATACTTTAAGTTCCTTCCTCTAATACGTTTATGGGTCTAAGTTTTCTTCTTCTTCTTAATTTAATGTTTGTTTAGAAGAATTTATTTATAGCTTATTTAGACTTATGATATAAATATTTGTGTGTTTAGGAAAGCTTATAAAAATAACTCATGGTATGTTTATAAGTTATTTTTAGCTTTTTTCAATAACCTTTCTATAATAACTTATGAAAATAACTTATAATTTACATGAAAACAATTTAACTTTATTTCTTCTTTCATTATAAAAACAACTAACGACTTTTTTTTTTGGAAAGAAATAACTTTGTTTAGATAAACTTCTTCATAAATACTTATAGAAAAAAAATAAGAAGAAAAATTGAATTGATTTTTTTTTATAAGTTAAAATTAACTTATGCATGAAGTTGAGAGAGTTTATATAAAAGTAAGTGTATAAGGCTCTGTTTGGATAAAACCTCTCAATAAGTATTTATAGGAAAAGAAAATAATAAGGTAAAATGAATTAAGTTTTTCTTATAAGTTAAAATTAACTTATGCAGAAGTTAAAATCAATTTTTGTAAAAGCTAAATGAAAGAGCTTTTATAAATTAGCTTATGCAAAAGTTAATTTTAAAACTTAATTCATTTTATTTTCTTATTTTTTTTCTAAGTGTTTAATGAGAAGTTTATTTAAAGAGAATGAGAAAACCTCAATTTATTTTATCTTTTTATTTTTTTCTATAAATTCTTATGGAGAAGTTTATTCAAACAAGATTTATATATAAATACTTATTTAATAATTACTTATTCAATAAGTTCTTTATTAAGCTAGTTACCCAAACAGACCCTTAAATATTTTCATATAAATCATGTTGAGTCATGGTGTATTCGAAATCATGTTGAGTCACGGTATATTCAATAAGTAATTTAAATCATGTTGAGTCATGGTGTATTCAAAATTTTCGTATCCGATTTAAACATTTTTATTTTTTTCTTCAAGTTTGAATTATACAAATTGCATCAATGTTACTTTAAACAAGGAGCTTCCATTTATTAAATCCAAAAAAATTGGGCTCCTTACGATTTCAATTACCAAAGAAGATTATTTAAACATATGAAAAATAACAACGTTGTTAAATTTTGGTTAAATTTTATAAGGGTTAAATTAATATGTAGGCCTTATAGTTTTATACAGATTTTAATTAAGTTTTTATAGTTAAAAATATATTTTTTTAATTTAAAAAGTTTGTAATTAAATACCTACACATTAACACTGTTATAACTCTATTAATTTATATTTAATTTAATTACATTTTTGGTTTTTTAGGTATTGCAATTATGCAATTTTAGTCCTCAATATTTTTCTAATTTACAATTAAGTCCCTCCAAATTTAGGCGATGATATGACATGCTGAGGTGATATGTGAATATAGGAAAAAAAATAATAAAGTGTTAAAGGTGAGGATTCAACCCCCACCTTTGAAATCCACCAACAATACAAAAACTAGTAAATTAATGGCTTTATTCGATACATAAATAAAAATTATATTATATATAACTTAAACAAGAGACTAAAATTACACATATATTTATTATTACTAAATTAAATAATATTAAAATTATATAAACTAATAATATTAAAATTAAAATTAATAAATATAATAATATAATAAATATAAATGAGTATATATTTATTGGATATTAATAATATTAAAATTAATAAATACTAATAATATTAAATTTAATAGTAATAAATATAAAATAATAATATATACCAAGAATCAAAATTACACATATATTTACTACTAATAAATAAATAATATAATATTATAAAACAAAATAGACTATAACTTATACTTTTAATACTATATATCTTAATTATAACTTAATCACTCTACTTTAAATATATTTTTTTTATAAATTGTGTTGTTTTAATTTTTTATTTTTTCTACATATTTTAGTGACTGAAATAAGATATTATTATTGATGAAATAATTTTTTATAAATATTTCACTAAAAAAAGTATATTTATACCATATATTTTCAATTAACCTTCTTCTAATGTATTTATATCATATTTAATATATTTAAAATTTTCTAGAAGTTTATTAATATTTACTAATTTATATATATTAGTGAACTTTAAGGGTGAAGATTCAAACTCCATTCATGCTAACAAGTATATATTATTAATTTATATTTATTTTAATATTATTAATATCCAATATAAATATATACTTATTTATATTTATTAATATAGTTTTTTTGTAAAAACCACAGGTATTCTCCATTAGAAAGTAGTTTTGCTCGAGCCGAGTATGATCACTATGAGCAGCAAAACTCTCCCTTCGAGTATTTAACCCAATTGCATACTCAGGACTTGAACTCGAGACTATTGATTAAGCTAAAATAACCCTTTGCTAGTTATTCTACGACCTTGGTGATTAATATTAATTTTAATATAATTAGTTTATATGATATTAATATTATTTAATTTAGTAGTTGTAAATATATATGCAATTCTATTCTCTTGTTTAAGCTATAGATAATATAAATTTTATTTATATATTAAATAAAATCATTAGTCTTGTAGTTGTAGTATTATTAATAAACTTCAAAGGTGGGTGTTTGATTCCTATCTTCAACACCTTTATTAATTCTTTTTCTATTTTTACATATCACCTATACTTAGACTTGATTATAAATAAAAAAAAAAGTTGAGAGACAAAAAGTGCAATAAAGTTATAATACCGTTAATGTGTAAGAATTTAATTATAAACTTTTTAAACTATAAGGATTTTTTTAAGTATTTTTAATTATAGAGACTTAATTAAAAATTTTATAAAATTATAGCAACTTTGAATTAACTTAACCTTTTATAAATTTTAATTAAGTAATTTTTTTTCTAAGAAAAATAAACACTTGAATACTTGAAGTTGATCTGATTCTTGTGTCGGATATACGTATTCCCATTTCCCACCAATACTGAACTCGACATCATGGGTAAGATTGGGATTGTGCGGAGAGATATTGGTAATAACATCATTATAAACAAATAATATGCACTATTACCATATTAAACTAGAAAATTAAATTCAGCATTTCTCTTATTCTCTCATTGTTTTTCTACTCGTTAAAGACGCAGCGTTCTAAAACCCTAATCGGTAAGATTCTCCAACTCCCCATTTCAGCAATCAATTCACGAAACCACGAAAATTGTCCCTTTTTTCTGGATTTTGATTATAGGTTGGAAATTAGACTTCAATTTACTTCTGAATGGCTACGATTATGGTTATATTCCTTGTTAGATTTATCCCCAGTTTTATAGCAGATTAGTACCATATTCTTATTCTAGGGTACAATGATTCTAGCGTTTTTTATTTTCGGTTACCCATTTGTCTTATAATCACCATGTGCTCTTTATTTTCCTTTGAGCGAATTTCTATGTTGTGATGTCTGTCCCCTTACTTACAAGGTATGTTTTGGATGTTGTTTTTTTTTTCCCCCAATAACCTTTTAGGGTTTGTGCAAAGAGAGCTTTGTAGCATGTTCTTAAGGTATGTTTTAAACATTGCTTGTTTTATTGGTTCCTTTTGATGTCATGGTGGCATTGTGATGCAACATGTTTGAATGCTCATACTGAGAAGGAGCTCATCTGGTAAGTCCATTTGAAGAGGATGTATGGAAGGGCATCAGGTCTTGATAGGTTTAAGAAGGCTCAGACTTTGGAACCATTCTCTGTTTCTGTCAACTCGTCTTCCAGAAATGGCGCCCAAACCTCTAGTAAAGTAGTTGGCCATTCTTCGGCTTGGCCTCCGCAGTCACAAGCTTCTGCTCACCAATCCCAACATCAGCAGCAACATGCTTCTCAGAAGGCTGTGGGAGTGGAGGCAGCCCCATTGTTGGGGCAGAATCAGCAGGCAACTCAGGTTGGGGGAGGGCAGTCCACGTGGCAGCCACCGGATTGGGCGATTGAGCCACGGCCAGGTGTTTTTTACCTGGAAGTTTTGAAGGATGGTCAGGTGCTAGACCGGATTAATCTGGACAGACGGAGGAATCTCTTTGGGAGGCAAATCCAGACTTGTGATTTTGTGCTTGATCATCAATCTGTCTCTCGCCAACATGCTGCTGTTATTCCTCACAAGAATGGGAGGTTAGAACATTCCTCTCTTGTCCTTAATATTACTAGAATGGATTCACTACTTCGCAATATAAATATCACTGTCATTTTCTTTCTGAATTACATGTTCTGAATACATAGTCTCAAACCTTAAGTGGTCAAACAAGTTAATTTCTGTTAATCAGCCATTCCTAAAAATGAAGATAATTCGCGAGGCACTTCAGTCCTTTAAGATATTAAACTACAATTATTTATCATAAAATTTAGGAATGACTATTCAGTGAACCAAAAGGGACTTTGAAAGGAAAATAACCATTATCTTCCATGATTGAATGGCAGACACATGCCGTGTTTTTGGAGTTCACAGATTAGTTATTCTCTTTTTGGGTGTAATTAAGTCCTGTGAAAATTGAAAATCCCTTGCAAATTATGATTCATTGCCATTAACAATTTTTTTTATTACAGCATATATGTAATTGATTTGGGATCTGCACATGGTACATTTGTTGCAAATGAGCGGTTGACTAAGGATTCACCAGTTGAGCTTGAAGTGGGACAATCTTTGCGGTTTGCTGCATCAACAAGATCATACATATTAAGAAAGAATGATGCAGCCCTTTTCCCTCGTCCTCCACCACCAACAGAGATTAATTTCCCACCACCTCCTGACCCGTCTGATGAAGAAGCTGTTGTAGCTTACAATACGCTACTGAATCGTTATGGCATCAACAAGGCTGATCTAGTGTCCAAATCTGGTGAGTCTGGTAGTGCAGCAAGTGGCAAAAATAAAGATTATCAATCTGAAAGAGCAGCTAAGAGAATTAGGAAAACAAGAGTTGCCTTCAGGGATCAAGTTGGGGGAGAGTTAGTTGAGGTTGTTGGAATTTCAGATGGTGCAGATGTAGAAACAGAACCTGGGCCAGTTGGTGTTAAAGAAGGAAGTCTAGTTGGTAAATATGAATCTCTTGTACAGATTACTGTAATACCAAAGGGAAAAGAGCAGTCCTGTGCTAAGGAGGCAGATTCATCCCAAAAAGGTGTGACTGATAAACTACAAGAAGTCTTAAAAAAGATCAAAACCCCAGTTAAAACCGGGATTTATGATGACCTCTATGGAGAATCGTTATCTGACAAAGTTGGATCTTCCTGGGCATATTCACCTGCACACAATACTTTTGAACAAGTTCCAGATAAGGAGGATGATGAAGGGAGTGGAAAATCAGACAGTAATCCTAACACTGTTGATGGAGATGACGATGATTTGTTTGGGTGAGCATTGAACTTATGCAGACTGGGTATGAGATAGATTTGTAGTAGTATGAGTTTGACATCATAGGGAGTTGAAAACATGCAAAATATTATGTTGCATGCTTCTTTTGTCGTCTGGAGTTAATTGTTCCAATGCACCCATAATTATTGATGTTTTCTGCTGCATGCCCCCACTTACTCTAAAAGACAGCAGGTTCATGGTTAAATGGAGTGTTATCCTTGTATGGAGCCATTAAATAGTTCATTTAAGTTGTGGTTTGTCAATGTAGTATTTTCTAATATGCACATACTGACATGTCATCACTAATAAGTCATAAGGATTGACCAGAAAGCAGCATGGTCACGGAGGAGCAAATGTTGATTTGAGTTTTGGATACTACAAATCGATTTGCTGCCAACTTTGAAGCGTGTATGCGAAAAAAAAAAGAAAAAGGAGTTGTACCCGCACTGTTATGTACCAAGTTGTGGTTTGCTCTAGGTATCCCTCGGTACATATTATGAGGAGTGCTAGTAAGACATTTTTTGATATACTCTTTTAAAACATTTTTTATTATTAGTTAAAATTTATTGAAAATTATAAAATCATGAATGAGAGTTTACTAGATAAAGTGAGATTTATAATTTTTAATAAATTTTAGTTAATAATAATATATTTAAAAGACTGTTAAGAGTTTGAGAGTGTATTGCCTCCATTTTTTATCACATATTTATCTAAGTTTTTTTTTTTCTTTTTCCTTTAAGCAATTTTATGAGTATGTGGCTTTGGTGCGTGACGTAAGTGTTTCAATGTGTTTGGAAAATAGTTGAAACTAATTGACACAAATGTTTTCTTCAACAACTCAGGCTATGTTTGGATTTCAGTTTGGGATCTTTCAACACATTTTTACTTTACTAAATTCAGTTTTCTATCATGTTTGGTTGTCTTTCAAAATAAATTTGAAAATTCAGTTTACTAGTAAACTAAGTTTGAGTTGGAAGCAACATAAAGGTTATTTTTGAAAACTCATTTTTCCTTAATTAGTATATACGCAAGTGTAAAAATATTTTTGATTAACATTATCCAAATAAATTTCACTTTGTCAACATACTTTTGAACAAAAAATATCCAAATATAAATTATATTATAATAAATTCAGCTTTTTTATTTATTAAATTTGAGTTTACAACATACTTTTAATTTAAACTTATGTTTGCAAACTTAAACCCAAACATGTACTCACTGATGTTTCTTTTTACGTTGTGTCTCGGAACATGTAAATGGACGTTTATTGGGTTTCAAATAGTAATGCAAACACACTATTAGTGTGGTTGGGTATGCCTTGTGTAAGGCTGACAATGACTTTTTTGGTGTAGTGCTTGTTTTCCTCAGAAAACTATGACTTCCATTATAGCTCCATGTCTCATCCCTAATTCTAAAGTTGTCAAAGTGAGCTAACCCAACTTGATGAAAAAAGTGAGTCAGGTTGGCCAGCTCACTTTTTGGTGAGCCAAAAAATTATCAACCCAACTCAACTCACCACAGGTTGGTGGGTTATATGGGGTTGGCTCACCCAATATGAATTTTTTTTTAAAAAACAAATATAAAATAGCTATTGTGCAGTACAAACGAATCACGCACAAACCTTATATGTCAGTATAATAGTTGTTTCCAGTCATTGAGCACAAACCTCATAATTCAAAAAAGTAATAATAAAAGGAAAAGAAATGTTGCTAGAGAAAAAGCAACAGTCAACAGAGAGGGAGGAATAGAGAGCAACAAAGCATGCAACAAACCAAAATACTCAATAGCCACGAGAATAGAGCACACAACAACGTGAATACAATGTGAGTTGATGTGCGTCGTGTGTTGCCGCTGATGTGCCAAGAGTAGAAACCCTAACATCTCTATCTAAGACTTTGTGCGAGTCTTGTATAGTTGTATCGGGTTGTAACTTGTAAGTTTAATTGAGTGTGAGTTGCTGTTTTTTTTTTTTTTTTTAATATACACCTAACTTGAGAGCTAGCCTGGCTTACCCTAGGTTCAATCCGAGAGAGCTATGAGCTAAGTGAGTCGGGCTAATTTTAATTGACAATTGTAGTTAGATTTTTTCAACCTAACCCGACTTACTACTCGTGGTGAGCTGGATTGGCCCTTGAGCCACACCTCACATTGACAGCTTTACCTAAATCCTAAATCTTAAGGGTATTTTCAACAATGACACATACTGACATTATTTTTAAGAATTTTAGTAACTTTTCACTCTCAAGGAGCAACTTTTTAATAACTTAAAATGGGTCTCACAAATTATTGCACATTTTTGTATTTTTTTAAAATGGGTCTTATAAATTACTTCTCAATTATTTTTTAATGATTAAGAACTAGTTCTTATATAAGAACGGTTTTTACATGTGACATTCTCTTCATCCTTCTCCAATAATAAATCAAGTTTAGAACAGTTCTTAATTTTAAGAACCCACCTAACAACTACGGCCTAAGATCATGTAATTGTTCTATGTGCGAAGAGACCAACTATGCTAATATTTAGGTGTAGAATTTAGAGTATAATAGTATATAAATGGCAAATATCAACAAACTCAACGGTTCGAATAAATCAGAAGTTTTAACATGAAATCACTTAATAAAATAGGAGAAAACAAAATGATCATATTTTATGAAAAAAACTTTTAAAATTGTTATTTCTACATATTTTTTCAGAATAGTGTGCTTGGTTGGGTGTCACAGTTTAGATGTGAGTCATGTTGAAGTAACTCATACTTGTTTTTTGTGTTATTTGAGAGATTTTAATGTGAATTTGGAAGTGAAAATGGATCTTGGAAGCTTATTCAAACATGGACAGAATTTGGAATGCAAATTGGCAATGGAAAACACTTGGTAGCCCTTGAACACCTTATTTTTCTACGAATATTCTACTCACCTTCTTACCCATAGTTTCTAATTTGCGGTTGAGATGACCAAAAAGTGAAAATGGAAACCGGAAATAAAAATGGAGAGGTTAATGAGGTAAATAACCATGGGAAACACGATAACCAGCATAACTTATTACTAAATTCAATTTTCGCTGTGAGTTTTTGTCCTTTGTTTTAATTCCAGGACACCAACCTACACTCAAAATTTTAAAAAGAGTTTTTAAAAGTTCATGAAGTAATTTTGTCTTAAAAGCGTTTTGCTTTCAATGTTTAAATGCATTTTGGACACACAACAAAGTCATTACAATCATTCTAAGTGGTCATGCTTTAGAGGGGCAACGAAGTTTTTTTCTTCTTCTTAAATTGCCAGCATGATATTTTGTCTTTCGTTTTGATTTGGTATAACAACTTAAGGACAAAACTCAGATAAAATTATTTGAGTGTTTTAATAGTGATTATCTAATTTAAATTTAAATTTTATTTTAGTAAGTTATGTAATTAAGATGGACATTAAAAGTTGGTCTTACAGCCTAATTACACTCCAACTAGGGAGTCAAAGAAAATGCTGCCACTACTAGAGTCCGTCAAAAAGACAACAGAGCCAAATGATCCAAAATATGGACAAGTAGAGGAAGCGATAAGCATGTTTGGTTAAGGCATCAGCACAACCATTGTTCTCTCCGAAGAGCAGCAGAAATGTTGATGGGTTACTTCAGTTTTTCTAATCATTGAAACAAGCACAACACAGAAGTGACACGGTTCAAACACAACTTTTCTGTATCCCAAGTCATAGGCCAACTTTTAGTCCATGGTATATTTGCCAACCTGCTTCTCTTGAAATAATTTTCTGCCAAAAGATAATTATACTAAAGCTTCCTCTGAGAATGTAATCTCCATCCCCTTTTTTTCAGCATTCTTCATACCCACCATTTTGATCAAGCTGCTGATTAAGATCATATTCTTCACATCTAATGTGCTAATAGCGAATAAATGTGAATTAATTCATGTATGATTAATTTCTTAAAAAATATTTTGAGTTATTTATATACGACTACTTCATATTATTGCTTTATAATAAGCATGAAAATAATATTGAGCTAGAAAATAAATAAAAAATTTGCTAAATAACGATGTATCCTTTTGTAGTAAATATGTGAAAAGAATAAGTCTAAATAAAATATTAATTCTAATATCACATCCAATATATTAGATTACAAATAATAAAAAGGTTTAATACATCAGTTGGTCCCTAAACTTTTAAAGAATTTTTAATTAGGTCCTTGAATTAAAAAAATTTGTAATTAGGTTATTGATCTTCTACAATTTTTGTAATTGAATATCTAGAGTTAGTTTGTAGCAGTTTGAAACCACCAGAAAATTTACAATTTGTGGCGACTTTACTACCTTCAAGGACTCAGTTACAAAAATTATAAAAGATCAAGGACTTAATTACAAATTTTTTTAGTTTAAGGACCTAATTAAATTTTTTTCAAAAGTTTAGGGACCAATTGATGTATTAAACCTAATAAAAACATACATATGAAATAACTATATAATTATATGCAAAATGTGTATGTCTGAGTAGTAATTAATCAGATTGTTAATAAAAATTATATTTTGTTTATATGATTTATATACTAACATATTTTCATGTAAATTTTTCATCTATGTGCAATATATGTACTTATTTATGTGATTTAGTCATTAATAATATTGTATGTAAACGTTTTATTTTCATATAATGTAAATATTTATCAACGTGATTTAGATATTAATATGTATTCATTGACAATTTAAGTATGCATATGTTTTTAAACAAATTTTTCATCCTCGTGTAGTATGAATGTTTATTCTTATGATTTAAATATGAATATACTTTCAAATATAAAGTTTCTACACCGTGTAATATAAATATTTAAGTTTAATTACACTTTTGGTTCTCTTATTATTGTTATTTTGCGAATTTTATCCTCCCATTTTTTTTCCGTGAATTTGATTTGTCATTATTTTAATTGTATAATTTTGGTTGATCCGTTAACTTGATTTCTAATATTTAATGGAAATGTTGACGTGATATTCTATTACACAGCCACGTCAGCACTAACCAATACCACTGATTCCTAATCCCAGCTTACATGATTATTGATTTCTAATTATGTATCTATTGGTCGTATGGATTGGAAATTTTGGACCAACATCCATAGCATCGCATTGATCTAAAATTCTTGGATAAGTTATTGTACCTATCTGTTAAGTGTTTGGCAGTATATTCTCTTTCATTTCATTTGTATATCCTGTGATGTAATTTTCTCACCTCTCTATATTTGTTTATCTGTATACATATTATTGGATTTAAAGACTATAGTTGTAATGGCTTCCCATTTACCCATTTGTCAATTGGATGTTGAATTCGATGATGATGATGAGTGGGAGTTTGATAGAGCTGATAGGGAGTTCGTCTATCGCGAGATTGCTACCTTCTTTGTCACCAATATATTCATGCCTGAGTAGAATCCGTTCTTGCTGTCGTCCAGGTTCTTCATCCGCATGATCTTGACATTCACTTATCTACCTACATCGTCCCCATCCTAAGAGTCTGTTGGCTTTGGAGAGAGAGTATTTTGTTACTATGATATGACTACTTGTTTCTTGTAGGGACTTTTGCGATATGTTCTGCATGTTTAGCATATATGTGTATCTAATCTCTTTCCTTTTGATTTTGTATAGTTAGGTCTAGTTAGACTAGACGACTAAGAGTAGGCATTCAAATGTGGTTTGCTATCTTTCTGTACTTGGAACTCATGTCTATATTCAGATTGTGAAGTACAAAGTTGTAAGCTTGTCACTTTGAGATGTGTGTGTGTGTGTGTGTTTTATTATTCTCATGGTACGTGCCTTTTATTGTTTTTTATTTTCAAGATTATTCTCATGAGTTCTTTGCTATTAAGAGAATACACACAATTTTATTGTGAATGTTGCATTTGGTATCTAACGTCACACCTTACATCATCCATTGCTTAACCTCTTTGAGCTTAATATTACCCTTTTGTTATGTTAAATTAGTTAATTAAAAGGCAAAAGACGAAAAACAATTTTATCCTTTTTTCCTTAGAATCAATAGATGTACAATTAGATTAAAAGTAGGGCAACAAACTAAGTTTGGGGTTGCTTTACTCTTTTGGATACGAAAAAAAGATGTACATTTGCATCGTATTGGTAATTCTAGAATCTTGACAAACCTATGATAGAAAAGGACAACTATTAATGTTGATAGTAAATAATAACCCATACAAATTAAAGTAAGTGAAACACTAAATCTTGTGAGGAGATGTAAAGATAATTCAATTTGCATTTAGTAGAGCTAAAGTTCGGTGTTACCTTAAATTGCTATGGGAGACAAAGTTGACTCTTAGAGAATAGGTGATTTGATTGTGTGTCGTGTTTGATTTTTATAAATTGTTTTGGTTTGTAACTTAGTGTAGAAGAATTTTGTAGGAAAAAGTGAATTAAAAAAAACTCTACCCATTTCCTAATTCTAATGTGTTTGTTTGAGGACAAACAAAATTTTAAGTTTTGGGTGGTGATATTCTCTTGGATTATCTATTTTGTTTCCTATTATTTTAAATGAATTTAAGTTGATTATTTTGATTTTTTTAACTTAGTTTGTCCTCAAGATAATGAATTTTAGAATATTAAAATGGAAGAAATTGTCTATTTATTTTTTATTAAATTTAATGAGGAATTTTTATTATTTTCTTATATTTTGATATTTTATTTTAGGTAATAGAGAAAAGAGATTAGACTCCAATGGATTAAGAAAAAAGGTCCAAAAGAACAACCTAAAAACGCATAAAAGTTTATCCTTTAAAAGCATTGAGCCTTTTCTCTCCATGATTAGACATTCAACCTACATATAAAAAGGATCTCTCTAAGAACTCTACGAGTATAAAAAGGTGAAAAAGGGTGGAAGTTCATGTCTCTTTAAGAATCTATGTTCTTCTTTATCTTTTCTCTTTTTATTTGTGTTTTTATTTTCTTTATGTCTAGCTAAACCCCATTTTGTTGGGTTGAGTGGATTTTTTTGGATCTTGTGAACCCTTGATTTGGGTGATTAATAAAATTTGTTTTCTTTGTATTTCATGTTCATATTTTCTTTTCTTAATGTATTCTAAGAATTAGTCAACCTTAGAATGATTTTTTATTCATATATTAATTGGAAATTAATGTATGAAGATACTTTGAAAATTTAACCTTATGATTCTTTAGGTTAAGAATAGTCATTAACACTTGCTACCATTAGGGATTATTGATCTTTAGGCTTGTTCTTCTTTAATTTCACTTAAGAAATTAGGATTTAATTAGGAATAAAAGTTTATTTACCTAAGAAATTAGGGTCCAAATAAATTAGTGAATCTAATAGGAGAGTTAGAGAACCAAATTGAATTAACCCCAGTTTAAGATTCATAGGTGAGATTTTTCACTATATCTTTCAAATTTTTACAAAACTCCACCAAAAATACCTTTTCTTGAATCTTTCTATGCATTCACCATGAATACCTCATCAAGGCTTAGAGAAGACCATTTAAGATACCTCACCTACAATCCCACTAAAGAGATACCATACTCTCAAACAAAGCCTTACACAAAATTCAAAATGAAATCACTTAAACGTGACGGATACACAAATTGAGAATCTAAATAGCCTTTTCTTAAACTTTTGAGAGAGTCAACTTAAGAGCCCATCAATATTTCAAAACTTGATTGTATTGATGTAAAAACATGTTTTTCTTTCACTTTTCATAGATGATATGAAGCCGATGAAAGGCAATCACTTATATATCAATTAGACTTTGAAACCATAGTTTTCTGTTATTTTTGTTATAGACACTAATGTAATTGATTATAGTCTCTTGGTCATCGATTGTTACTTCACATAATATATTAAAATAGAATCAAACCATTTTTCTCATAACTTTGCTTATTTTTGTAATCTATTATGAGTTCATGTAATTGATTATATTGTTCTAAAGTTTTGGAAAACTGTCAAGAACAATTACGTTCATAACCTATTACAACAAAACATGATAAATTTCATTATCCAAGCCTTAAGAACATAACTTCCTTTATTATTAACATCTATAAGACTTCAATTAATCTTTTAACCAATGTTTTTAAAATCGGATTGGTCATTAAACCAGTCAAGCACTGGTTCAAGGTTTAATGGTTCAAATCAAATATGTCATAATACTTAAGTCTAAGTTTCAATAATACACATCAACATTTATTGATAAAAACAAGTTTATATTTAGAATAAAATAGAAAATGACAAATACTTTAGGTTGATTTTCATTTTTTTAAGATAAAAAATCAAAATGATGTTGTATTAAACATTTTCATTGACCCATTGTGAACTAGTTTTTTGACCGATTTTACTAGTTTTTGATTGATTTTTGGTTCTTTGACCAATTTTTCTTCAAACTGGTTCTGTGGATTATTTGAACTAATTAGGTGACTAGTTCATTGGTTTTTCGGTCCGACTGGCAAGTTCGGTCCAATTTTCAAAACATAGCTTTTAACTAATTAGTCAACATCACTTAACAAATGAATCAACTAAATTGATTTGCTTATTATGTGTTTGATTGATTTTAATTCCAAAATCAATCTTTGAGATTCTTTTAAGTTGATTTTGATTAGGCTCATGATCTAAACACCCGTCAAAGTAAGATAAGCGCAAGAAACCTAATCAAGACTCAACATATGCACAAAACAACAAATCACAAATAAGTACAATTCTTCAAATCTTCACATCAAGTGTGAAGTCTTCATCAAAACACAAGGATAGAGCTATTAGTTGTTGTAGGTGGCCTTGCCCCAAACTTTTTTAATTATAAAATGTTTTATATGTATATTAGGAAACTATTTTTATTTGGTATTTTTACTAGGGGGTCTGATTGTAAAAATAATGACATTTAAGTGTTGTTTATCTTTTTTATTTTTTGACAAATATTTTATTCTTTTTTATAGTCTTTATTGTAGAGATAATAGCATTTTTTTTTCTCTTTTTAGATAAAATATTTGAGTATTCTTTATTTTTCTTTCTAATAGTCTTTTCCTTGTATAATTCATTATTGTTATTTGAAAAATTATAAATGATTATATTTGCAATCAAATGACTTTATTAGTCTCTCCTTTATATTGATTTGATTATATTGATTGATAATTAAGGGCTATTTATTAAACTTTTCCCATGGAGCAAATTTATGAACACTATCCAAGGGATAGATAACTTGAACATTGAGACATATATATCAACAAATATTCTCTCTTCCTATCACCATTTTTCCTATATTTTCTTTGTTTTTCTTGTTTTGTCTTTGTTCTTCTTGTCATTGTTTACAAGGCTCCATTGTGCTTTTGGTCTCAAGTACATGGGTCTAAACACATTGTTGTGTAAACCTTGGAAAAACAAGCTAGATATTGGGTTGCACTATAAGTTTCCTAAAATTTACTTTTAAAGCATTAATCTTTGCACAAAAAAAATTCTTCTTCTATTATCCAACAATCTGAAAGCAAATTCTTTTTTAGCGATTGTTGGCTACATTTGTCGTAAAGGATATTTTGGTAAGTAACATAATTTATTCTAATTTAGTAGATTTTTAAAACGTAATTAATAGGACTTTTTCATAAAAAATTATAGTTAACATAGATACTAATTTTTATTATAAATTCACAAAGGTTCTTGGTGACACATGAAATTGATCAATGATATTTGTAACTTGAGTCTTCAAAAAAGATTTTTGGTTTGTCTTCAATGTAAATATATTTTCTATTATATGTTCTTGGATCATTTTGGAAAATACATAATCATGTATATAGAAATTTGTTGGATGGACTTTAATTTTTATAGTTGGCTTTCTAACCTGGCTCCATCCCTAGTTTCACATAAATTAAGTGAGCAAAAATTCAAAAATAAAATCCTAGCCATATAGAAAGGGGTGCCACTTTTGGGGAGGAGAGAGGTTAATTTTTCAAAAAGAATCTCCTAAAAAGGCTATGCAAAGTGGAATGTCATTTATGTGTGAGATTGTTCTTTCCTTATTAGCAAAAGTTCAATTTCTTATAGAAAACAATGCAAAAACTTGCCTTTGTGTTGACTTTTGAATTCAAAGGGTGTTTTGGAAATTTCTATGGTGTTTTGACTCTGCTCCTGTATCACTCCTTGTAATGTGTGCATATTGCATATGATATCAAATAAAATAATAATATTTTATCTAAAAATGCCCAAATCACTTCTAGGACTCCCAAAAGACTAAGTATAGTTAACTATCACTAATCACACTTAATTATTACACTGAATAGAGGTGGCAAAATGGGCTACCCTGCCTATTGCGGGCTAATCTGATGATGAAGGTTATGGGTTTTTTGGGTTGGCCCAACATTTTTTTTATCTCTTTTTGTTGATTTTTTTTTCTCAAAATTCAAGACCCACGTTGAGTTTTAGCTTACATTGATTTAGTGTTAAGAAAATTCTAAAACTTTTATATATGATTTTTAAAATATGTAAATAAAATAATGATTTTTAATATATATATATATATATATATATTAGGTGATAATTTGGGTGTAGTGCTATTGTATTTGAGTTAATTATATATATATATAATATTTTAAATTATAGTTATATTTCTTTCTCTCGAGATTGACACACACCCATTGTTTTTATTAATTGAGCCTATCAAATTAAGAAAGAAGCAGGCAACCTAAATATGGCCGGATTAGCCCAATTCAAACTCGTTTATGACATGGACTTTATCGAATCAGACTAAAAAGACTGTCCAATACCTATATTTCATCAAGTAGGTTTGGGCTAGCCTAGAAAGCTTGACCTATTTTATTAGCTCTATCACAGAACAAGTTGTTTACCTATAGAAGTTAATGCAAGTTTACATTGTTCGTTAGGAACATAGTTTAGGTTTTAGCTAAATTAACAGTTGGAACTTAAACACCAAACAACAATAAATTTATTTAATTATGTTTTATGATTTTTCTTAGTATTTACACTTGATTAATGATGCAAACAAAATTTTAATAAATACAATTAATATACAAAATGTTACATTATTTATCTATTTAAAAAGTCTTACTATAAAAATATGTTTTCAATTAAAACCAAACTTTGCTATAAGTTAGGTTTAATTCTTTAATTTGAGAAATATGACAAACTTATTTAAAATAAATTAACTTGATTGATTTATTTTTTCTAACTATTGCTTATCAATTAAAAAGGATAAATGGGTCTTTTTGTATATGCATTTTTCAAAATTTGTGAGAAAACTCTTTTGAAGAACACGAAAATATTGTAAAAAATAAAAATCATATTGAATTAAGGGATAATGTGTTTGATGCATTGATATAACACTATTGATTTTGATTGAACTTTGGGTTACATTGATCGAAGTGTGCTTCATGTGAGCCAAGGTTAAGAGTCCTCTAATGGTGATGCAAATCTCTAATATGTCTGAGATAGTAAGGGCGGGGGTTAAATCTTGCAAAAGGTACTTAGACACTCAAGTCAGTAACAATTTAATCAGAGTGATGATGTGTAATAAATGCTTACCTACTACAATACCATTAGTTATATTTATAGGAGTCAGATGGGTTGAATTCTATGGAATGAGAGGTCCAACATTTTTTGGAGGTATTATTACCGTGTTTTGGTATAGTGACAAAGTAACTTCATTTCGTGTTGAGGTATGATTCACTATGCTCGAGTGTATTTTAAGAGTCTTGTACTTAAATAGTGTTTAACTCGGTCAATATTTATAATTTAGGCTATTCAAGACTTTAAGGCAAGTTAGCCTACTAGATGGATTGAGCCTTAAACACAATTCAAAATAGTGCTTAATTTCATAAATTAGACAAAGAAAGTGTAACTAGTCGAATAAACCAGGGTAAGAAAAAATGAAATTCTTTAAAAATACTAAAATAGCATCTCACGTAAACGTAATGCAAGATTTACAATAAATTCAAATAGGACCAATGAATGAAGTCCGCTGGCCAAATAAGAAGCGCAGAAATGTGGGGTATTTTGGTCACTAGGGCTTATTTAGGAATATATTGTTCTGGAAAATAATTATTTTTGAAAAGAATTTGATTAATTTTTTTGTACCTGGTCAAACATTCTATTATATACTAAACTACTTGTCTGCTCAAATGGGATGCAAGAACCCTAATTTGCTTAGAAGTAGTGGGCCCATTATGATGAAGCAACAGTTGACTACTACCATCTAAAGCTTGGGCAGGGTTTCCAAACCATACTTATTAGTTGTTACTCTGTACTGTATTTTAATTGGAGGTTTACACATATGTAATGTCATTGCCATTATTGATAATGTCTAGACCAATTAATTCATGTTTCATGCCTGACCAAATATCTTGAGAAATTATCAAAGCAACCCATGACATGATTCTATACAAGAGGGCCTACTGTCTTAAATGTCAAGTTTTAAACTCCACACTTCATATAAATAGACATAATAATCAATAATTAATTGCTATTATAAGAAATTTTAATCGTCAATAAAACACGTCTATGCTTGCATCATTTTAGAAATCGGCCATAATTTTATATGCGAATAATAACCTTAGCCATTTATTTTCCCACCAATATATACATCATGTATTTATACTCATGACCACTTTTTAAATTACGCCATAATAATAATAATAATAACAATAATAATAATAATAAATTATGTAAATTAATCCAAAAAAAAAAAAACTAACCAGAAGATATGAAAATGTATAAGCATGAAGCTGCCCTAAAAGCATTAGATACCATTGAATTGTTTTAACATCTCATAATAACGACAATAATTGATGTAACTAAAAGCTATAAGTTTCCCTTTAGTCAAAGACGTGTATATAATAATAATTAACAAATTCAAAACCAGTGTTGAGGAAGATATATTGGGCATAAATTAATTTAATAATAGTTTAGATTAATTTATCTTCTGTTTAAAGCAATTTATAATTAAAATCTTCTTGAGAAAGTCTTTTGAAAAAAAAAAAGTTTTTTTCTCAAAACATCAAGAATAAAACAAACATAAAAAATAGGAGATGTGAGAGGAACGCAGCTGGAGCCGCATTGAGTATCAAGTCTTAACGTACTAATTGAAGAGTACATCTAAACTTGAGTATTTCTTTCATCTTTTGGAATGTTAAAATATAATTAGTAAAAAAACTGTATATTTTATAGATATTAGTAAATATAAGTAAAATGTTACAAATTAAATATTTAAAAAATAATTGATTTAATTAATAAAAGATCATTTTAGAGATAATATAAAGGTTAAATTAATTAGTAGGTGCTTAAACTATTTGAAAAGTTTTAATTCAGTTTCTAAACTAAAAGAAATTTATAATTAGATCCTTAGTCTTGTAAAATTTTTGTAATTGGATCTCTAAAATTTTTAAAATCGTCACAAATTGTCATTTTTTGGTAATTTCAAGCCGCCATAAACTGATTTCAAGGACTTACAAGATCAAGGACTGAAATACAATCTTTTTTAATTTAGGGAGCTAATTAAAAAATTCTAAATAGTTCAACGACCTATTGATTAGTTTAACCTAAAATAAAATATAAATTATAGTGAATTACCAATTTAATCCTTGAAATTGTCATGATTGGTTAAATGGATCTCTAAAATTAATAAAACGGAAAATGATCCCTGAAATTGTACATTATCAATTAATTTAGTCCTTAAAATTATAATGGACGGTCAAATTGATCCCTAAAATAAATAAAATAATAAAATAGTTCTTAAAATTATACTGGTCAGTCAAATTGATCCCTAAAAACAAAAAGTCTTAATTACACCTTTTGTCCCCTAACTTTTAAAATTTCATGAGTTATACCCCTAAAATACAATTTAGCCTTTAGAAAATGATAAAAATGTTAGAGGTAAGATTTGAACCCCGACCTTTTCCTTTTTTACTACCACCAAAATCACTAAGTCATTTGACTTATATAGTTTATATATAAAAGTTATATTATATATATTATTATTGCATTTGTTAATTACACTTTTGATCTCCTAAGTGCATGTTTATATTTATATGAAAAAATATTATTGCATTTATTAATGTCACTTTTGATCTCCTAAGTGCATGTCTATATTTATATGAAAAAATATTAAAAGTTAAAATGATAATTTTTTTATTAAATATTTTTATTTTAATTATACAAATTTATAAATCATACAATTTTATTTATTCAAATATATAAAATTATTTATTATTTATAAATCTTATATCCTTTTATTTGTAGGGTAGTTATTCAAAAATAAAAATATTTAATAAATAAATTTATAAAATATTGTATAATTTAACTAACAAATAATTTTATATAATTTAATAAATACATTTGTATAATTTATAAATTTATATAATTAAAATAAAAATGTCTAGTAAATGAATTTATCATTCTAAATTTTAATATTTTTTTATACAATAAATTTAAACATATACTTGAGGAACCAAAAGTGCAATTAATAAATGCAGAAATAGTATACATTAATATTTTTTATATATAAATTAAACAAGCTAAATGATTTAGTAGCTTTGATGGTTATAGAGTCGGAAAGAGTTAAGGGTTTACATCTCACCTTCAACGCTTTTTTTAAACATATATTCCCTCCACGTTAGCATAAGATGATAATTTACAATTTTAGGGACTATTTTGCCATTTAATTTACTTTTAAGGACTAATTTGACCATCCATTATAATTTTAGAGACTAAATTGATTAATAGTGTACAATTCCAGGAATCATTTTGGCATTTTATTAATTTTTGGGACCAATTTGACCAATTATTACTATTTCAGGGACTAAATAGTGATTTATTTTAGAAATTAATATAACAATACGGATATTTTAGAATTAGTTTATGTAAGAAAAATGATTTTAATGATAATTTATAAATACCTCATTATGATTAAGAAAATTGAATATTAATTAAAAATTAATAAAATTGAAAAAAACTTATTTAATTAATAAAAATATTATTTTAATTTAATATAAAAATTAAAACATTATTATAAAATAAAAAGGATATATAATATTTATAAAAAGAAGAATACTTGCAGAGTTTTTTTTTTTTTTTTACATTTTTAAAAATAAAAGTGCGAATTTATTATAAAGCAATTGGCACAACTATCATAATATAACCGTATATATTTGGAAACACTTTCCTCAATAAACTTTCGTCATGATGGTAGATGTAAGGGGAAATATAATTTGAGCAAAGGTTACGAAGAAAAGAAAGAAAAGCACATCAATTAAAGTGCTGCATGCACAATAAACAAACAGGTTGGTACTGGATTCGCAGAAGAATTACTGACAATCTTCATGAAAAGGCACATGGTCGGTTCGTAAATTGGTTTGGACACTGTATAATAATAACAAGATCTTATTTAGAAACTCAAAAGAAATTGAAGATATTGATCACTATTATCATGATCATATATGTTATTGAGATCATGAAGTTCATGATGGCCATCGACATCATCCCTTGGTCATAACATCATTTGGGTTGAACTTGGACCAAAAAAGTAATCAAGGAAATTGCTTTCAGCTTATGTTTATACATTTTCTTCTGCTATCTAGCTGTTCAAGATTGACACATTTGCACCAAAACCAAACCATTCATTTTTATTTTTTTTTATCTACTAGACTACTACCTTGTTGCTTCTTAATTAAAGACTCTTTATTAATGGTTAAACCGTCCTCTTTCAGCTGAAGGGATTGGTGAGGGGCCCCTTGTCTTTGTCTATGACATGAAATAAAATCATCTGGGGACCCCAAGGGAGCTAAACAATCCATGCACGAGTGAATGAACAGGAGCAGAGAGAAGAGGCCTTCACGCATGAATGATAAACCAAAAATAAAAGGACAAAGTTTCATAGCTACTTTTTTTTTGTTGCTGTTTTTCCATAAGAATTAGAGTTTATTTTGATAATTTGCTTAATAGAGATTTGTACTAAAGGTCAATATAGATTATTGAGATAAAACTCTAATTTTAATTGGAGAACAACATTAAAAATATCTAAGTAGTTGTACGTAAGTTCTGTACAAAATAAAATCAGGATAAAATTTATATATAGTTTTTTAGATGTTTTTGGAGCTATTTTTTTATTAGAATTGAGTTTCATTTCAGTAATTTGTACAATAAAATTTACATTAAATGTTAACATAAATTAAAAGATGAAATTTCAATTCTGATTAAAAAACAACACTTTTAAAGAACTGTATCTAGCTGTTCTACATAAAATTATACAGTGACAGGGATGAGATAGAGAAGTGTTTGTCTGTGTTTGCATGTTAAAACAAACCAAAAGAGAGAAGTCAGAGCAATCTCATCAGGGTTGATGTAACAAACGGCACAGAAGTGGACACGTGGCCAACATGCACACAAAGGTGGCCCAAGATTAGGCCTAATAGAAGAAGAATATCCCAAGGTTTAGTGGGGGGAAGCATGATGATGAGTGCACAGTATATCTTTCACCTATGTTGAGACTAGGCCCCACACAAGCTTCTTTTCAATTAGTATAGGAGAGCACTCCAATGCCTTAACCCACTTGCATTGCATGCTTTTTGTGGTTTAATCATACAGCACCAATTTTGAAGCTGTTGAGGTGAAGACTGAAGACTTCTTTTTCAATTTTCCACCTTGTATTGCATTCTATTTCCTATTCAAAGGAGTATATCATGGCATGCTTTTGATACATTACTATGTTGACTAATTCCAACGAACCACTCCTCTCTCTTTTCAATGTTGTACTCTATAGCACTCTTGGTTAGGAGACATTGTGGAACTCGTTTTTCCTCACTTGGTGCCCTCCCTGGTTGGTTCTACACGAGGCTTTAGGCTATAGCCTATCCCTCTCTCTATTTCTTTGTCTCTGAGGATTACTTGCATGAAACTAGTAAAGCATTCACTTTCCTGCTTCACATGTCCATGCATATGTGTTTGTTTCTGACTTTACGCCACCACATATCTCTGCCTTTAGTTCAAAAACTGATGCTTCTGCTTCATCTACTTTGTTAAATTTGTACAGCTACTTCGAAACTGCAGCTTTTTCAGTTGTGAATGCTTTTCTGGTTCCTATCATTCAAGTAACATCAATGATATGTTTCACGGGTACGTTTTCTGCTTTCTTTACTTTTTTGAATTCTTTAGACATTTCCAATGCATTTGTTTAGTGTTTTGATGAAAGGTCTAATTGTGAAAACATAGGGAGATAACTAGGGACTAGGGAGCAATTTGATTAAAGCATTTCTGTTTGACTTACCACTTCACAACCAGTTAAAAACCTTTTTCATTCTGTCATGAAGATGAAGAGCACTTTTGTCAGATATAAATTTGTTCTTTTTCAAAAAGCAGCACACAGTAGGTTCTGTTTGCTTAAAAAATTCCAAGAGAAAAAAGACAAAAAGGAAATGGTAAAACCTTCTTGTGAAGGGTGAGGAGAGAACTTTATTAATTGGAGATGAGAAGAGCCACACAATTGGCTAAATGCCATCCAAGAATCAATAGGGATGTCATTGATTCTGTGTTGAGCAAAGCTAGCTGAAATTACCTATACACTTTCTGAATTTTGGTGGTGATCATGGAATTGGGATCTGTGAGAGTTACCTCTAAGTAAAAGGTGCCTTGTAAGATTCTGATGCCATATTATTTGGAAGAAAAACATGAACCACTTTTTTTCTTGTGTCTTGTTGAAAGCAATGGGTGCTGTGCCACAATCACGGTGCTTTTTGCTTTGCCTCCACTTGTCTGTGAAAGCACAGACCACACTGCATGTCAGATTTTAACAAATGAACGGTGGAAAAGGGCTCACAGAAGTAGCACTAACGGATCATATCCCCAACCTTAAGAAGCATTGTATAGGTTCTTCTTTATTTCCCTTATATTATATGAAACTTGTCTAAAGAGTTGCTTTTGTGAAATTAATAATGCTGAGTTTCAGCAATTATATGAATAAAATTAGGAAGAAAGAGAGAAATAGTGGAAGAAAGAAAAAGTTGTCTTCCGTCTTTCTTGGTTCCTATGTACTTAATAAAGGGTAGGATAAAGGAGAAGACCATACATTGGATAAGGACCAATGCTGACCAATTATAAATTTCAAAAGAAGAAAATCTACATTAGTTTATATATATCTAAGTTCTTTGGATACACAAAGAAAGCGACTAAGCAAAGTAACCTCGCAAAAACGATGCATGGATGATATTTGTATTATCTTAGGAAGCTGTTGTTTGCTTGGGGCATCACTTTCTCTCGGATTTCCGTGCTATTTCCTTAACATAATCATGCATCCTTATATATGTGAAATCAAAAGTATCTTCTGAAAAAATTGCAGTGTGTATTTGTACATATTTGCTTTGGATTTATATACACTTACGACCCAACAGTGAGGTACTGTTAAAGCTATAGTATATTAGTCTTGGTCTCACCTAATTGTTAATTTTCAACTTCCAAACACATCATAATTAGTTCCTTACTGTTTACTCTCTACTCAGGCGCCATTAGTCAAGGTAAATCATGTTCGTTTTGTTGCACTAAGGCATCTTCTTTGATCATGCTGCTTCTTTCTTCAATTTTCATTTTTTGGTTGGGTTGGATGAGTATTCAGTACACAAAATAATTGAAATATTCAACAAGAAAAAGCTCTCAGCGTATTATATGTGTGCGTGTCTCTATGTAAATAGTTCTCAGCCATTTATTCATTATTGATTCTCACAATGCAATAGGACTAAATTGTCCTTTTCCTGAAAGTATATGTTATTAATTTATGCTTTCTTGAAAGGAGAAGGAAAAGTTGGAAAAAGGGTAATATATGCTTTCTTGGTAGTGAAAAACAACAGATTATTTAGAACAAAAAAGTTTCGCTGAAGTAACATGTATTTGAGAATGGAGGGAATATGTATTGTTAAGAAGTGTGTAAAAGGCAATGATGTTATATCAACACTTGGTTACTAATGTTTTAGTTATTGGTTACCAATGTTTATCATATGATTAGCAAATTGCTCATGCTTTTTCCAACAGTAAACGTTAAAGTTTATCTATATGATAAATAATTGGACCACGAACAAGTAATTGAAATCACCGAGTCAGGTTTGACATCATATACTACCTAATTTCCTCTAGAATACCAGAAAAGAAAAACTATAGTAACATTAATAAGGTGATGAAATGGTATGTATCAGTTAGGAGATTCAATGTAGCTTGATTTGGATTAGTCGGGATCCAAAGTGTTATACCAAGGTCTGAGACCAAAAAGAAAAAAGTAGGTACGCATCAGTAAGGAGATTCACCGTGTGGATTTGTCCAATAATAAAAATTCTAAAGTTGGTTTTGGATGTAAGGATGATTTTCTTCTCCAAAATCCAATTGAGCAGTGGAACCAAGTATTGGTTCTAGATATTTATCCACACTAGTTTTCTAAGCTATACTATAATACACTTTTCCAGTTTGTAGGAAAATCCGTAATTTATGCTGTTTGCTGCATATACTTTAGAGTAGTCATTTTTATTTTTACTTTTGCCTATCAGCATTGAAGATTTTTAGAGTAGGAAAAAGATGCTGATGTTTGCAATAATTTAAGTCATGTTTAAATCATGTTGTTGCTTTATCCAAAATGCATTTCCGAGAAAGAAATATATGCAGACATAATTAGAGAGTTTGGTACAAATCCCTTAAAGATCATTTGAATATTTGCCCAAATGGAATGTATAACTTTATTAGAGGGTGGCTTTTTTCCCCATACCAAGTGATCACCTATGAAACAAAGCTCTTGAAAACTCATGTGCTATTAACTATTAAGGTTAGCACCAGGAGAAACTTCACTTCTAATCAAAATCAAATCAAAACTACTTTGTCGGCACAGCTGCAAGTGCAGGGGCTTATGTAACAGTTGTGTTACTATAAGGGGACACTGATATTAGCATTTCCCATTATCAGTTTCCTTGTTCTTCTCTTGTTGACATAGGTTTTCCTTTCTCAAAATTTGGATCAAAACAATACAGATGAGTTGCGTAACTGTTATATGTCATCACGCATCCATCAGTTCTCGAATTTTAAAGTTCTTCAGTTTCTTATTAGTTGTTACATGTCAGGAACTGGCACAGTGGGCACAAGGATCTGAACTCTGGTGTAACTCAATTAGTGTATTCCACATCCACCTAATTTTAATTATTATCTTCACCTACTTAATTCAGCTTGAAGTTGGAAGTAACTTCCAAAGGCACTAGAGCAGAGACAAATTTGCATCGATGCATGGCATCTGGCATAAGTACTTCTCTACACAGTTACTGTTCTGCATACTCTTTCTCAGTGCATGAAGGCAAAACTGGAATTTATTGTTTTTGTTTTATTTAATCTGTAGATGAGGACACCACATCTATAAATTGAAGTTCTTGCAGAGTTATATACAAATCAATGCGGTTGTCAGGGCCATAGTTATAAGAAAGTTTTGGTAAGTCTTTCTTGCATATATCTATTTGCTCTTTATTTTCTGAATTTTTCTCTTACATAGTAGAATGAAGATTACATTAATATCATGTGAATTCATGTCATGGTCTTCGACCTTCATCTTTAGTGATTTCTTCGCCCTCTCTTCCACCTCTTAGTTTGCTTGCATGAAATAGAAGTTGCTGCTGTCATGTTGGGGTGTTGCATAATCATGCACCAGAACCATGATATAATTCATGTAACTTGTAAGCATGTTCACCAATTTCTTGCAACTACTAGATAACCCTTTTGACTCACATCTGAAAAAGAGTTTCATATAAAATGCATGCTGTTCTCACTCTCCAATTAAGCAAGCACAGTATCACACCCTTTTCTTTATGGGATCTGTAGTATCATTAAAGTTGTAGTGTTCAGAATTTGTGCAGGCTTTCAAGTAGAGGTTTTATTTGACCTTTGGGTATAGATCACAGTAAATAGATATGAAGTTCATGAAACTTGGAACAAGGCCAGATACTTTCTATACTGAACAAGCTACCAGGTATTTATATCGATCTGTGGTCCAAGAGTGACATATAACCTATTTTCCCTCTCTATATATGTATTCACAAACTAACATGTATTATCATAATCATAAATGTAGGGGTCTGGTTTCAGACGTACCAGCTGACCTTGTGATAAAAATCAATGATACTACTTATCTGCTACACAAGGTATTAGAATTAGATCGAGTGTGATGTGTGCAAAAAGAAAATAACAACTTAATCTTGGTTCATCTATAATTCTACTTTTTGTGCTGCAGTCTTCACTTCTTCCAAAATGTGGCCTTCTACAAAGACTTTGCTCAGGTTCTAGTGACTCTGAGAATGTTCCTCTAGAGCTTCATGACATGCCTGGAGGGGCAGATGCTTTTGAACTCTGTGCTAAGTTCTGCTATGGAGTTTCAATCAACATCAGTGCCCATAACTTCGTACCTGCACTCTGTGCTGCTAAGCTCCTCCAAATGAACGAGTCTATTGAGAAGGGAAACTTTGTAGGCAAACTTGAGGCTTTCTTCAGTTCATGCATTCTTGAAGGATGGAAGGACTCCATTGCAACACTGCAGACCACTGACAAGTTACCGGAGTGGTCTGAGAATCTTGGCATAACAAGAAAATGCGTTGACTCGATTATTGAGAAAATTCTTACACCCCCACCACAGGTCAAGAACTCAAGATCATAAAAAAATTTCATATTTCTAAGATTGGTACTTAGAACATTTTTTCGCTTAACAATGATGATTATGTGCAGGTCAAATGGTCCTACACCTACACTAGGCCTGGTTATACTAGAAAACAGCATCATTCAGTCCCAAAGGATTGGTGGACTGAGGATGTGTCTGATCTTAACATAGATCTTTTCAGGTGCATAATAATGGCTATTAGATCAACATATGTGCTCCCACCACAGCTTATTGGTGAAGCTTTGCATGTCTATGCCTGTAAGTGGCTACCCGGCATCACGAAGCTTAAAAGTTCATTCAGTTTTGCAACGCAAACAGAAGAATCTAAAGCTGTAAGCCGAAAAATTCTGGAGACAATTGTGGGCATGATTCCTGCAGAAAGAGGGTCAGTTTCAGCTGGCTTCTTGTTAAGACTTCTCAGCATTTCAAGCCCTCTTGGTGTTTCCCCAGTGACCAAAACAGAACTAATAAAGAGAGCCAGCATACAGTTTGAGGAAGCAACAGTGAGTGACCTACTTTATCCTTCAACATCCTCTGTGGACCAAAATTTTTATGACACGGAGTTAGTTCTAGCAGTGTTGGAAAGTTTCTTGAAATTTTGGAAAAGAATCTCCCCTGGTGCTGTGGATAACAGGCACTTGTTAAGATCAATCAGAAATGTTGGTAAGCTCATTGATTCCTATCTTCAAGTGGTGGCAAGGGATGATAATATGCCAGTGTCGAAGTTTGTCCCTCTGGCTGAAACTGTGCCAGCTATTGGCCGATTAGAGCATGATGATCTCTACCAGGCTATCAACATCTATCTTAAGGTGAATTGTCCATGCCATGCATGCAATGTCTTAAACAATGTCTAAATTTTTGTTAAATTGTCATGGTAACTTTACTGAGTACATGACAAATACTCGTGAAACACAGACATTTCATCACTTTTTGAGGACCTTGAGATGCCAACTGTATACACTTACACACACTATTCACATCAAAACACTAAAAATACTAAATTAGCATTAAACATATAGGCTCTGTTTGGATAAACTTCGCAAGTAAGTACTTATAGGAGAACAAATTAAGAATGTAAAATGAATTAAGTTGATCTCATAAGTTAAAATTAGTTTATACATAGGCTAATTTATAGAAATTCTCTCATTTAACTTTTCTAAAAACTAATTTTAAGTTATGCATAAGTTAATTTTAACTTATGAAAAAAACTTAATTCATTTTATTTTCTTATTTTCTTTTCCTGTAAGTACTTATTGAAAACTTTATCTAAACAAGGCCTTAAACTGCTTCATTATATTTATAAGCAATTTAGTGGGCAGCTTTTATTTTTTGGTAATTTGGTTCTTATTATAGTGCATTCATGATGTGACTTATGTTCAATGCATACACAGGTGCATCCTGACCTAAGCAAGGCAGACAAAAAGCGCTTGTGTGGGATTCTGGAGTGCCAAAGACTGACCCCAGAAGTGCGTGCACATGCAGTCAAAAATGAATTTCTGCCATTAAGAACTGTAGTGCAGCTCCTCTACTTTGAACAAGAAAAAGATTCTAAAGCAACCACTAGTTCCAAGCTGCAAAAGTCACATGATCTACTTCTAGGAGCAAAGAAGAGACCAGCCACTAGAGATAGCCATGGCAAGCGATCTTTAGTAAACAAAGAAGAATTCAAGAGAGAAGAAGTCACAAGAAGAACCTCCCATACTGAGAGTAGAGAAAAGGGTCAACACAAAGTTAAAAGATCAGATGGTAGGTTGGCATTGGACTTGGAAAGAAAGATGGTTATAAGAGGAGACACTGAAAAGATAGGGTCAGAAAAGTTAAGGGGAGCCAAAGAAGAAAGAATGTCAAGCAGCAAGTTGGACTCGGATTCTAAGAAAAGCATACAAAGGGCAAGAAGCAAAAAATCAGAACATGGCCGTGAAAAGGGAAGATAAATCATAGTAATTATAATCTTTGAAACATTCAGAGCAATCCTCGTTTCCCTATATATGAACTTAGTAGCCTCTATTCTTATTATTTCTTTATTATATGTGTCATAAATGTAAGCAAGGTATTGTCCTTTCTACTTTCTGTCACTGATAAAGAGTTGTATTTATCATAGAGGTCATCGCAACAAATGCAGGTGAATTCTCTCAAATTGATACTATTTTCATCACATTTCAATTGCCTTATATAAAAACGAATAAAACCCATTATCGTGTTTGTGGCAGAGGAAAATGAACAAGTTTAGCCCTTCAAAGGTTATGTTATTATTGGGCATTGTTATGCTTATACTTAAAAAAAAAAAAAAACACTAATTAATATTGGTCTCCACTTTTGAATTTCTAGGAAAAATCGGAACTAGAATTCATTAGTAATTAACAAAGATAGAAATTTATAAAATTAAAAACTCTTATAATTTAATAGATTCAACTGCTACCAAGTGCCAACATTCCATCCTCTAATGTATAGTGTATTGTACTACTTGCAGTTATTTTTTTGAGAAATATTAGTGATACATTATTTGACATACTATTTTTAACAAACACATATATATAAAATTAGAAAAATGTTATGTAAGTATTGTTAAATAAAGAATAAGATTCATATTATTTGGTGAGTCTTACATGCATTTTACTTAATAATAAAAAGTGTGTTTAGACAAGGTTCTAAGTTCTAATCTTGTATCTATTTTCTTCTTCTGTTAAGAATTAAACAATATGGTTGTTCCTATTTTTATGTTATAATAATTTAAAGTCAGGTTTTATATTTGATTTAAGAATTTAAAAAATAGGAAATAACAAATGAAATTGAACTTTCCTTTGTATGTCCATTTTATAGATGCATCTTTTAGTGTTTAAAACGTTTAGTAGAAAGAAGTGGCTTTGTTTTTCGGTAAAAATGGCATTCTTTATCACATGAAAAAAAAAACATGTTTACTACCAGTTTGCAAATAAGGAAAACAAGTGATATGCTTTCAAATTAAATTCATAGATTTTGTTTTGAAATATTAATAACACACTTTTTTCAATATATTTACAACTTACTATCATTATAATCTCTAACATTTGTAATTAGACCAAAATGATAATAACTTATACCACAATGAAATAAATAAACCAATAAAACATAATGACATAGAAACATAATTTATGTGCAAATCTAAAAATAACAATACACTTATTATAATATTTAGAGTTAAACATGTTTTTGGTCCTTATAAATATAGAAAAGTTCGTTTTTAGTCCCTTATTTCAAAATCATTGACTTTTGGTCCATTTTCAAAAATGTGTCATGTTAAACCCTCAGCCATTACCTCTGTTAATGTAGTTAACGGAAATGTCACGCCAACACTGTATACATGGGCATTTTAAATGACGTGGCATCCACATGGTTGCCATGTGGCAAGTAATATATTTTTTTTTCCCTATAAAATTTTAACAGTTTGATTTTAGTCCCTATAAATTTGAAGTTTGGTTTTAGTCCCCACAAAATTCAAAAGATTGGTTTTAGTCCCTACAAAATTCAAAAGTTTGATTTTTGTCGCCATAAAATTTAAAGTTCGTTTTTTAAATCTTGTAAAATTTAAAGTTTGATTTTAGTCTTTAACTCAAAGTTTCATTCACTGGCACTTTGACCTCACCACCAACATCACACAATATCATTTAAACCACCATTATGGATTAAAACCCTTTAATAGCTAACAAAAGTTTCAACAATTAGAGCTCTAATTCAATAACATATGCAAAACTCTATTACTCAAGAAATATGAGACCAAGTGTTGCAACGTTGATAATTACTAAAGAGTGTTAGGGAGTATGCATTAGAGGTTTTAGTGTCCAATTTGGATTTAGGTTATTTGTTTGTCGTTATATAAGGTCACATGATTCCTCTTTGATCTTTGATGTTAATCCCTAATAATAGTTTGAATCAAGATTTTTAGAATTGGATCGGTCATTGAATCAGTGAAGGTAATGGTTCAAGATTCAATGGTTTAATTGTGATTGAATCATGTTTAAACCTGAATAATAAAATAATATTAAGCAATATTGAAAAAAATAACATAATATTCATAACCATAATATTATTAGGAGGCGTGAACGTGAGACAGGTTGAGATAAGTTTATATTTTTTGCTACTTGACTCAAACTTTGTTAGGTTCATTTGCGTGAACCCAAATCGAACTCAATCAAGACCTAACAATATATGGGACAAAACTAGGTAAATCCAATTTATTAACTTAATATATCAATATTAACATTATGTATAGTTAAATCGTATTATAAAAGAAGTTTTTTACAATAAATAATATGATTATAAATATAATATGAGGATTAAAATCAAACTTTGAATTTTATGGGGACTAAAATCAAACTTATAAATTTTATAGGAGTTGAAATCAAACTTTAAATTTCATAGGGATTAAAACCAAACTTTAAATTTTATAGGGACTAAAATCAAATTTTGAAAATTTTATAAGGACAAAAATAATATTACTTGTCATGTGGCAACCATGTAGATGTCATGTCATCTAAAATGCCCACATATACAGTGCTGATGTGGCATCTCCGTTAATTACATTAACAGAGTTAGTTGCTAAGGCTTTAATGTGACACATTTTTGAAAATGGAGGACCAAAAGTTGACAATTTTGAAATGAGGGACTAAAAAAAAACTTTTCTATATTTATAGGGACCAAAAAGATGTTTAACCCTAATATTTATATAAGACTAGATTATCATTTTGGTTTATTATGATGACATACAAACAAAATTATTGATAACTATATATATGTACTACAAGATTTATTTATCATCAATTATTAATTTGTTTTAATATAGACTCTATACGAATGCTACTTACCCAGTTATTTAGTATTATATTGTTTTGTTTTTAGTTAAACTATTTTTACTCATAATTAAAAAATATATCATCTTATTTTTTTTTTCTATTTTTAAGATTGTGAAAAAAAAATAGAAAAATCAAACAAATCTTTTCTTATCATTTCTTTCAAATTCAAAAATCATGATTCATGAAACAAAATAAAATAAAAACTTTATAATTATATGTAAAAGAAAACCTAAAAGAAAAATAAAAACCAAATCATTTTTTTTTTAGTAATATAAGGTTATCTTAAACCAATACAGTAAGAAACTAAAATGAGAATATATACTACCACCTTTCCTTCTACAACTAATTTCACATGTTCAAATCTCTAGTCCAATTTTATTAGGTATAAATAGTGTATTGGATTCTCCATTAGAAAAGGCTCCAAATTATAACTAGGGTGAAATTTTATTTCTCATAATTTTTACATAAATTATAATTTTAAAGTTTTTAGCTAAAATTCAAACATAGTATAATAATAATAAATATACATATACATACATACATACATATATATGAGTAACTCTTGGTACAGTTACTCTACTCAATAACTCATATATATATATATATATATATATATATATATATATATATATATATATATATATATATATATATATATATATTGAATTTTAACGATTCAACCGTTGAATATTTTGATATTATGTTAACGATCATGTACACCAAATTTTAAGTAAATTAGACATTTGTGGCTAGTTAATCTTATAGGCCACATTTACTTATAATTTAAACAAGTATATTATACGTTAATTTGAATTTATCTAATAAAGTATCAAATAGTTTTCAAACTTTACAAAAATTTGTATACTTGATCTACTCAATAAAATCCTTTAATTTAACGGTTGGATCGTTGAGATTCAATATATTTCAAGAGTTATTGAATGGAATTTGATCCCTATCATATATATATATATATATATAGGGTTAGGATCCGTTGACACCAGGTATCAAAGTTAGTTAAATTACACCTTCAATAACTTTTTGTTAAATGCAAATTTAACTAATTCAACGGTTGAATTATGAGATATTATCTTCATGAACATATATATCAAATTTCACATCTTTTGGGCTTTGTTAGATATGCTATCTAACATTGAATATTTACATATATTTTAATATTACATTGTACGTTAAAATAAAGTGATGTGATGAATTATTAAATAATTTTAGAATTGTATGAAATTTTGTATACTTAATCTAATTGAAAAGAACATCAAATTCAACGGTTGGATTGATTAAATTTGTATTATACAAAAAGTTATTGAAGGTGTAATTTAACTAACTTTGACACTTGGTATTAACGGATCCTGATCCATATACACATACACACACACGAAAAAAAAAGTATATGTGGTGTTTTGGTATAAATTGAGTAAACAACCATTTTAGTCTCTAAAATTGGAAGACACTGTCATATTAGTCCCTGCATTGAAGAAAATAAATAAAAAATTCTAGAAATTGTAAATTGACAATTATATTAGTCCAAAATTCAAAAAAAAAAGTGAGACTAAAGTGATAGTATTAACATATATTTAGGGACTAAAATGATAGTAAGTAGTTAAGTTTCAATTTTTCTATTTTTTTTCACAATCTTAAAAATAGAAAAAGATTAAAAATAAGATGATATTTTTTAATTATGAGTACATATATATAGTGATCAATAATTTTTGTTAGTATGTTATCATAATAATAATCTATTCTTATATAATTATTAAAATAAGTGTATTATTATTTTTAATTTTGCACATAAATTATGTTTCTATGTCATTATGTTTTATTGGTTTATTCATTTCATTGTGGTATAAGTTATTCTCATACTGATATAGTTACACAATGGTATTTTATTGTCACGTATATAATCTAGGGACTAAATTGAGAGTAAGTTGCAAAATTTAGGGACTATAATGATACTAAGTTGTAAATGTCAAGGACTAAAATGACAGTAAGTTGTAAAATTTAGAGACTAAAATGATAATAACTTGTAAATGTCAGGGATTAAAATATCAGTAATTTTTGGTTTGTCCTTTATTGTTATTTAGTCACATACTTCACTGTCATTTTGGTTCCTGATGACATGTCATTTACTATACATCCACATGGCATGCCATGTGGTTGCTAATGTGGCAGAAACATGTCACGTCATTGTTTAACTGATAGTGTTAACGTCTGAATGATGGTAGAGGCCAAAATGACTAATGGAATTTAAGTGAGGGATGTATTTGTTATTTTTTTAATATCAGGACTACTATGACAACACCTTACAAAGTTAGGGACCAAATTGGTAATTTACTCTGTGGTGTGTGTGTGTATAGATCAGGATCCGTTCACACCAAGTGTTAAAGTTAGTCAAATTACACCTTTAATAACTTTTTGTAGAATGCAAATTTAATCAATTCAACCATTGAATTATGTGATATTATCTTCATGACCATGTATATCAAATTTCACATAATTTAGACTTTTTTAGATATGTCATCTAACATTGAATATTTACATATATTTTAATTTTTTATTGTACGTTAAAATAAAGTAATACAATGAACTACTAAATAATTTTGGATTTGTGTGAAATTTTGGACACTTAATCTAATTAATAAGAGCATGAAATTCAATGATTGGATCCATTAAATTTACATTCTACAAAAAGTATTGAAGGTGTAATTTGGCTAACTTTGACACCTGGTGTCAACAGATCCTGACCTTATATATATATATATATATATATAATTGAATGAAGTTAACCTTTGTTTGTTGTTTATTTACTAACGCAAAAAATTCACTCCTACTTTCCATAAGCAAGTTAATAAAGATTTTGGCTAAAAATAAATAATTACATTATTACACTAGTTGATGTCATATAGCGATAATGGATCGTTACATGAGACAAATATAGGTAGTTACTTTCATCATCCACCTCGTTTAAAAAAAATTGTCCCATACCGACTTAAACATTTAGTAAGCGAGTATTTATAGAATTATGAATATCCACAAACATTGACAAGTATCAATGGATATTTGTTAAAATACAAAAAAAAGGTAAAAAAGAAACAAAAATATAAATAATTTTGAAATATATATATTTATACTAAAAAAAGACTTGAAACAAATATTTATATCAAAAATAAATTAGAGCAATTTACTTTATATATAATATATAATATAATTAATGACATTTAAAGTTTTGGGTACACATTAAGCAATCTAAATCCAATTTGTAGCAATTTTTATCCATAAATATCTAACAAGTATATATTTTGTTGCCATCCCTAATATTCAATGTATTTTTTTTTCCATAGACATTCAATAGGAATTCATCTTATCTCCATATCATCGTATTCATTGATATGATGTGGTGATAGGGTGAATTTTTATTGGATATTTGTTTAAAAAAGTTTACAGCAATAATACATATAAATTAAACTCTTTTTTTAATATAAAATTTCTCTTATGATTTAAATTTTTGTTATATGTTAATTTTAGATTAAATTTGTATGATTGTATTAATATCATGTTTATCTTATAATTTTCGCACTGTATTTGTCTCTTTTTTTTTATAATTTTTTTATGTATTAAGGTGGCTAAATGCTTAAAAGAGAGTATAATAATAAAAACTACACCATTGATTAAGTTAGAACAACTTTATGTCAATTGATATGTGCATTTAGTAAATAATTTTAATCCCTCATTTAAATATTCCTACATCTTGATCGCTTTGCATCTATACTTCAATTTATTTACCAAATTATCCTTACATCAAATCATTATTATAAAAATTTTAAAAAATAATATACCATAGTTGAAAAGAAAAATTACTTTTGTAAATAAAATTGTACCAGAATGTATTCAACTATAGAGAAATAAATATAAAATAAAAAATATACTATACATTGTTATTGTAAAGTAGTTTTATATCGTCATTTAATTATAAACTACCATATATGATTAGTTTTTTGACTTTAATAATAACTATCATAAAATACATATCAATGATGATTTTTTATTTGTTGATAGTATAAAACTTTTTATATTGATAGTATATAATTATTAAATTCTAAAATAAAATAAATGATGTGATATGAAAACATAAAAAAAAATAATATATAAAAATTGTGCCACGTGGAATTGTTGAATAAGCAAGGCTGAAAAGACCAGCATACCCTTCATTAGTATAGCTATTCCTCCTGCTCCTGTGTTGTTTTGGGCAGTTCTCTCACTCAAATTCTCATTTTCTTCTTCTTCTTCTTCTTCCTCCTCTGGTGTCTCTCTCTTCTCCGCTCCTGTGTCCCTTTTTCTGAGGTAAGTGAAGCTTAACTTCCCTTTGGATTGTAACCCATGTTTCTGTTCCTCTTCAAACTCACACACGTCCAAGAAAAACCGTTTCTTTTCAAAATCTGAATTCGATTACGTTACCACTGACACTGTGAACCCTCCAACGACACTAGTCCTTAAGATCATTGAGTTGTTTGTTTGACCTGCATTGTTCTCTACTTGAAATTTTGTAGGGTGAAGCGAGTTTTGGATATGTCGGAGAAAGGAGGAAAGGGCGCTTCGCTGTTAAGCAAAGGTGTGTGTGGTGTGACATTCCCTCGTCTTCTGTTTTGCCCTGCATATAAAGTTTTGATTTGTTTCGCTTTTTGGCTTTTCGGTATTTGGTTTTCTCTTGTTAGGGTTTGGATTTTCTGTTAGACTGCTCTGTTGGGTCACCATGCACAAATACAGGGTTGGGTTTTGAGTCTTTTGACCCATGTGATTGCTGTTGATACTGGTAGTCTCTTGGGAATTTCTAGGTTTGTCTCTGTTGTCAGATATGAGATGGTGCACCTGATTTTTTTTTTAATTGAAATGTATTTATGCCCCCACCCCTTTTGTTGATGTCTTTGTCTCTGATATATTACCTTTGTTTTTGCATATGTTGTTTTGTGCCCTTATAGCTTAGGGTCATTTGGTTTGAAAAAAACTTTTTGTGTCTTCATTTTCTGTTTATATTTTTAAGAGGAGACACCCCTTAATTGTTTGAAAAACGTTATACCTTCTGTACTCCTATAAGGGAGGTTGCTGTAAATGTTAAAAAAGTAGAAGAGTTACATGCAATTTCAAGAAGTTTTAGGTGTTAGTGTAACTAACTCATTTTCAATTACAAAAATCTATGTTGTGTTCATTTTGTTTGTGTTCCCAAGTTTGTATAGGAAATGGTGAAAATAGGAAAAAATGAAAACAGAAAATAATAAAAAGTTGTTTTTACTATTTCTTATATAAATTTATGAAAACAGAAAATAAAATGAAAATAAGGTGGCATTTTTATGATGAGAAATATTATTTGTACAACAACTCATATAACAAATTTTACAACTAAGAGAGAGAAAGAAAGAGAAGTATGAGATGCAATAAATGATGTGATTGAGAGACATGGACATAAAAAATGTTGATGTGTAAATTGTTGTATGAGTTGTTGTATGAATAACACAACTCTTTTATAATTAAAAAAGTGAAATAGAAAACGTTTTTTCAAATCAAATGATCCCTAAATTTTTCTATTTTTTCGATTATTGATATGGGATAATGTTTTGATAACATATGTGTTCGTGTTCATTTTGCCTTCATCAATCAGTAGCACATGGAGGGTGGCAATATTTTAAACCAGTTGGTGATTTAAGCACTTAACTGTTCTTTTTTTTTTTCCTGTTTTTTCCTTGGTAGGATCCCTGAAAGGGAAAGATGACAGTGCAACCAAATCATCAGGGAAGGGAAGGAGGGTTCAGTTTTCTAAAGAAGGTTAGCTTCATTATTTTATCATCTTTGTACTGTTTCTCAGTGCTAGAGCTTCTTTGTGATGCAGTTGCCACTTAAACTACTGATCATGTTTACAACTAGTTGTGGAATCACCTTACTGAAATTATTGCTTGGCTATCTATTATAGGTCCATTTGAATCTGGAATAAGTAGTAGTTCACTTACTTCACTAAAATCTGGTGGAAAAGGTGAGTGTGATTTGCAAAGTTCTTAATTGTCTTCATCTGTTTGGTGACATTGTATTTGAGCACATCTTCATTACAATCTTTAAATCGATTGCTCATTATTTTCTTGCTTTCTTAATCGTATTCCTTTTTATTGGACTTTTTTTTCATTTTCATGGTGATTTTATTAAAGGAGGAAAGGGAGACAAGCTGGCAAATGGTGGAAAGAGTTCTCAGTCAAAAGACCCACACTCATCAGAACATAGAGTTGATCAAAGTTGGTGCTTGCCTTCATTATCTCTTGTGTTTTTTCTGTGAATTTTTGTAAATCATATATTATTAATTTGTACTTGTATGTTGACTCACATTGTGATTTAGCCATTTAGGTTAAGTCACCTTGTCAACTTAATCTGCAATTGCATTACATGAAGCCCCATTTTTCCTCTTGTTAATATCAACAATATTAATCTTGGATGACATGCAGAACTTCCAGAAAATATCAAATGCCTGATGGACTGTGAGGCTGCCGATGTTTTACAAGGAATTCAAGATCAGATGGTCATGTTATCTAGAGATTCAAGTATCAAAATCCCTGTGTGAGTGAGACACTGAGCTTCTCTTGTATTGAAAAGGATGCATGGGTTATTTAAAGGTTTATCATTAGAGTAGAAGATCTATTTGAGTGATCTGAACCTTTTTCTTCTGTTGTAGATCATTTGACAAGGGACTGCAGTATGCCAAAAGCAATAGCAAATTTACAAATCCGCAGTCTATTAGACGCATTCTTGAGTATCCTTAAATTTTTGGTCTGGTGTGTGTTGTTTATGCATCTGTTATATGACCGTGTGCTGTCTGTATTTGGCTTTTGACTTTGTTCACATGGATAAATGACATTACTATTATGCTTTATATTACTCTTCTCTCTTTTTCTCCATAATGTTCATCCCTTGACTCAAATATCAGACCTCTTGCAAACTGTGGTCTCACTGATAGTGAGGTATCGATCTTATAATTTCCCTTTCTGTTATGTGTTATGTAGCTTTCTTGACATCATTATCCACTGCAGATATGTGTAATTGGTAATGTGTGCCCAGAAACTATTGATGAAGTTTTTGCTCTTCTTCCATCATTGAAGGTATGACATGGAGCATTCTGTTCTTTTCATTTAAATCATTAATGGAAGGAGGTAAAGGCTGTTTTCTTTATTATGTAATAAGGTTCTTTCACTATTCTTGAGTAAGTGTTTATCAAGAAAAGAAGGTATTCCTTGGATAAGTAACTGCAGTTGCAAAATTGATTTAATTTTAGGCCAACAATCTTTGAATAGGGTAGGCGTCATTTTAATTTTGGATACTTTGTTCATAATTTAACTGGCTTTTAGTTGCACATACCAAAATATTTTGGAACACGAGTCTGTAGTTTGATCCTTTTCTTAGCTCATCGAAGATAGAATTTCTCCAACTAGTTTTCTGACTATTATATCCAAAGCTACCTTGGTGACCAATGTTATGTCACCTAAGTATGAATCAAAATGCCATCTCATGGTATGTATCTATTTCAGGATAAGAGAAGCATTGACAGACAAGTTCTTAAAGATTCATTGAGTGAGCTTGCTAAGCTTAGACAGCCAATGTAAAGCCTCATAATGCAAGAGCTCGTGGGTGAGTTTTCTCGTTTTATGCTTTGATGCAGTACCTTTCTTTTGTATCTGGTTTATTTCTCACAGGCCTTTTCATGTATTCGGAGTGCAGGTTTGGCGTGTAGGAGACATGTAGCACATGTGAAACAATTTTCAAACTTACTTAGACACTAATGGAAAACTTTAATCCATGCGCTAATATTCGTTTAGTTTCTAGTCATATCCTACTTGGCTGTACAGAGGTCTAATGTAGAATTGTGGATGACAATTGCATGAATTTTGCATGTACAAGACCATGGATCTTATATATGGTATTGGGAAAACTTGGTGAAAGAGACGATATATTATCTGTTCCCCCAGTTTAAGATTGCAGAGAAAGAGAAAGATATGTGCTGAAGAAATTTTCATAATGATTAAGAATAGGGTACAAGGCTAAGTATATACATATACAAAGTCTACAAATGAGTTATGGGCACCAAACTACCTAATGTATATTAACACTAAATTCTCGCGTTGGAGCATATAAATTATGAGTACTGCCACTACATTTTTTAAACATATAAGTTAAAATTTATTCGAAATTACAACATCATAAGTAAAGTTAAATGAAAAGCGGATTTTCAAAATTTTATGATTTTTAACAAATTTTAGCTAATGAAGAAGAATGCTTAAAAGAATGTGATAGACAGTGTTTTGTAAGTATTTCTCATAAATTATACGAGTCCAATTTACTACAAACTCCATTTGAGGACCTGAGTTGAGACAATGAAAAATTCAGATTAGAACTGATGTAACCATTCATTAGACACTATGTGAAGGTAATTTTTCTTACACAATAATTTCATTTGAGAAAATAAATTATTGAGATTTTAGATTAAAAAAGAAACTTTAATATAAAATGAAAATTTCAAAATTAATTATTTTGAGAAAAGTAAGATTTTGTAGGAGAAAGAAAATTTTAAATGTCATTAATAATTTGATAACATCCCTTAAGAAGAAAGAGATTATGATAAAAGACTAGTAAATATTTCATACATTTTCGAGTATTTGTAAATATACATGAAAATTGAAAAATATAGATATAAAATAATATGAAAAGGTTGTTTTAACAATGAAAAAAATATAAATTAAAATATAAAAACACAAGCATTAATATTTTTAAAATATTAAATATTAGTTTAATTGATGAAAAATTATTTTAATAATAATTTATAAATGTCACATTATATTCAACATTAATTAAAAAAAATTAAGTATTGATTAAAATGATCAAGAAATTTAAATATCTTGTTTGATTAAACAATTAATTAAGGGAAACAGTATCAATAAGATTTTGACATAAAAACTTGTACCCTAAAATGAGGAAGACATATATTTACATGATAAAATAAATATACATAAAAATTACTAGTTTCCAAGAATAAGAACTTAAATTTATAATATATAAATGATTTTTTTTTTAATTTTGAAAACCTTAAAATTATTCTAATTAATGAAATATTATTTTAATAATAATTTATAAATATATATACTATACTTAATGTTAATAGAAGAAATTTAAGTATTAATTAAATGATTAAATAAATTAAAATTATCTTTTATTTAAAAAGAATTAAAAACATTAATTTAATTTAGTGCAAAAAATCATAAAACATGTGTCAAATAAAAATATTGCACTAAAAAATGTTTAAAACCTTTTTATCCATTAATATGATCATTAAGACGACCTTGAACTTATTTCATTTTAAAAAAAGAGGACTAAAATTTGTGATTGTTGATTAGGTTGGATAATATGTACAAGGTCCTAAGTTTTAATCTTATTGCTGCCATTGTACACACACACACACAAAATTAGGTTGGTGTAAAGCGTTCTAAAAGGAAGTGGTTTTTCAAATTACTATAAAATTAACAATATTTATAGAAACTCCAAATGAATAATTTGTCTTTGATTAACATTGTCTTGGTAAATCATTTTTAGAGAAGATAGTATATATAATGACAGACCTTACAACGTTATTTAATCATAAATTATCATATATTAAAAGTTCGTTAATTTTTAGAAAAATTATTTAAAAAATTATATTTACCATAATTTCTTGTTGACCAATAGTTTTTGTATTAACAAATTAAACTCTTTTTTTTTAATTCTTTTGTATTTTTAATTTGATTAAACATATAATTTAGTCCCTATACATGTCACAAATTCTCAATTTAGTCCTTATACAAAATTTTTTATTAAATCAATCCCTATATGTGTCACATTATTAATTTAATCCCTACCATTTATAAATTCTTAATTTAATTCCTACGGTGGATTCTTAAGGCCAAAGGAAAGAATGGAATTTGTCTTGTTTTGGAGGTGGTTATTCCGCGCTGCATAGAGGAAGAGAAAGAGTGCCTTTAGGAATAGGACGATATTAAAGGAATGTCATAAAGGTGAACGTAATTATTGGTCAATGGGGTTGGCAGTGGAAGTCCTTTAGAGTAGACTACACCACCAACAATGACCAATGCAATATTCATCAAAATGGGTAGAAGAGATGATGATGATGATAATCTTCACACTGATGATGATGATCATCTTGACACTGATGACTATGATGATGATGAAGACTTAGAGTTAGAGGATGAAGAATCAGCAAAAGCAGAGAAATGGAAAAAGCATTACTCATCAAGGCATAAGATTCTCTTTGTTGGAGAGGGTGACTTTTCATTCTCTCTATGTTTGGCCAGGGCTTTTGGTTCTGCCCACAACCTCGTAGCCACTTCCCTCGATTCCCACGGTCAGCCCCATCAACTCAAGTTTCTGTTTTTTCCTCTCTTTTTTTCCCATGGAAAAGAAAAAATTCGAAATTGGACCATTTTCCATCATGCCCTTTTGATAGTGTTTTTTTGTTTTGGCAGAGAACATTGAGAAGAAGTACAGCAATGGATTGAGTAATGTGCTGGAACTTCAAGAAAGAGGCTGCCTTGTCTTTCACGGTGTTGATGCCAAGGAAATGAGTCAGCATTTTTTTCTCAAGACTCAGAGGTTCGATCGCATTGTCTATAACTTCCCTCATGTTGGCTTTCTATACCCAGAGAATAGCTACTGCCAGATCCAGTTATGTTTCCTTCCTCAATACCTTTTTTTTTAATTTATCTATTATGTGGTTGCCTTTTTGTTTCCTTTTTTAATTAAATTTGCTTTACTTTTTCTGTTTACTTATTATACTTTGTTAGTGATCATTCCTTCTGCTTGAAGGCTTGAGTGAGGTTGTTATGAGTTTCAAATAATTGGGTTTGTTCATCAATAACTTTATTTTGTGACTTTAAGCAGCATATTTTTTGATCATTATGGTATTAGATTACTGCTAAAAAAGACAAAAGTTTATCAGAGTCAATTATTCTAATTGCAAGTAACTTCCAGCTTTACAGCTGTTTTGGTAATTGCCTCTGAGTCAGGCTAGTAGTAGTCACACTTGTGCCCAAGACTACACCTGAAAGAAAAAATAATAATTTGTATTTTTAACTGTTACAGAAAAGTAGAATACAAAGTCCTATCTTATAGAAGAGATACGAAGTGAATCAGGGAGATAGTTCTCTACTTTCCTAAAATTTTGGAAGTTGCATTTATTTTACAATTATATACATTTACCCTACTCCAAAGTCTTGTTACCTAGGACTTAGAATTTGAAACATCTTTCTACTCTTTGAACAAGTACACATTCCTTGCACTGTGTAATTTGATTATCTAAATCTTAATACTTTCTAAATTAAGGCAAATGTGTATAGCAACACAAAGTAAGCAAGTAGGAGGGTATTCACTCTTAAAATTTTGGTTAGTTAATATGACAAAACTTAATAGGTGGAAAACTTGAAATAAAAGTTATTTTACACTTGCTTGTTTCAACAAAATATATGATGAAAAATAACTCATTTTCACTGTGGACAATGGACAGTATCTTTTGGTGAAATTCATTTTCACTTTATCCTCTATATTGTGTCTTCATAGTTTACGCCTACTCAAACAAATGACCCTTAGATTTTAATTTCAACAATGGATTTTGGGTTTTGGAACTGATGCTTGACCTTGATCATCATGTAGTTGTGCTTAATTTTGACACATTTAAGATGACAAATGAGAATTTAGTGATGCATGCATTTTTGTCGGGTACACCATGAACAATGGAGACATGCAAACGTTTTGGTTTGTTTTAAGTGGAATTTGGTCTTCATCTATTGAGCTAGTGCATGGTTGCTGCAGGTTGAACAAAAGGTTGTTGAAGGGTTTTTTAGCAAATGCCAAAGCTCTAGTAAAGAAAGACGGAGGGGAGATTCATGTAACACACAAAGAGGGTGATCCATACAACAAATGGGATCTGGTAAAGAAGGCACAAAAGAGAGGGCTTGTCTTGCTACAAGTTGTGCCATTCTTCAAGGATGACTATCCTGGCTATGTCAACAAGAGGGCCCATGGAAAATTATCTGATGCATCTTTCCCGGTTGGGGAAGCTAGTACTTACAAGTTCAAGGTCTAAAGATCTAACACTTGTAATAATTGAGGGGAATTCTCAGTGTTGGGTTTTATATGGAAGATAAAAGCCATTTTAAGACCTTTTCTTCCCCCTAAACTTTCATGTACCAAAACCAATCTTGGATTTGCATCTTTCTGTAGGGATGGCAGCGTTTTGTAAATATGGATGACTGGAGCTTAGTCTGTTACTTTTCGAGGGGTTGTTGTGCCTCAATTCTTTGTTGCAAACTTGTGCTCAACTTCACTGCCGATGGTGTTAAATAGGGTTAGTCTCTTTTACGTAACACATGAACTCAGGTAGGAAAAAGATTAAAGGGGATAGGGGAGCCTTAAATCTCTGAAATTCAACCCAATACCCCTTCCCTTGTGAAAGAATAAAAATAAAGAAATTTGGAGATGCTGATTTTTTTTTTACGATGAATTGTGAGAAAAATTAAAAGGAATTAAGGGCCCGTTTGGGGTGGTTTTTGGTTGAGTTTTGAAAATTTCAAAAACTACAACTAGTTTTTAGTTTTTAAAAATTGTTTTTTGTTTTTTTTTTCTAATTTTTTGTTTTAAAATAAACTCACTTTGAAATTTTTTATTCTGTTAAAATTAGTTTAAGGATATGTTTATGTGGTGACAACAATGATGGTGGTGACAGCAACAATGATGATGGTAGTGGTGGTAATGCTGACAGTGACAGGGTGTCGACGGTGACGATTGTGGCAGTGCTGCCAATGACAGTTGTGGCTGTGCTGACGGAAACGATTGTGGCGATATCGATGGGGTGGTGGTGGCGGAGTCAGTGGCGGTGGTGACGGTGCCTGTGGTGGTGGCAGCAGCACTGGTGGTCGTGGTCGTGGCGGTGATGATGGTAGTAGTGATGAAGCTTGTGGTGGTGGAGGCGATGCTGGTGATCATGGTCATAGTGGTGGCGGCGGCGACGGTGATGGTGGTGGTGATGCCGATGGTCGTGGTGGTAATGGTAGTGGCGATGGTGGTGGTGACGGCAGCAGTAGTGGTGGCGGTAGCAGTGGTGATGACAATGGCGGTAGTTGTGGTGGTTGTGGCGGCGAAAAAGACTATTGTCAAATATAGTGATGTGTATTTTTTTAAAAAACTAAACCAAATTCACAAATCATTTTTTCTTGGTTTTGAAAATGAATGTAAGAGTTTTGAAATTGAATTAAAAACCATTTCAGCTCCATATTAGCCAAACGCGTTTTGTTTTGAAAATTAGATTTGAAAACCAAAAACTCACAACCACCCCAAACGGACCCTAAGCAAGAAGTTTTTCTCTTTGGGTTTATGTTTTTTTACTTTTAATTTTTGGTAAGAACATGAGTTGTTCAGTGTTGGCCTAATTTCTAATCTAGCAACTTAATTAATATAGTTGAAAAGGAGTCTAACAAGATACATAAGGTGTTTTTATTTTATTTTTTTTCAAACTACTATGTCAAAATTTGTTTCTAACTACTTGCTTCAAAATAGTGTAGAGGAAATACCTATAGATAGTGTTCGAAAAAACCTGGAGAAAAAAAGAACATTTTGGCTATGTGAATATTAATTCAACTTCAAGTAAAATTGATGAAATAGATCCTGCATGTCTACTTTGAATTTCAAATTCAAACTGTTGCTGGTGATGCCAAGATCTTAACTTTTAAGCCAAAAATAAAGATTTTTTAAATTCCATCTTATGTTTATTAAGTTTATTTCTCTACAATATACGCTCGTACATGTCTAATTCGATCATCCAACATTGAAATTTATTTCTTTGCTCCCTTAAAATGGTTGGCAAATTTTGCTAACTTGACATGACGAATGGTAAGGCCAGTTGAAAATAATAGGGCAATGGGACAGATTAGTCCATAGTCTACTACTTAACACCATAGTTATCAATCTCAGACAGTGGCTCGTAGGGGATAACTTTGAAAACGCTATGGTAGAAAGCAAGATGACAGTTATTTTAAACATTATAACACAAACTAAATAATTTATACTACACATATAAATATTTAAAAAAACAAAAAAAAATCCAAAATTAAAGAAATTCATGATAAATAATAAGTCACAGTTTACACATACATCATCATCAATCTAAGAGCTATAAGAACATAAGTTAAAAAAATGAAAGATGATGGTGAAATTAATAGAAAAAGAACCTAACAAATTAGATAAAGAAAATTAGCATAATATGAACTAGGTGGGAAGTCTAAAGGAATAATGTACTTAGCTTTTATGTTTTGTTGTAACATGTTGTAGTCATCTTGATTGTATTCATTTTCTAGCTTAGTTACAACATGATCTCCATGTGTTATGATTCTCCAGATGCTATAGTGAGTGGACTTGATGTACATTTCCATTATGTCCTTCCAGTATGCATAATCCTCTCCATTGAAGACTGGAGGCCATGACAGTGAGGCTCTTTTAGAAATGAACTGTCCTTCAAGGTTTGCCATGCGGATCTTTTCCTCTAACACTTGTTAAGGTGCTCAACCCTTAAAGGCTGAGCTCTGATATCAAATTGTAAAACACAAAGATAACACAAGAAATGAGGTTGAATTGTATTATAGCAAATTTTTTTAAAACTTTTGTTAAAGACGTATCATCTAAAATAAGATCAAAAAGTTTTTCAATTTTTTTTTATAATATAGATGAAAGCTAAAAAACAAACTGAAAAGCTCACAAGATTTATACTGGTTCGTCTCACCCCTTAGACTACGTCAAGTTCTTGGCAACAACCAAGTTCCACTAACTTTTTCAAGTTACAAGTATTCTTTCCACAAGCCTCTTCAGGCTCAACCTAAGTAGTCTTTTACTTGCCTCTCCAAGCAAAAACCTAAGTATTCTTTGAATCAAAGCCTCTTCAGGCTTTCACCAATCTCGTTAAGAAAAAGGTTTACGCGTGAGTTACCTCACTAGGTTTAACGTCTTAGCAGACGAATATACAAGTAAGTGCACAAAAAGAATTTTACAATCAGAGCATACAAGAGCTTTTTCTTTTCTTAAAGATGTTATGATTTTTCAGAATCAGCAGCAACTATGACAACAACAGCTCGAAAGAGGTCTCTTCTTCTATTTATAAATTTTTCCAAAAGTATCCGTTCAGTGCTTTGCAAGAGACGGCTTTCATTTGATGAAGAGAGTCGTTGGAGCATTAAAGGCAGCATTTAATGCCTTTCACCAATTTGTCATATGATAAGATAAAGCAGTTTGCTTATCTTTTCTATTCTTGTACTTAATCTTGTAGCAGTTGTCGTGTCTACTTTTCCGTTCTGAAATTTGCACACAATATTCCTTTTTTTTTGCTAACTTTCCTTGAGAGTAGGTATATAGGCTTTATGAGTTTCGAGGCAGTTTACGCTTTTGCTTGATGTACAGATCATTTTAGAACGTTGTCATCGTCTGTGAGATCTATTACTGATTTAATCAAAGGTTAAAAGACGATATATATTTTTAAAGATATCAAACAATTGCTTATAAACCTGTTACGGATGACTAGACAATTGCGTAAAAACATATATTTTAACTGTTTGTTATTATCAAAATATTTGAGGGTTATAAATTTGTCTTTTGGCTTAACACTAAAGGAAGAAGAAAGAATGGAACATAGGATAAAAAATACTCCTAACGTGTGAAGGAATAGATGTCAAAACAAAAGCTAACATTTTGTTGAATATTTTACCCAAAAAAGCTGTTACGCAAAAACTGCAAGTGCGCATTTAGTGATTATTGCTAAATAAATAAAAATTAAACAAAATAAATTTTATTTTAAAAATTTAGGATTTGAGCAATTGGAAAAGAATGCTATTAAAAATTGACTTGAGCAAACAATTAAAATTGGATGTAATTCAATAAGAGAAGATTTCCAGGATTGAGGTTTCACACTACGATGCTTAATGCCTTAATCTTGCTACCTATGTGCTTCACTTGTTCTTATTGAAAGTGAATTAACCTAAGATACCCTTTGTTCTTTTCAAGATACGAAGGGGTATCTAACCAAATTTACCACCTATTGTCATGATGCTTGTGTTCAATTAGACCCACCAAGTTCTTTGTTAATTCAATTATTCCTCGGAGGCTTTAACATACTTTCGTGGTTTAGACCTAAGTTCCTTTCCTGTGGGTTTGGTGTTTGGGTTCACCTTTCAATACTTCTCCAAATCCTTAAGGTTATGAAAAACGTTGGCCTAATTTGTTCCGCATAAATAAAGTAATAGAAGAAGAATTGAAAGAGGAACAAGATCACAGAGAGGCAAACAAAAATTAATTCATTAAGACAATCGTAGGGCTACCCCCAATCCTAGAAAAATAAGGTTCTACTCACACATAGTCATGAGAAAACGTCAAAAAGAAAAGATAAAGAACATAAAAACAAACCTGGAGACAATTAAGAAGAAGAGAGCAATCCTCCAATTCTCCATGCTATCAAATAAGGTTCAAAAGATAATCCTAAAAATCCTAGGAATGTCTATTTATATTTGAAATTACAATAGGGTCTTAGTCTAATCCCCAAAAGAAGTGAAAAACTTGCAAAATCCATCAGGTTTTTTGGCCCACCGCCTGGTGATGGGTATCACTACCGAGTGGTAGATGTGCAAGTGTAGATTTCATCATCAAGAGTTGTGCCACTGTGTGGTGATGGGCGCCACTTGTAACACCCTCACTTTTACTTAAATAATTGTTTTATTTATTTATTTTATATTTAATTTTGAAAAATCGGGAAAAAATCTAAAAATTTTGATTTGTACGGTTAAACTCAGAATTTAAAAACTATCTAATCGTGATTTTTAATAATTTTTCCAAACTAAAGTCTGGAGAAATTAGAAAATGACGATTTTGTCCTTATTTGTCAATATTAAGAATTGACATGAGAAAAATATTCAATTGATGTTAAAAGGTCAATTTGAGTTTAAAATCATGTCATATGTATTAAAATATAATTTTGGGAATTTTTGAAATTCCTGTACAAAATGAGCAAAATACCCCTAGTTGTCAAATAACCATCTCAGTATTGGTTTGACATCCAAAAATGGTGAAAATAATATTTTTAGTACACTTCTAGGTAAAATATGTAATTTTAGAATTTGCATAAAAATTTGAGCATTTATTGAATTAAAATGAATTTAATATGAATTTTCTAAACTTAAAATATATATATATATATATATATTTATAATTCGAAAAAAATAATAAAATAATAAAATAATTATTTTAGAATTTATTTTTGATGCAAAATAATACATTTGTTCATATTTATATTTAAATTAACTATTTTGATATTAAAGGTTAATTTATTCAAGTTTAGGTGATTTTATCGGTATCGACTAATCAATAATAGATAAAATTTGCACTGGAAAATGTTGGGACAGCTGCTATCCCACATTGCTGCTCTACCAAGAGGTGATTCATCACCTATATCAATATGTGTCCCTAATAAAAGAAATTAAAATTAAAATTTTGACATCATGGATGATCTCATCAATGGACACCTAATCCCATTTTTTTTCCTATAAATAGCCATGAATTTGAACTAAACCCCTCACTCCTCTTCTCCTAAAAACTTCCATAAGTCTCCATAGAAAACCTCTCTCTCTTTAGAAAAATTTTCTTTTACTTTGTTGTTTTGCTAAAATTCTACTAGTTTTTCATTAACTAGTAAAAATCGTCTTTCTAGAAACTCTGCACCAACAACTTCACCAACTTTTTGAGGTAATGGGGAGAGTGGGGTTGGTTCTAAATTTCAATTACCTTACATGTTGGTAGGAAGGGTTTTCCCTAAACCCGTTTAGGCTTTAGTTTTATTATTAATATTATTGTTATATTGTTTAATGTGAAACTTTAATTTTTGCTAAGTCGTTATTTTGCTCAAATTTAAATTATTAAATTATATTTTCTAAGTTGTTACTCTGTTCAATTTTAAAAAATTAAAATGCACTTGCTAAAGCTGTTACTCTACTCAATTTTATAAAATTAAAATGTACTTGCTAAGCTGTTACTTTGCTCAATTTTAGATAATTAAAATATATTTATAAAGTACTTATGCTGTTCAATTTTAGACAACTATAGTATAATTATTAAGTTATTATACTGCTCAAATTCAAACAACTATAGTAGAATTACTAAGTTGTTATACTGCTTAAATTTAGAAAAAATATTTTTAGCTATTATAATAGATAATTAAATTATTATATTATCAAATTTTAGTAATACTCAATTAGTTTAGCAAAAATAAACCATAAATCTCATCTATAAAAATTTCATAAATTTTAAAGCTTATTTAGTATTTTTAATTTGTGTCTATAAGTGCCTGTGGACACATTTTTCTTAGAAATACTAAATTTCAAAAATTTTTGAAAAATTTTCAAAAAATTCATGATAAAATTTTAATTATTTTTCTAAGCTTAAAAATTATTTTTATGAAATTTTTGACCATTCTATGATTTATTTCTTAATTATCAATCTTTATTTTAATTTGTATATCTTTATTTTTATTGAATTATTGCTTATGTGCTTTAATTTAAATTATGAATTATGTGAATGATATGTATGGATCAAATCTCTGTAATATAAGGCAAAGATATTAGCAAAAATTATACGGGTGCTTAAATTTTTTAGACTAGAGTGAATCTTTAGAAATTAATAGATCAGTGAGTAATGTAAAAGCAAGGGACATGCAGTGGCATGATATCCTGTTAGGGAAGCTACAGTTTGGTACGCTGAGGAATGAAAGGCAGAGACTCATTTGAGGAGGTCTCGGGGGTAGACATTGAGTGGTGAAAGTCCTAATAGGCAGGGTAGCGCCCGTGAGCTGGGATATTCACCTGACCAAGCTCGATAACCCCGACAACTGCTCAGCATTCCGGGATTGATTTGAGAGTATATCTCTATAAATGGACATCCTAACTGATATTTGTTCCTCATTGATGATGAGGACTGTACCATGTGATGATGTTGATGAAGTATATGTACTCCCAGTCACTTCCCAGGTTCTATTAAGAACTATTACTCACTAATGAGAAGTATGGATACATACCAAGTCAAGGATAATGTAGTATAACTTAGAATAAATCCTAGGTTCCGTTCATTAATTGTATTTAAATGCCTACCATACATGTGAAAGTGATTTGGAACAAATCACCTCACTCCATTATTTTTGTTATGCATGTTCAACCGTGATTATTGAAGATGACAGAAATGCCTGATGATGCTGAGGATGAGCCAGAGGATACTCCTCCAGATTGTAGACCTAGTTTATAATGTTTTTTTTACAAGATAGGGTAGATAAATACTGCTTTGTATATGATCTTTTTGATGTATATATTGGGTAAGGTAGTATATATCTTTTGATGTACTTTTGTTTTCTCTTTGACTATTATGTATTACTCAAACCATGATGTATAGTTGAATATATATATACACACATAAGCAGTTTTTATCATTTCACTTTTATTTCCAAATTCTATTTTTCTATTATAGAAAAAAAAATTACTCACATTTTCATCAACTTAAAGTAATAATTAAATTAATATGAATTATATTTAGAATTAAAGGATTGTTACACCACTGTGTGGTGATGGACTCGTAAGTGTAAATTTTAGCATCAAGGAATGCACCACCACGTGGTGATTGCCACCTGATGGTGGCGAGGTCTTCAACATTTTTTCTTCAAGTTTTCTTTCTCCAAATGCTTTGGGATGACCTCATGCCTTCCAAGTGGACTTCTAAGCACCCAAAAGCCCTTAAATCATCTAGAGGGCTTCCAATTTGTCAATCTTTTGTTTTCTGAGCCCAAACAACCTACAAGATTTTTCTAAAACCAAAGACTAGCAAAGTAAAAGGCATAACACAATACAAAAAGGGAAAATCATGCAATTAGACATATAACTAGTCTTAAACCATAATGAAATGCAGGCAATCTAGTAATGAAAATTATGCTAAACATGTTATAAATTGCACGCATCAAAAAGCCCCCAAACAATGATGTTTCATGGTAAAAATGGATTTTCTAAGCCTATATCAGGTAGCGCCACTATGACATGATAGCGGCCTAAGGCTGCTCCACTATCTCGCTAAAGCGTCGCTATAGTGAGTTATTGACTACTATGTTTAAGACAATGAAAGGTCGCCTATTGGTTACTAATTTCGAATAATGATCATGTGTTGCGCCCCACATAGCCAATCTAAAATATTAAGGTCGATGTGAGTTGAGTTACAAGTTCATTAGTTGCAAGAGAGGATGTGGTTGTGATGTTTAATCAAAGTCCCCATTTTGCTATAACACATTGCATTTTGAGTAAATTTGAATAAACCTCTTAATAAATATTTACAGGAAAGAAAAATAAAAAAAAATTAAAGAGGTAAAATGAATCATATTTCTTTTATAAATTAAAATCAACTTCCATAAGTTAGATAAGAAAGCTTAAAAAAAATTAAGATATATAAGTTAATTTTAACTTAGAAGAAAAAATTTAAATCATTTTTTTTTCTTATAATTATTTATTTTCTCTTTTAAGTGGTTTATCTAAATTGATTCATTGTGAAAAATCGGACTGCTTGATCATGGAAGAAAGCAGGGATTGTCACATTATATTAACTATGTCTATACACTGAATAAGCCATGCAAATACGAAGTTTGAATCAGCATTGAAGGTTTTGAGCTAGAAAGTTGTATTGAAATACGGGGATAGTCAAACTTGGCGAGCTTAAAAGATGTGGTCTACTATGTAACAGACAAATAGTGTCCATTATTCAAGAGATATGCATCACTAGTTAAATATCAAGAGACAAGTTGTAGAATCCCACCGCGTTTTGCTAGAAGTACTGTCCAAACGAGAATTTGCTATAAATAGGTTTGCAAAGGGAATGGAATAAATAGGCACGTTAGAGAAGATGGTGAGGAAAGCAACTTTGATCATTGCTGTTTCATGGCTCTTACTGGTGGCATTCACAGTCGTTTCTGCTAATGCAGACAACACAAAGGGTCACCCCCCAACTTCTAAGCATATGGTTTATTATCCTCAAGGTAAAGTCAATATGGACTTATGTTTATGCACTCATTCTTATAACCAATTTATAGTACCACCCAAGATTCATATAAGCTAAAAAAGTAACTGTTATGACATTTTTCTGCGAAGGTTGTCGGTGCTGCTGGTTCATATGGAAGCCAATGATCCAATGTGGGAAAGCATGTTGTGGAGATGGATGTTGCTCTTCAACTTAAGCATCAGAAAGTTGAAGCAGTCAAGCGGACCTCGTATAAGTTCTAGTCCTATATATGTTTCTCTTCACCACCCAGATGCATGAATAATGTAATGCTAAATAATTATTATCCAGGAAACCAAAAATTTGAACATGTACACTGTGAGAAGTTTGAAGTGTTACTGTAATATAAGTTAATGTAATCTAAGTTTTTCTTTGTGTGTGACCATATCCCCAAGAAATTTCAATTCAAAAATCATTTGCAGATCCCTCCATCAACCATCCAAGAAATTTTCAAAGAGCATTAATGATCCCTTCCTATGTGTTATAGAATTGTTCCATGTAACTAGTTATAGACACTTGTGGACCGTGCGCATGATTTTCCAATGACTCAAGTGTTGGTAAAATGTCGTGGACATAAAACACTAGTTCACTACTTCCTTTAAACTGCAATAAGATGGATATGACTCTAGAGTTAGAAACTGTGTAACGTGAAAAAGTAAAAGCTTCTCCATCCCTAGATTGAATTAAAATATCTTATAAACTCAACATATTTAAAATTAATGATACATAGAAACTAAATCGCAATAAGATATGAATTCAGTGCTTCTGCTAGAAATACAAACAGTAATGCATCCTCCTCTCCTTCCAGAGGAGGCGAGTTAAAAATTATTTATGATTTATTCATTCAATTAATTAAATAGGCATCACCAGAACAAATATAAAATAAATATGTGTAATATTCAATACACAGTGATAGTGTTTACACTGTCTCTTATATGATACAATGACTTAATCATATGCTGGGCTACAAGCCACGAATCTTTTGAATATTTCTTAGGTTAAATAGTATATCAGCTACTCTAGTTCTAACAGTCTCAGAAGGGGGGACCATGAAAAACCCACTTATGAAACCTAAGTCACATTGAAAGCCAAAATGTCCCATGTAAAACCAGAACTAACACTAGAATCCACCACTGATATGTTGTTTGAGACGTAGATGAATCTGAGCCTTTATCTGTAACGCCTACAAGAAAACGACAATCACCAACTGAAGGGTCTAGGAAAGTAACCATACCAAGCCCATCAAAATCGCAGCTTCGTGAATCTTGCATTTGTAGCTGATAGTAACTGTTAAAAGCATATGATATATTACCCTTCTCACCAATTTCATTACATGAACCCCCATAGTTAAGGGTAGTGCAGTCTGCAACACTACAGGCTAGTCTCATATGGTTTACTACATTGGTCAAATCACTGGAAGGGTTTGCCACACACCATCTAGATGGAAGATACTCAACATTCCTTGCATTTTTCAGTTCCTTGTTTCCAAGTAAAAGGTTTAATGGATACTTAGCTTGCCCATCAAAAGAAAATATGCCCCAGTGTCTTTCAAAGTTTCCAGGAAGTACACTCTTAGCTCCTTCATCAAGCAAACTGAAAAGATAAACATCCATAGGTGGAGCATTTGGCCTCAAGGGAGTCCCTTTGTTACTTGCAATGTGATTGATAAGGCCTTGATTGAAAACCTTGGCAGCAGTGATATTTGCACCAATGGCTCCATCTGAGGGCCAACCGATTTCTCCAATAACTATAGGCATCTGGCCATATCCAAGTTTAATGAGGGCTGCAACTAAAGTGTCATAGTTTCCATCAAATGCATTGGTGTAAACATTGGAACCATCTTGGACAGGATGAGTAGTTCCCTCGAAGAACGCATACTCTTGGGGGAAATCTGCATTGTCATAAAGGCTAAGAAAGGGGTAGATGTTAACTACAAATGGGGAACCATTTGAGTTGAGGAACTGAACCAGCTGAGTCATAATTTGGGTCAGTTCAGGCCGGAATGCCCCTTGGGAAGGAAGTGCTGAGGACTCATAGGCATCTGCATTGCAAGGGACAACCAGTTTTACATAACCAGCAAGATTTGCTGTGACTAAAGACTGTTGTATATTGAGTATTGCAGGCATGACCAAGTTCTGAAATTGACCATTATAACTTGAAAGGAAGGGCTCATTTCCAACAGCAACATACCTGTAAGACAAATACAAGGTATAAAGCTTCAAAGACTATTAGAAATCTATGTATTGGCATGGAGGCAGTGGCCAAAGAAGAGTAATAATAAGCATACAATCACTTTATCTATCTCTTTTTTCACCTCATTTTCATTCTCTGTCTCTCTTTTTTTTTTTTTTCCTATCACATTACTTATCACATTAACATATACTACTTTATCTCTCTATCTTTTCTTTTTTCTTTTCATCCCTGTCTTCCTTCCACCCCATACACCCCAAAATTAAAATGGGGTGTATGTTATCCCCCTCAATGGGACAAAAAAAAATAAATTCTTTTTTCAAGAATTTAATTTTGATATACTGATAGTTTCGACAAATTAAAAATTATCCTAAAAATAATTCTTAAAATAATTATTACAAAAAATCAACAATCTTACTATACATAATAATCTATGATTAGATAACGGTATAAAAAATCTACGCACTATAAATGTATTCCAATTAAATTCTTGTTTTAGTGAGACTAACTAAAAAAAATTTCAAAGGCGAACATATATTATAAAGTAAGGAGTTGACACTTGATGCAGTCACTATTTATTTGCAAATTGCAGCATATAATAGTATATAGAAAAAAACATTCCTTGTTAGAATTTGTTTATCAAAATAAAAATATCGGGTTATTGTCGTTTTAACAATCACCACGTGCAAGTAAATGTCGGACATTCCCAAGGTAACAACAAACAAGTTGAGATTTTGAAACAGGAAAGGATGGGAGATTGACCTGACATCAGCGCCCCCTCTACCGACATAAGCAGACACATTCTGGCGAACCCACAAATCAGCAGCGGCAGGTGAGGAGCTCAAGAGGGGCAGCATCTCGTTGGGGATGCCCACCATCACCTGAATGCCACTCCCCATGAGGGCCCTCAGCGCACCAGAGTCTGCCTCGAAGAGCTTCACTCTCGAGATCTTGTTGTCTCTCAGCAGATCAACCACCGTGGATGGCCTCAGCCTGTGGGAGGATATGGTGCCCCAGTTGACCCCTATGCCCGATTCCGCCATTGGAATCAAACCCCAACACAGAAGCCACACGGAAAGGACACCGCTGACTCTAGGCTCCAACATGTGCCGCTCCAAATGCTGATCCCGGGTGGGAACAACGTGAGACACTTCACTCAACCTTAGCAACAGAGAGAGGGTGTCACTGTGTCAGTGTTTGGAGTTGGAGGCTGAAGAAACCAACAAGACAAGAGCTATCAATGAATTAGTGGTGCGGGGCATTACACTTGATGTTAACTTGAGTAAAGCTCAAGATAGAGTGCAGTTAGTGCTGAACTGCTATTGCTAACAGTTCCAGTGTTGTTATTAAGTAGGCTGCCTACGAATTTACCATAATGCCCTCGCTTTTTTTTTGGCCTTTTCATGTCGGCATCAGCCACGATATTTGGCTTGGCTTGGCTCCCCCAGCGTTTTGAGAGTTAAAAAATAAATAAAGATATCGATTAAAATAATTATGAATGTCGAATAATTTAATTTTTAAAAGTTATAAAATAATTGTTTTTATATCTGAAATTATTTAATAATGATTATTCTAATATTTATTTTTATAATTTTAAGAATTAAAATAACTATTGTTTAAGAATATCACAGATTAAAATAATATAGTCTGATAATTTTATGGATTAAATGATATTTTTTTATAATTTGAAAGACTGAATTCCTTGATATTTGTAATTTCATGTACTAATTGAGTGTATTACTGAATTTAGTCAATCGATGTTGATATTTTATTTCTATGGCCTGATTTTTGTTATTATTATGAAATTATTGTGAATATTTTTGAAACGAAATTGTTGCGAATATAAAGTATTTCTTTAAGAAAAAAGAAAAGAAAAATTATTGATTCTACTCATTGAGTCATAATATTATCATAATTAATAATTTGTAGATGGTATATAATGCTTAATTCGTCTGGTCCTTTATGTGAGCTACCTTGTGGCTATGTTTGACAATTAAAGAGTCTAAAATTTATGTATGGACAATATTAAAGATTTTTGAAATTAAAAATTATGTTAGGAATGATTTTTAAGGTAATTATTGTCAAAGTCAAAAAAATTATCATACATAACAATTTCTAATTGATTGACAATGTAAAAATCCTTTACATTATCTATACATGTACTATTTCCTCATAATTAAATTAGTGAAAGAAGATGGAATAAAAGGAAATAAGATATAATAATATTAAGTTTCATTATTTAATTTAATAAAATAAAGATGAAATATAATAAAAATTAGTAAAACTTATTCATCTTATTTCATTATTTACTTATGTTTTTTCTCAGATTTTCATAATATATTTAAACAATGAAATAGAAACTTTATTTCATTATATTATATTTCATTTCAATCTATTTTATTCCATTCCATTCCATCTCTTTTCACAATTCAAACATAACTTAAGCTTTAGGTCTATTCAAATATTAAACCCTACTTAAAGCTTATCATATTCCCAAGTAACATAGGAAAAAAAATTTCGTGCAAAGAAAATGCTTTTAACCTTCTACTTATAAAAAAATTATGAAAATAATAATAATAAGACTATCATGTAAATAACATGAATATATATACATAATATATATATAATTTTATAGAAATAATAAAAAAAATGGTTTAATTGTGTTAGCCAAGAAAATGAAAATATTTCAAACAAAAACAAGATTTTTAAGATATGAAATATATCAAGGCACAATAACTCCAATGCAAAGATTTTTAGAATTTGCGCACAAATTTCCAAATGAATTAAAAGACAAGAAACAATTACAAAGATTTTTAGGATGTGTAAATTATGTAGCAAATTTTATTTCTAATATTAAAATAATTTGTGCACCCTTATATAAAAGGTTAAGAAAGAATCTTCTTGCTTAGGATGATGAAATGTCAAAGGTAGTCACCCAGGTCAAGAAAATAGTCAAAAAATTGTCATGTTTGGGAATTCTAGACCCATATGCTTCTTTAATAATAGAAACAAATGCGTCAAATCTAGGATATGGTGGAATACTTAAACAGGTGTCTTCCAATATTAATAAAGAACAAATAGTCAGGTATCATTCTAGTATCTGGTATCTGGCATCTTACTCAACAAAAGTACTCTATTGTCAAAAAAGAAATTCTTTCAATAGTTTTATGTCTTAAAAATTTCAAGATGATCTTTTTAACAAAAAATTTTTAGTCCGCACTGATTGCAAAGTTGTCCCCAGTGTTTTACAAAAAGATGTTCAAAATCTTGTTTCAAAAAATATTTTTGCTAGATGGCAAGCTTTACTATCATGTTTTGATTTCAATATCAAGCATATTAAAGGAGATAATAATGCATTACCCAACTTTCTTACAAGAGAATTTTTATAGGGTTCTTAATGAGTTTGAGGTCAACAGGCAAAGATCAATATGGTCTTCCACTAGGATCTAATAAAGCAATAACTCCATTAGCACCTGGGGATCTTCAGCTCAGAGGCAGATGGGGCGCAATAGACCCAAGGGTCAATAAAGATTATTCTTCAATACTTCCGTTATCTCAGGTATTAAAAAATATGTATATACATATGCATATACATATGTGTATATATATACGTGTGTGTGTGTGTGTGTGTGTGTGTATACATATGAGTTTATGGCTATATACTGCTAGTGTAAAAACTTTTACACTGTCAACTAATCACAAATATCCTTAATATGACTTTTAAGATAGTTATTGTAAGAGTCAACAAACTTACAATATATGGTGGTTTGTGATTAGTTGATGGTGTAAAATTACTTTACACTATTAGTGCATAGTTTACTCTCTCTCTCTCTATATATATGAGTTTGATGGCTATATACTGCTAATGTAAAAACTTTTACACTATCAACTAATCACAAATCACAAATCACCATTGATATGACTTTTAAAATAGTCATTGTAAAAGTCAACAAACTTACAATATATGATGGTTTGTGATTAGTTGATGGTGTAAAACTCCTTCACACTGTCAATGCATACTCTCTCTCTCTCTCTCTATATATATATGTATACATACATACATACATATATATGTATATATACATGTATACATGTATGTATATGTATATACATACATCTATATATATACATATACATACATGTATGTATACATACATATATATATATATACATACATACATATATATGTATGTATATATATACATACATATATATATATGTATGTATATATATATGGGATTTTTTTGTTAATTTGAAAGTAATTAAATTTATGAAACATTTTATTTAATTAAAAAATACATACATTTTTATTTTCTCGCTTTATATACATTTTTATTCTAGAGAATTGAAATCCAATGGAAGTAATCTCTTCTAACACAAGTCACCATTCACGTGGTTGCATGTATAGCCTAAAAGATAATGAAATAGAAATTTGTTATCTCAACTCTAAAAATTAGTTCATGAAGTGAGAGTTGCCTCTCACTTATACAATTTTAGCAACATCTCTGGTCAATATAATGTAGGACTCGAGTTTTTTTTTTTTTTAATACACTCCCTCACGCCTAGTATTAGTGAGTTTGGTGCATAGATAATATGATAAGTGACCCAATAACAAATCTATGATAAGTTTTGATATCAATTTAGAATTTAGGTTTGGGCTTAATTGAATCTTAAAAACTAGTATGGTGAGAGTTTTGTCTCATTTTGGTCATATTTATAGTCAAATTGAGACTTTAAGTTTTTCTCAATAGTTTTCAATGTAGCAACAGTTTCGGTTGGAATCAAAGTGAGCCTTTGATTGGGAGATATTCAAATGACTTTTGATATGAGAGAATTTATGTTTGTTTTTTATAATATTGAATTAGTGAAATATTATAAAACAAAAATTGCAAACTACAAATATTTACAATAAGACACAATTTTATTTTATTTTTTTACCCAGAACATGCTTTCCCGTAAAAGTTGGACATAAGAACAGAAAAAGGTCGAGTATTCGAACAGGGTTAGCAAAAAATGCAGTGGATGTGGGATTGCGACACACCAACCAGGGACGTTAAAAGCAGGGACATAATTGTAAGTTTACATGTGAATCAATAAATATTGGGCCTGTTTGGATTAACTTCTCCATAAGCATTTATAGGAAAAAAAAATTAAGAAGAAAAAATAAAATAAACTTTTTCATAAACTAAAATCAGCTTATGTATAAGCTAAAAATTAGATTTTGAAGAAGCTAATATGAGAAAACTTCTACAAATTAGCTTATGCATAAGTTAATTTTAACTTATGAAGAAACTAATTTCACTTTTTGTTTTTATTTTTTTCTCTCATAAATACTTATAAAAAAGTTTTATCCAAATAGGCCATAGTCAAGAAAGTGCCTTAAAGGATTGCATAATGTGATGTATAATATTAGGTTTGATTGTAATTTTTGTTCCAAAAATTTTATAATTTTGTTATTAAAATTTTTTTCGTGAATTTTGTCTCTAATTTACAAAATATCGTGAATTTTGCTTTTAAATAGAAAAATTGCCACAATTAAAAAAAAAAACTGTTACAAAATTATCTTAATTATAGCGATTTAAAGGAAAAACATTTACAAAATGTCTTAATTGTGGCAATTATTTTATGTTAGGACAAAATTCACTATATTTTGTAAATTGGGAGGTAAAATTTGGAAAAAATAAATTAGAGGGGCAAAATTTGAGAAATTGTAAAATTAAGTACAATTAAACTTATATATTATAGTATCGCGCATTTGTCATTTAGCGAAGGGAGAATGGTAGCACAACATCACATGAGGACGGTGCCCATGTTCATTGGTCGTTCCTCTAATTAATTGATTAAAGACTTCGTAATACCTTCACAATGACGTTTGTGGTAGGGTTTTTTCTTTCCTCTTTTGGATATACATACATTGTAGTAAAGAAAAAATTATATTAACATGGAATGAGAACATGACGAGCACTAGCTAGTGAACTATCCAAGTTGCAAAGTTTTGATTGATTAGTAGCACCCACTCTAATCAAGCACATGCATCGGTTGCCTTCCTCATAACAGATAGGATTTAATTCTAATATAATTTGATTGCAGAATTTTAAAAATTATCACGTAATTTTACTAATCAGTGGTGATTCTGGGTAAGTATTTACTAAGGAAACGTTTGTTATACGAAATCTTTTTACATATATGAAAAGAGATGTGATACACATATAACAATTTGTACAATAACACTTTTTGTGTTTATCTCTCTCCATCATTATGAGTATAATAAATGATGTGTAGAAGAGAGATAGACACAAAAAAATATTATTTTACAAACTATTGTATAAGTTGTTGTACAAATAATATTTCTCATCCAAAAATCATATTTATTGAGATTGTCATAAATATGTTTGGTATGCCTAAAATATTTTTGGGAAGAGATGTGCTATGCTATCCATATAACAATTTGTACAATAATTTATACAACATTATTTTATGTTTATATATCTCTCTATCATAGGCTTCATATCATTTATTACATTCCACTATTCTTTCCTCTTTCTTTCTTTATCTATCTTGATTGTATAATTTGTTGTACAAATAACATTGCTCTTTTGAAAATGTTGGATTCCCACTTTCTCTCTTCATGAGAATCCTAGATTCCCATCCCCTTTCGTAAGAAAGGTTTAGTGATAAACTTAATTAAAACAATGATTTTTAGGAATGTTAAATTCCTGAAAATGATTTTTAAAATTTTATACCAAACATAACAATTTAACATTTCCGACGTGAGATTTCTGAAAAACTTAAAGAATCCCTCACCTAACACACCCTAACTAACGTGCATTTTGATTTGATTAAAAAAAAATTGGATGAAAAATCTTTATGCAATGTCCTCTAAAAAAAGAAAACAATTATAATTTGAAGTTCCAAGCTTATTATCTAACTTTTGTAATTTTATTAGAATTTAATAGTTATGCACTGTCAGTGTAAAAAGTTTTATAATATCAACCAATCAAAAATTACCATTAATATGATTTTTAAAGTATTTATTATAAAAATCAACAAATTTACAATAAATGGTAGTTTGTGATTGGATGACAATGTAAAACTACTTTACATTGTCAATACATGACCTTTTTTCTCATTTTATTATATCACATCTGTAGGTAAAATATTCTTAAAAGAACATAAAATCTATACCTATATATATCTTCCATAAGTGTTGCTCTATTCGTTCTACGTTAAATTTTTTTCCCCCAGAAAAACAAAAGAAAATAGAAAATCATATCTGATGAGAAAGAGGAACTAAAAGATATGGTGGGCCCAACAGAATGAGAATTCCTAAATCCATTGATGAGTGTTGAAATAGCAACACATTCATTTTTAATACATTCTTTACACATTATTTATTATCAGTTTAATTTTTAATAAATCAATTTGATTGTTTAATAAAAACATATTTTCAAGTAATATGGGCTTTTTATAGAATAAATCAATAATAAAAAATAAATTAGAGTGTTTGTTAAAAAAATATATGTAATTGGTATTTTTTTTTATTTTATAATATTCCCTTGTGATGCTTCAATTAGCTAAGCAACTGGACAGGGGTTGTCTTTTATCAAGAAGAAATAAAATTCAATCTCTTAGCATTGATGAAACCCTTAAAAAGTTAATTAGTGATACTGTTGTAGGATAAACGGTTATTACACAAACATTTTCTCAAAATCTTCACTCACGTACTGTGTTTAATCAAATTCTTTGGTTTAAAACTAATTATAATTTTATAAATTTCAATTCTTTTCAAATTCTTTATTATCCTAAAAAATTAATTACTTTTTTGATTTTATCACTATTTTTTAAAGAAGAGAAAATTAATAAAATGTGAGAGGCTTTTAACCATTGTCACGATTAGGATTGAGGGGAGATTTTTAACCATTGTCACAATTGGGATTGTGAGGAGATGGTGAACAAGAGGGAAAAATGATATAAAATAGAGTCACTGCCAATTTTATGTAAATTAAATAAATTGGAAATTATTTTAATTTTTACAATATCAGTTTGTAAAAATCAAGTCAGGTTCAAAAGTCAATTTACGTATAAGAATGATGAAAACTTAATTCCACTTATTTAACTCTTTTTTCTGCGTAAAATCAATTAATAATATAAAAAAAAAGTAGAGATCCAAATGTCTCTAATTAAAATTCAGGATTAATAAAATGTTTCAGCATAAATAAAACTTTTTATTTAGAAGTAAAAGAAAAAATGTAAAATTTTATTGAAAATATCTTTTCCAACAGATTATTTACAAAGTAAGAGAAAAAGTAATTCTGAAATAAGACTATATTATTTACTTAAAATTACAGAAAAAAAATGAGAAGAAGAAAGAAAATGAAATAAAATAAAGTAAACAAAGGAAGAAAAAAGGACATAATTATAAGATGAAGGATGCTCAACCACCACGTACAGTCATATTCACAATTATTATTTTTCTACCAAAAAAAAATTCACAATTATTTATTAACCTAATTTGTTACAGAAATGACGAAACTAGTCTATCTTTTTGCGCATACATAACGGACCTTGTATTCTACACTTCTTTATTTTATTTTATTTATTTATTTACTAGTATTTTAATATGTGCATTGAACAGAATAAATATTTATTTTATATAACTTAAATTTATAATAAATAATATATAAATTATATTATAATTAAAACTTATAATAAATAAATATTTTTGAACATATATATTATATTTTAAATTTATAATAAATGATTATTGTAATACAATGTTAATTTTTAATTATTGATATTTGTTTTGAAAAAAATATTAAAATTCAATTTATAACTAAAGATATTGAAAATGATAGATTGAAAGTGATAAGAGGTTAAAAAATTTCTAGAAACACGCTCATTTAAAAATGATAGCTAAAAATGCTCTCGTTAAAAAATAGCAGCTAAAAACGCTCTCGCTCAATATAGTTATTCTCATTTAATATATAGGGTGAATATTTTTCAGCCAATAAAGTCAACAATTGGGTGAAATAATAACTGAGTTGTTTAACTTTAAAAGATTAATTGAATTAGAGTCATCACAAATCATCATGTATTGTAAATTTGTTGACTTTTACGATAATTATTTTAAAAGTCATACTAACGGTATTTTGTGATTAGTTGAGAGTGTAAGGGTGTGTCTAGCCCAGCTTTTTTTCGCTTATTTTTTTTCCTTAAAAGGAAAAGTCAGGCCAAACACATTTTATAAAAAGCTCTTCAAAAAATAAGCTACTTATTTTCATAGAACAAATTTTGAAAAAAAAAAGTGGCTTATAATTAAGTTGATAGGGGGAGCTTTTTTTAGCTTATACGGAGCTTATTTTTCATAATCCCCTCTTCAAATCCCAAAATACCATCTTTTTAATTTTTTACTACTTTTTCAATTTGAGTGTTTCATCGACATTCCCGTTGAATAATACTTACATATATTAGTTTATTTTGAATTATATTTATTTAATGTAAGGTTTTAATCTATTTTTAAATTATTTATTTTAAAAAATTAAAAATATTATTTATTTTTAACTTTTAAATTTTTTTACATAAAATAAAAGGTCATTAATGAAATGAGTAAATAATATAGTTAAATAATTTTTTTATGCTTTAAAATATATACAATTTTTATTCTTTAAATTTAGTTTAGATGGCATATTTTTTTAATATTTTAATTTATGGTTAAGTTTTGAATTCTAAATTACAACAATATATTTATTAAATACTTTTTAATATATATTGACATTATTGAATTTTGTTTATATAAATTATTTTTTATCTTTTAAAAATATTATTTAATAATAATGTTAAACTTTTTAAATATTTTAATTTTTATAATTAATGATTAAATTTATTTAATTAATATCATACATAATAAAATATTTGTTAATTATCTTTAAAATTAATTTTTGTTAATGAAATTATTTTTTACAATTTTAAAATTAAAATTTTTAAATATATTTATTACATGAAATTAAAAACTTTACTAAAATGCGTAAATAATGTAGTTAAATAAATTTTTTATATTTATACATATTTATCTTTTTATTCTTTAAATTTAATTTAGATTTTAGATTTTTTTATTTTTAATTTGTAGTTAAGTTTTTTATTTTTAATTATAACAATGTATTTATTAAATACTTTTTGAATTATTTGTTAAATAATATTTAATATATATTGACATTATTGAATTTTGTTAAAATAAATTATTTTTTATCTTCTGAAAATATTATTGAACAATAATACAAAATTTTTTAAACATTACTTTTGTAATTAGTATTTTATATGATAAAATATTTATAAATCAGATTTAAAATTAATTTCTATTAATGAAAATAATTTTTGAAAATTTTAAAATTAAAAATTTAAATTTATATATTTTATTACTTTTATTATTATTAAAATAAATTTATGTTGATTAAATTAATTTTACATAATCGTAACTAAAAATTTACTTTATATAATATTTTTTATTTTATCAATATATATATTTATTCTATTGAGTGAGATAATTAGTTTTATGTAAATTAAAAATTCTAAAGTTTTTATCAAACAACTTTACTTAGCTTTAAAGCTTAAAAAAATAAAAATTATCAAACAACTTCTACTTTTTTTTTTTAAAAGCTCTTATTTTGAACTTTAACTTTAAAGTAATTTTTAAGCCAAAAATAAGTTGAGCCAAACATAACCTAAAAGTATTTACACTGACAATGCATAGGTATTAAACTCTATAATGCATTAACATCTTATAAAAAATGTGCATTAGTCATATAGTATCATTATCATAAACTTATATTTTAACATAAATAATATGTCTAATATATGTGGAATTAAATGCTATATATTATTATTAAAAGTTTAAAAATACTACTACATAGTGCTACAAATCAATACACACACACACACACACAAAAGAAGGTAGCACAAATGGCTAGTTTTTTGTTCCAATATGGGCTCAAAAAGAGGACTAATCCTAGGAGCATGGCAATCCAAAACCACAAGTTAATGTTTTGACATACACATGTTTGACATATCGAGCAATTGGTACCATTAAAAAGTAATTGATTGATGTGTGTATCAATATTGCCATCATTTGTGTACCTCTATCACAATTGAGAAGGCCTTTGAGGCAACTAAGTATTGAGCTGAAATGCCTTAGATAGCTTGGACCTATTTAGTAGTCATTTTCACTTGAAAACATATCACGAAGCTAATCTAATCACTTATACAAGTGGCTAAGGTATCCTCAGAAGTGTCACAATACATCCAACATCTATGTTTCCTCTATCAGATCATGCACCTTAGGGAGTAACAATATCAACCTTAATTGTCAATCCAAGTCCAAATTACCGAGCACCCAAAAATTTTCTATTTTTCATGCCAAGATAAAGCAACTTATTTGCATTTATCCTTACATTTGATTAACGGATAAAACTTACATGCAATACCTTAGGTGTTATTGGTACTATTTTCCAATTAGAATTGAAGTTTCACCCCAGTAATTCACATAATAAAGATATGCATTAAATAATTATGCAGATTACTGAGGTGAAATTCTAATTTTGATTGGAGAATAGCACCAACAATACATAAGATACTATATCTAAGTTTTGTCCGTTATTAACATCTCACACTTATAAATACCAAAACTCTATTACAGTTAGATATCTTCTTAATTTTGACATATTATTGCTTTACTTGATTTATCATTGACTAGACGGTTGAAATTTTTATAAGTGTCACTACCTCAATCTATCCACCATACTTAGCCACGTGCAAGCAAATGAATACAAATTCCCAAGAAAAATCTCTAAATTTAGGTGTAGACCCTTTACTTGAACTACTCAGATCACATTCTTAATAGAATGATGATAATGATGCTTAAGGATATCGATCGAATTCACAATTACCTTGTTGTATCTTGCATTAAGTCATATGAAGCCCAATATTTTACTAAAGAAAAAATTAGTTACCATTTTTTAACTGACACTATTAAAAAGGTTGTCCATTGCTCACGATAAATAATGTTATCCAAAATCGACACTAATGAAATAGGCACATGTTTGCTTTCTTACTTTTGTATAATAATAAATAATAATAATAATAATAATAATTGATGGGTTTCAAATTGGACCTTTGACTTTGACTGAACTTTGACTAGTGTTGATTGTGATAAGCTTCCGCGGGGATTGAGATATGAGATTATCTTACAACAATGGAGTTCTTTGGCAAGGACCCAGATGTCGTAAACAAAGGGGTGAATACTTGCAAAAGGTATTTCGATACTCAAGTTAGTAAAGATTCCATTGGAGTGACAATATGTAATGAATGCTTATCTAGTACATGAACATTGGTTGTATTTATAAGGTTTTGAGATGATTGGATTTCTTGGCATGAGTATCAATGCCTCTCAAAGGTATTGTTACCTTGTCTTCATATAACAAGAGGTAATTTTCTGTCGGGTCGAGTTACAATTCACTGTGTATGGGGTATTGTAAGAACCCTACACTTGGTTGGCTATGATGACCTCGATCCCTGTACAAATTGTTTTGATCCAATATTTTGAACCGAGTTGATTTGTTATACAAATTGGATCCCAAGCCCAATCCAAAGCAGTAACAAAAAGGAAAAAGATCTATAACATTTTTATTTACATATTGTTAAAATAAAGGATGAATTTGTAGTCCGTAAATATTTTGATAAAAACAAACTGTTAAAAGTATGTGAATTCACTTTATCGTCTGATCTCGCGCTTACATTATCGTCTGATCTCTAGTTCGCAGTATATCATCTGACGATGTTTTTAAAACTGAATGTCGACTTATCTTTATATGTATAAACTATTTAACTAACAAAGCTTACAGACGATGTCTATGCTCTAAAAAGATCCGCATATCAATCAGAGTGCAAAGCTACCTCAATATGTATAAAGCCTATACACCTACTCTCGAGGAAAGTCAGTGAAAAAGAAGGAATATGTGTGCGGTTAATAGAACAGGAAAGCAGACATGACAACTACTAAAAGATTGAGTACAAGAATAGAAAAGATAAGCAGACTGCTTTATCTTATCATATGACAAGTTGGTAAAAAGTATTAAATGTAACAATTAATGCTCCAACGACTCTCTTCATCAGACAAATGTCATGTCTTACAAAATACTCAACGGATACTTTTGGAGAAGCCTATAAATAGAAGAAGAGACCTCCTTCAAGCTGTTGTTCAAAAATTTACAAGTGTTGTTGATATATTTGCTGTTGAATCAAAATACTCATAACTGCTTTGATAAAACAAAAAAGCCTTTGCAAAAATAGTTTTGAATATCTGTAGTTGAACTTCATTGTTTATTCGTCTAATAAGACGTTAAACTCAGTGAGGTAAACTCACACAAATCTCTTTCTCTACGAGATTGGTTGAAGCCTGAAGATGTTTTATTTCAAAGAATACTTGGGTGTTTGCTTGGAGAGGCAAGTGAAAGACTATTTGGGTTTGAGCCTGAAGAGGCTTGTGGAAAGAATCCTTGTAACGTGTAAAGTTAGTGGAACTTGGTTGTTGTCAAGAATTGGACGTAGACGAACCAGTATAAAATCTGTGTGCCCTTTTATTTGCTCTTTCTTCTTTTGTCTGCCTTCTTTAAAACGTTTTAAAAATCTTTCTAATCCAGTTTTATTTATTAAGCTTCTTTAAAAAAGGTTCAAAGGATTGCAAAAATTGACCTTAACACAATTCAACCCCCCTTCTTATGTTTAGCTTGTGCCTTGCACATTTTAAAATATCGAATAATTAAATTCAAACATACATTGAAAAGAGATTAGAGATTAGAAGTGCCAAGTATCCTCTTTATGAATGTTATCTTATGGTGCCGGCTGTTGGATCCCTATATAGTAATTCGCTCATGTGCATCTGAATTGAGCACCAAGAAAAAGAAAATGGTGTGTTATAGAAGATAAAGACTTATCTCATATACAATTAGTACTATTAGTGCTTATTTTTATTTCGAATTTAACTTTTATAAAGCGAATAATTTATTTGAAAAAAATTAAGACATCTTAGTCATTAAAAAAAATCAAATGTATATATTTTAACAAATTTATAATTTGTGATGCATGTAATATAATCATTCTTAAAGTATCACGGGGTAATTTGTAAACGTAAATCGACTTTATTTAGCAAATCATCCAACGAACTATTACATATTTGACTCAAAATATTAACCGAATATATGAAAGGGAAAGTTTTTTTATCTCCCTTACTTGCATTCCTTTAACGTGATTGCATTCACATTGATCTATGACTTGCATAGTCCTCAAGTCCTTTAATCATATTAAATTTTCAGTTCTTATTTCCCCTTCTGCCAGCCGAATTTTCATTGTAGAATGTGCAAAAACGGGTATATCCTTATAGACTCGAGGAATAAGCAGATTTTCCTTCCTACAAGTGGGGATCAAGGGATGGTTCAGTGTACGTTTTATTATATATTCGAGACCACTTTGCGAGCTTTTTGAAGCATTGCAAAAGTAAACATGTCGTTTTCCGAGACCAGGGTAAACATAGATCCTGATATTCTCAACCAACACAAAAAAGGCCGAGAAAGAAAAAAAAGAAAAAAGCATTTGCTAGCATTTCATAGTTCTTTAATAAAAGTCAGCACGGCAAAGCAAGATCACGGGAAATTCTTCATGCAGCAAATGCTATGGATGATTCCCCATTCAGAGACACCTTATCCTTCCTTTGATCTTTTATGGCTTTCTTACCACTTTGAGGGAATCCAAACATCAGTTGGGCTGGTTGGTATAGAATATAGAAAGCTTATTTAACACTAAATGTTTAGTAGCTCTGTCTGCCACCAAAACAGAGTGGAGAGAAAGAGAGGGGGTAAAGCCATAGTGGCACATGCTTATCACTTCCGGGGTGGTGCTTTTGCATCAACATTGCAGCTAGGACTCAGCAATTTTCCATAGATTCAATAATCATACAGATATCTATGGCCCCAGAATCCAATCACTACTTTACTCACTTTATCTTCTTTGGACAATTACCAGAAAGACGGTTGCATATCGTTCTGACAACCAAATTCTTAATTTTCCCATGGGAATCATTGCCTACTAATTAACCACAATAAAATTGTAATTTCCACGGCAGCAAACATCACCCGTGATGGTTTAATGAGGTTGCTTTATTGTCTTATTGATGATCGGTTGATCACATAATTGCAAAAACATATATACAACTTGTGTCATGAGACGGTTAAGTCATAAATTTATAAGCATCCATGCATATTTATCTCTGAGCCTCTTACTTCAACATCTTACTAACTAACATCGAGAATACTGAGGGCTTGTTTGATTATTACCTGCGAGGACCCTCAGCAACATGAAGTGTGCCCAATACTTGCTTAACCGGATAAGATGTCACTCAAATTTTTCATTGCATTCTTTAGAAGAATGGTTAATCAAGGCATATATATGAATAATAACTAGGAAATTTCTTACTGGAAAAATAAAATCAGCGAGTTTTCAATCTAAAGAGTAAATCTGAAGTAAGAAAAAAAAATAAAAAAACCTTCTATTACTTGATCCCAACAGCCCGAGCTCAGACAACAACGATCATGTTATACTACAAAATATTTTAAAATCATTAGCCTGCTAATATTACTCTTAAAATTCCCTGTATTAGAACCGAGAGATATTTAAATTAAAAACCACTCTTGTAGCGGTGGTGTTAGAAGTCTCACATTAGATAAAATAAAGAAAACTAAAGTATATATAAGTTGGGAGTGCTTGAGTGTAATAAATCTAGACTTTTTAGATAATACCGTACCTTCCAAACTTTAAAACACTAATTAATCCATCCACACACTCTTATTGAGCCTCACTTTACAATTTAACATGGTATTAGAGCCCAATGGCTTAATAACATGTACCGATCCAACTAAAAAAAGAAGAATTAGGCCTCCAAAATTCAAGAAACACAAGCCCAGACAAACTAAAATAATAAAAAAAAATGTGGTCTTTGAGATAACTTGAGAATAAGCCCAGACAAACTAACTTAAAATACAAAAAAATAGCCCAATGGTACCCAAGTCACAACTGGCCAAGAAACTGACCAACCCAATTGGACTTGAGGAGAATTGTTGGAGAACTAAGTCCCAAACTTAAAAATACTAATTAATCAATCCACACATCCAACCTAAAAAAGATTGGTCCTCTAAAACTCAAGAAACACAAGCCTAGGAAAACTAAAAAAGAAAAGAAAAAAGAGAAGAATGTGGCCATTGAGGTGACTTAAAAACAAACCCAACTTGAAGAAGCCCAAGCAAAAAACAAAAAACAAAAGAACTAAGTCCAGAATTAGTCCGACATTGTTAGGGTCACCGGTATTGTCTGCTTTAGCACTCGGTGGGCCGTCACAATTTTGTCTTGAAAAGGCATCTTGGTGGGTTAATGAAAGAGTGTGTTTATAAACTATCATTAGCCTCGACTCCTAAGCGATGAAGGACTTTTAGAAGAAACTAAAATGTATATAAGTTGGGAGTGCTTGAGTATTAAGTCCAAACTAAACTTTTTAGATAATAAGGTACCCTCCTAAATTTAAAAACACTAATTAATCCATCTATTACATGGCCTAGGCCCACAGTAACCACCTAACTGCCTTTCCTTCTAGTTCATTACTGCATAAGGCATTTCATGCCTACAGGTACATATCTAAGCCTCATTACTCATTTCACACACTGATTTGCATTTGAGTGTCAAGTGTTTATAGGTTTCATTGCTCATCGAATGTTGTTGTTGTTTACTAGAGTCATCTCTGTCGCCTAAAGCATCCATCCCGATTGGAGGTACCAAAATCTCCTTAAACACCATCTACACACTCTATTGGGTTCGCACTCCACAATTTAACAAGGTGCTTGAACAAAAAATTTGGAAGAGCAAAAAATATATATGCAGTTTTTTTGTTCCCTTTTGACGTTAGAGGAGTTAATGCCAAAATAAAAAAAAAAGAAGAAATAAAGTTTTAATACACATAAGATGAAAAATACTTAACATATTTGGGACATTACCTGAAATTTGTAATTTTTTTTTTATGAAAAATAAGTTGTTTTTATGCATCTACAAGTTTAAAGCTTATGATTATTTTCAAATAACTTTTTTTCTCCTAAAAAACATTGTCCCCAAATTAGGCTCAAAATTTCTCAATAACTTTTTTTTCCTTTCAGCTTTTCTCCCAACAACTTCACATTATTTTTCGTAATTTATTATGTAAAAGCTAATTTTTTGGTTGTATCCAAACAAAATTAATTATCTTAAAATTACTTTTCAACAAACTTACCCAAACAAGAACTGATTCTGATTATAATCGGTTATAACAATAATCTATTATACATATGTTTGATTACTGAAATAATCTAATTTTCGCAGGTATATTTGAGATAGCTGCAAAAGTTAAATTATTTCAATAATCGATTATATTTCACCCCATTTTTCTCATTATCTCTCTTCATTTTTCTTCACATCATTTGTCACATTTATTTTTTTTTCTCGATTTCTTTATCTTTTTTCTCTGTTTCTCTCTTATTCCTACCCATACACCTTAAAAATGGAGTGAATGTTTATCATTACTAGAGCAAGATTGAATTTGATTTCTGAAAAATTGAGGTGAACACCGCTGTTTAAAAATATAAAAAATATTTAGTCCCTTAAAAGTTAAAATCATAATTCAGGGCCTAAGTTCCTTCATGTCTTTTCACTCAATAACTTAGTCTTTTTGACACAGTTATAGTTCATGGCATAGAATCAGAATATTTACAACCAAGTAGTCTAGAGTGAAAATTTATATCACTTATTCTTCTAAACGAGATAGGCAGACTGTACACGATCCCCGCTTCAACCCCAAATTGTTCTTGCACAAGGGGGCATATTAGAGGTGTTACTATAAAATGAATCATTTATATGTTTCCATTTAATATACTTAAGCTTTTATGATAGTTGCATCTTGAAGTAAAATACTTTTGAAAGCAAACTAGCTACAGATACCTTTACAACTCTTTCTTGTACAAGGATTGTGGTCTGCAATGACTGCATGAATCAAGCTGCCTGTGACCCCCGGAACCGTAGCCAAGATTTAAAATCATGCATGATTATGTGATTTTTTGGTAGAGACCATAAATATAATTTACGAGAGGTCAGGTAGGACTATTATGGACATCAAAGCTCTTCCTACAAAACTTAAGATTACTGGTTAAATTAGACCAACCTCGTGTCAGTTAATCCCACACACTTGGTGATAAAAGGCATACACTATATGCTTAAAAACTAATACACCCTTCTTCATGGTCTAGGGGAAAAGAGAAGGCTCATATATGCATTAAAAACTTGATTTAATCTAACTTGACATGTCTATATAAATGTAATACTATGTGTTTTCAAAGAATTTTATTAAGTGAAGTTTGAACCAATCATGCTTTGCAGTAAACTAAATTTATCCATATTCAGGATTGATTTGTCAAACCTCTGATTACTATAAATTAATTACAAGAAATTGAAGCACAAGAATAGTATATGTGTTTGGTGGTTTTTTAGTGCAATGGAGGTAAGATAGGCTTCCACCTTTGGAGGCTACATCAAAATTCATAAAGCTTTGCCATCATGATGTGATTGGGATGTAGACATAGGCTGAAATCTATCTTATATATTAAATAAAAAAATTATCTAAGAGTATTTTTAACTGTTATTTTTTAATAAAAGTGTTTTTAACTATCATTTTTCAATGAGAACGTTTTTAGAGATTTTTTAATCTCTTACCTCTTTTTTAATTTATCATTTTCAATATTTTTAGTTTTAAACTAAATTTAAATATTTTTAAAAATAAATTATCAATAATTAAAAATTAACATTGTATTACAATAATTATTTATTATAAATTTAAAATATAATTTATATGTTTAAAAATATTTATTTATTACAAATTTTAATTATAATATAATTTATATATTCAGAAATATTTATTTATTATAAATTTAAATTATATAAAATAAATATTTATTTTATACAATATACAAATTAAAATACTAGTTTAGAATTTCAAACGCAACAGGGAAACTGAAAGGACTCATTATCAGCTGGTGCTAGAAACAAGATCACCATGTAAGGAAATTAATTAGTGGGGTCCACTAGGTCATTTCAGAAAATGTGGTGATTGCAGTTTTCTGCTACGATATTATTTGAAGACTTAACTGATGGGAAGGGAGAATGGAGAAAGGAAATTAGTAAAGACGTCTCTTTATACCACTTGATAAAGGAAACAGTGCCAAATAGTTTACATAAGCACAGGATAAATAATGATGATTCTGCATTAGATTGATCCAATCCAAGCTTTTGAAAGGTTTGTTTATCCGAAGATGAACAAATGAAAGGCTAGGAAAGCCTTTATACCACTTGTTAAGAAGATAAAATAGTTTGCATAAGCACAGGACAAACAATAATAATGTTGCGTTGGACTGATCCTTGCTTTATCAGAAGATGAGGAAATAACACCACATAATAATAATAATAAAAAGACTAGAAAAAAAAAAAAAAAAGGGAATTAACGTTTTCTTTTGTTTCAATAACGGGATCGAACCATTAATTGCTTTTCTTAATTTCGTCCCTGCTATGTGATTCATCATAGAGACTAACAGCTAAGCCTATATTACGAGGGATTAGTGCTTAATTTCAAGATATTCATTGAATAGATATAAAACTTTGTCTCAAATTAAATATACATAGCACGATTGTGAAACCAGGAGTTGGGATGGCATGGAGGAGGTTATGAAAATCAAAACCAGCTGTGGATGTGTCAAGGACTCAAGGTCAAGGACCCTTCATTTTCAATTCCATCTTTCGACTTTAGAAATCTAGAAAATTTTGACGATGCCGCCCAAAAATTAATCATCTTTTTTCAATTTATTTGGAAAAATGACAATAATAATAGGTTAATAAGATATGAGAAAAAAGTAAAGTGTCAAGTGAGAAGCAAATATTGTTTAGAAATTTTGAAACTTTAACAAAATTTAGGTTGGGGGATTAATCTAATATAATTTGCTTTTATTTTTTATTATACTCTTCGAAATTTTCTAAGCTGCAAAATTGATCTAAATTTTATAGTTAAGTATTTTTGACATGTGAAGCGGGCGCATACGCCCACTTCCAGGGTCCATTTTTTTTTTTGCCAAATAATTTTTATTTAATGCTGTACTCTCGATTTTTGGGTCTAAAATTTTTGTGATTATTGCTTATTCTTTCAGTGATATTTTGGGTATATCATGCTCTCCGTGTGAAAATAAATATTATACTCCCTTTAAATGTGTCATTGTTATGAGATTATTTTGGACCTTACGTGAATTTAGTCATGTATACTTTATACTATTTCTAATATATTTTTTATGTATCATTATAGCATAATTTTAGCATGACTATTATCATTTTGTGTAATTGTGAACTCACTTATCATGAGTACAACTATATAAAATTAGTGTAAGCTAAATAATTAAGTTTTTTCCTTAATTGTATTTGTATTATATTTATAATAATTATGTTCTATTTTGATTAATCTGAGATTAAATTAAATATTTGAATGTAATCTTCGATTTTGAGTTATGAGCCAAGATTTGATAAATTTTGGATTTTCTGGATATTGTATAAATTTATTTATTTTTGGAATAAAATTTTTTATTACTATTATTTTGTAGTATGTTGTTTTTTACTATTACACTCTTAGCATTTAGATTAAAAAAATTAGTTTATTATTCATATTTTGTGGTTTTTGTATAAGGATATTATATATCTCTAATGATATATCTTATTTACAGAAATAAATTTTGGATCTTAATATAGGTTAAGCCCATATATTATGGATTAAATTATTGAATGTAGTGAATTATGCAATTGTGTGTTATTTTATGCCAATTATGTGTTTTACATGGTCTCTTTGTAGAAAAGATTTTATTTTTTATATGCCCACTTCAGAAATGTTAGCCAAATAATTATGTTGGGCAATCTTTGAGGCATATGTGGAGAAATTTGTTAATGAAATATGCTTCTCTCATTTTGAATTATGCAATTGTATATGAGAATGTGATTATTTTATAAAATGTAATGCAATCAATTCTACAATCAATTTATTTAGGACAAAAATTAGACAAAAGTTCTTTAGGTGTTGTTTGTGTTGTTTTACAATCAGAATTAAAATTTTACCTCGGCAATTTGCGATTAAGGTTTGCATTAAAGAATTATGTGGATTATCAAGTAAAAATCTGATTCTGATTGGAGAAGTACACAAACAACACTTAAGAAATTGTATATAAGTTTTCTCCATTTATTTATTACTCCTCTTCATAAATATATATTCATTTGTAGTGAGAGTTTAATGTGGACATGTGATTAACACATCTTGAGATTAAATATTTATTTTATGCAAGATAAAGATTTATGATATTTTATTAGACATAATTGTTGATAATTTGTATAATTAATTGTGAGCTCACATATCGTGAGTACAATTATGCAAACTTTAGTGAGTTAAATAATTAAGTATTCTCTTGATTATAATTTTTATTATATTTATGATTATACTTTATTAGTATGTTATTATTAATATAATTTGTTGTTATACAATGCATTTTAATTTTGTGCATATATGAATTAATTTTTGGTACCCCATTGTCATTAGAATTGCAGTGATATAAGATTTGTGTATTGTATTATTGTATTTATTATTTATTATGGTTTGAGACCCTTAGGTTAGAAATGAATTTGGTATTGATATATGATATGATTCATATTGAATTATAGCACTAAGAAAATCTAAGAAACTATGTCTTAAGTTTTGTCAATAACAACAACAAGAACAATGATCAATACAATGATTTGATAACGATGTAGGTATGATTTAGTTTGATCTAAATTTTGATTTGAGTTAAGTCAAGTAATTATTAATAACATAAATAATTTGTAAATTGATTCAAGTTGATATTTGATTAGATATATTATTTGAAATTTCTAAATTAAAGTTATTAAAAAAGTAAAAAAAATAAAATAATTTTGGATGGAAAATAATTAATTTATTTAGTGTTTGCCCTTTGCTATTAACCTATTAGTAAAACATTTATTTTGTATAATAAAAAATAAATTATTTTTAGAGAAAAATTATTAAATATATTTTTGGATGAACTCAAGATATCTCCCAACTAAGAGCTAAGGATTAATCCTTGAGGCATTGAGATTCATACAAAAGGACCTGAAGATTGAGCCCTTAATCACATACTTAAGGGATAAGTTTATCTGCTAACCATGTCACACCACGTTGGTAATAACAAAATATATATGATGGCAATGTTTGGTTTGGGTTCCAAAAATTGAGTAAGCTTGCTTTTTGGCATAGTACAATTTCTCTTCTTTTATAAATTCAATTTTTAAACCTTGGTAATATCAAAATGTATAAATTGGAAGAAAAAAAAAGTTAGCAATATGTCAATCTATTGGAGAAAAAATATATTAAAAATAACAAAAATGTATATAAGCTTTTCTTAGAAGAAAAAGACAAATAAAATAAAAAAGATGAAAAGATAAAATGTTTGAAGAAAAGAAAAAAAAATCTCTAGTAAAGAAAAGAAAGATATATAAATGAAATCATAAAAGAGAAATAAAAGAAAGAGAAAATAATCTATGCACTAACAGTGTAAAGCAGTTTTACACCATGATTCAATCACAAACCACCATTATGGTAAGTTTGTTGATTTTTATAATAACTACCTTAAAAGTCATACAAACAGTGATTTTTGATTGGTTGATAGTGTAAAACATTTTACACTAATAGTGCATAACATTAAACTCTAAAAGAAATATTAATCATTGTTTTGATAATATAGTAAAATTTCTCACATTTTCCTTTGTAACTCCTTTCCTTTAAATCTTTTGTGTCATTTCTATAGTTAAAAGTGAAAAAAAAAATTGTAAAATAATGTGAGCAAAGAAACTTTCAATACTAAATATTAGATAAAATATGTAAAAAAATTCAAAGAGAATAGAAAAAAGATAGAAGCTTACTTAAAAAAAATAAAAAGATAAGTTAACTTGTGTTTCTTATTTGTATTTATTCCTCCACTAAAATTGAATAAAAGGAATAAAAGATGTTAGTGAACATTTTAGAAAAAATAATGAAAATAAAAAACAACAATGTACACATCTTTATATTATTAAAAGTAAAGTAGTCTAGGCAAAAAAAATTATACAATTGAGCAATATTTACTTTTTTTATTCTCGTTAAAAATAAGGATAATTTGGTAATTAAATAATTTAGGCAATTAAGAGAATCTATTATATGTATTTGAATTTGAATTTTAACAATAAATAAAAATTAAAAATGATAAGTTACACAATCTATCGCTAATGTTCAAATTTCACATTCTGATAATTGATAATTCATTTTATCACTTATTTTCTCATTTACTCAATATTACTTCTTAATTTCAATATTCTACAATTTGTCTTAATAAAAAAAAATCTACAACTTGTTTCTTTATTTAGTTATGATTATATCTTTATACCTTTATATTAATAAAAATAAAGTAGTCTAGGCAGAAATTTTTTCTACAATTGAGTACTACTTTTTTCATAGTAACTTTCATCCGTTCGATTTACTCTTTCTATTCCTACTCAAAATAAGGATAACGTGGCTATTAAATTATTTAGTCAATTAAGGGTATTTGTATAACTAGATGCCTAATTGCAATAAATTTGGAACAAATAGTCAAGTTATCTCCTAAAATCAAGAATTGAGATGTTGTAATTTATCACATAATTTATTATATTTTTTTATTTATTCTTTCCATTTATTGTGTATTTGAATTTGAATTTTAACATTTATTCTGGCTTAATATTGTTCCCGTTCCAATCATTTTTTCATTATCCTCTCTCCCTATAAATTAAAATAGTTATTTGAACGAGAGCGTTATTAGCTGCTATTTTTCAACGAGAGTCATTTTAGCTATCATTCTTCAACAAGAAAGTTTTTAGAGATTTTTTTTTTTACATCTTATCTCTTTTAATCTATCATTTTCAATATCTTTAGTTCTAAATTGAATTTCAATATTTTTAAAAATAAATTATCAATAATTAAAAATTAACATTGTATTACAATAATTGTTTATTCTAAATTTAAAATATAATTTATATGTTTAAAAATATTTATTTAATATGAATTTTAATTATAATATATTTTATATATTTAGAACTATTTATTTATTATAAATTTAAGTTATATAAAATAATATTTATTCTGTGCAATGAATAGGTCAAAATACTAATTTTTTACTTATTTTCTTATATTAATTGTAATCTATCACATAATCATTTATATATTTTCATTTATTCTTTCCATTTATTGTGTATTTGAATTTAAATTTTAACATTTATTCTGACTTATAATTATTCTCATTCCAATTATTTTAACATATCCCTACTTTGTTAAGTTTTTTTTTTACTGTTAATTTGTTGCTTTGGAGTACCTGATTTAAATTTCTAGTTTTAAATATCTTAAGTTTTATTTCTTTTTTGATAAAATAACATAATTCATTCCTTTCTTAATATTAATGTTTCGTTCCTCTTAAGTTTTTTTTTTATATATATCATGAAATAAATATAAAACTAATACATGAAACACAAAATATTATTTGATTGATGCATTTAGGAAATTTCCACTATATATCAACGCTCTCATTAAAAAAAAATTAGACTAGGTGATAAACAAGTTAATCAATTTGAATTTGTATTTTTAGGATTAGATAATAAATGTAAAAATAAAATAGATTTGTTTATCTTGATTTCATTTAGGTAATAAATATAGAAAGATTTTTACAATTAGCTTTAATCTTTCTGGATTTGTGGATTGTTATTTAAGGTTAGTAATCAATTCTATAATTTAGGGATTTGTTATATGGTATCTTTGATCTTTCTAATTATATGCTATTTGTATTAGTGTTATATTTATCATGAAATACTTAATTAAATCATTTACAATAAGAATGTGTTACTTTTATACTTAATTTTTGTGCTGTAACTTTAAAACATAATATTTCTTATAGTCTAATCTCTAATGTCAATGTTGTTTAACTGTATTTATACAAAAAATTGTATTTTTTATAAACCTAAAGTTTTGCCATGTTAAAACAAATCTTGATCCATATTGATGCAAAAAATTGCAAGTTTTTTTTTATTCCTTTTCATTAAATTATATTCTTTTAGACTATAAATAAAATAAAAATTAAAGAGATTTATTTAATCAATTTGAATATATGTTTTTTGGGATTAGGTAATATTAAGTAATAAATGTTAAAAAAAAAAAAAGATTTGCTTATGTTGATTTCAATTTCTATTTTTTTCAGAATTAGGCAATACATACAAAAGATTTTTAGAATTAGGCAATAAATATAAAATATTTAAAACTTAATAACATGTTCATATATTGCACAAGTCATCACACTAGTAAATATTTAAAATTGAGTGACTGGATAGTTTTTTGTTTCATGTAGATGTGGATGATATTTTTGATATGATTACAAATTACATGATTGATATGTCACACTAAAAGCTACCAAATTTGTATGACAAAACATTAATGAATGTTAATTAATGATACATATACTAACTCAAATCAAATACGATTTTTTAATTTAATTCTACTATAAATTTGAATAAGAATATATATTTGCATGTGTTATCAATTTAAATGTTCAGATTATGAAAAATTATATTGATTATAATTACCTTAATTAATATATGTTATGAATTTTTATGAAATAAAAAAAGAAAAATATTTGCATTTTCTAAGATGCCACCATATAGCTGACATTTATTTATGTGACAAACTTATATATATATATATATGGAGTGACTCTTGTGAGAACATTTGTTTATATGAGAATATGAGAATGATTAATAATAACCTTTCGATCAATATTAAAAATAATAGACCGTTGAAATCAAAACCCTATTAAAAATACCTCTTATGAAACTATCAATGTCGTTGTTACCGCTGTCACTACCCTGCCACTAACACCCCCACCCCACCACCACCACCACCATTGTCGCTGTCACCCCTACCACCATCGCTCACACTAGTGCCACCACCGTTGTTATCATCACCCTCACTGTCGTCGCAACAGTGATGGGGGTGATGGTGGCAGGGGTGGCGGTGATGACAATGAGGGCAGTGGTGGTGGCATTGGCGATGGTGGTAGGGGTGGTGATCGTGGTGGTGACAACTATGACGGTGTTAGGGTGGGAGCAATGGTGGTAGGGGTGGTGACGGCGGTGGCAACAACATCAGTAGTATCATAAAAGGTGTTTTTAATAGGTTTTAATTTCAACAGTCTATTTTTTTAATCTTGATCTAAGGATTGTTATTAGTTATTCTCATGTTCTTATAGGAGTCGCTCCCTATATATATATATATATAATGGTGTAAAGTTTTTCATACAGTCATTCAATCACAAATCACCATTTTGTTAACTTTGATAATAATCACCTTAAAAGTTGTACCAAAGCTTAATTGTAATTAGTTGATAGCCTAAAATCTTTCATACTAACAATGCATATTTATTAAACTCATATTAAATTACTAATTACATAGTTGTGCTATAAAATCAAAATAAATCTTACAAGATTTCTTAATTTATATAAACTATGAATTTGAATTAAAATATATATTACTATTATTAAATAATTTGAATGAGAATATATAATTATATCAATTAAAATATTTAAATCATAAAAAATCATAATTACCTTAATTAACATAATTATGTATTTTACGAATTAAAAAATGAAAAAAAAAATCATTTACATTTCCACCATCTCAAATCTTCTTATATATTGGCACAATTGACTAGGAAAAAAGCACTTGTGTGTTCTTGCTGGCTCATGATCATGGCAGGAGGCAATGACGGCATGCAAAAGTTGAAGAGCAATGTTAGTAACACTACTACTCCTCATAAAAAAAAGGAGATTGAGCCATTTTCAGGTATGAATGATACGGAAGAAGTTAAAGAGATGATGAAGTCTGATCCGTTTATTAAACAAGCGGTTGATTCCTTTTTGAAACACTCAGACTCGAAGAAAAGAGAAGAAGATCACGATGCTAACCAAGGATCAACACTTTCAAATGCCAAGCATACCAAAACGCCATAAGCGAAACAGTTGTAGCCGCAACTTCATGGGAATTTTATTCATAGTTTTGGAATAAGAGTTTTTTCTTTTGAATAAATAGTTGGAAAACAACGAGACCTAGCTAGGCCATCAACATGTGTTTCGCCAGGGAATGAAATAAATGTTATTTTTATTTATTTCTTAGGTAAATTGGAATGATATAATGATCTTATAGAGAAATTTGTTCTAAAATTTGCATTTGATTAGAATCTGTGTATGGAACCTTTTTTATAAGTATGCATGTTCTTTGATTTGATTTTTATTCTTTTAGTAATCATTTACCTGTCTTATACATTATTAAAAGAAAAAAAAAAGGGGGTTTATTTTTAACATCAACGTTGAACATATAAAAAAGACTGCACTCTTTCAAAAATGAATGGGACGGTTATGACGTTTGAAGTTTTATTTACAATAATTTATTAATTTTGCAACTTTTGCTTTACTAGCTAGCGCACCAAATGGCGTTTTAATTATCTGATTATTTATATTACATCCAAGGTGAAAAATGGTGTATTTTTCGTGAAGTTAGTTTTTTTTAGAAAAAATTAAAAAAAGAAAAGAGGATTAACGTCAACTATATATGCAGTATGCAAATGCTACATTCCCGTTTCTATGAAGCCACTGATGCTGTCTACTTTCAAATTTGGCGGGTTCGTGCTCTTCTTTTTTATCTTTCCGATTTTTTCTTTTTTTGCCCATAAAGTTCGTGTGGACTCCAATAGTTGTTATTTGGATCTGGACCAATGAGTTTTCTGGGCTCTGTTTTTGGGTTAATGTAGGAGTCAGTGTTAATGAAACAAGGGGCTGCTATTCTAACCTTCTTTTTTTTTTTTTTTTTGGCTCTTTTCATTCCTTATTTTTATAAAAACATAATCAATTGCTATGTTATCTTCACTTATGTTTTACTCTCTTTTGCTTTTCTTCCCACGCTCAATTTATCAACGCAACGAAAACGCATTTCCGTTGTATTATTATATGCATTTTCATTATGTATCAAACTTCAATACACAATGAAAACGTGTTTCCGTTGTGTTATTTTTTGAAAAAAATCAATTAAAACATTAATTATAATATAATTTACCCTTTTTAATATTAAGTATTAATTATGATAAGATTATGATTTTTAATTGAAATCAAATTAATTACAATATAATTTATCTTTTTTAATAGTAATCAAATTAATTATGATACAATTTAAACAAATATACGATATAATAGTAATTGAATTAATTATGTTAACTTGTATCATGTATTTTTCAAAAGTGTATCATAATTAATTTGATTATTATTAAAAAGAAAAAACTGCATCATAATTAATTCGATTATTATTAAAAATAACAACTTGTATTGTATGTTTTTTAAAATTATATCATAATTAATTTGATTACTATTAAAAAAAGGTAAATTGTATCATAATTAATTTGATTTTAATTAAAAATGATAATCTATATCATAATTAATGTGATTAATATTAAAAAGAGTAAATTATATCATAATTAATATTTCAATTAATTTTTTTCAAAAAAAATGGAGGTGCACTCCCTTAACACAGTGGAAACATGTTTTCGTTGTGTATTTTGTACAATAGAAATGCTTTTCTGTTAAGTGTAATTTTGAAGAAAAATAACAAACAATATATAGGGTGAAAAAAGCAAAAAATTAGGTGGAAATAGCACAGCCCATGAACCAAAAAGGAGTTAGTTAATGTTGGTTTCGGCATTTTAAAAAAAATGTTGTAGATCATTTTTCTTATAAAGAAAATATGGTGATGACAAAAATTAATAAATAAATAATAAAATTATCAAATAATAGAAGCATTTTTCTTTAGCCATCATGTGTGTCTTTTTTATTTTTGATTAAGTATTTGTTTATTAATATTTTACCATGTTGTAAGTTAATATTTAATTTGTTTATTTTTGTTCGTATCTGTATTTTGGTGAGTAGTGTTGGTATTATTGTTATCAAAATAAAAAGAAGAAAGTATAAAAATAAAAATTGAAATAAAAGAATGAAATTGCTACCTTTTTTTTGTACAATAACAACAACAACGTTTAAACATAAGACCTTGCGCATACTGTTCAAACCCTTTATTATTAGGCTAATCTTCGTGGGTTATTGTTAGCTTTCCTTGATTATTATTTCTAATTATTTGTATTTACTTTTTTTAATAATATTACATGTACATATGTATTGTACATAGTCTTCTGTTTTCAGGATTAATAAAATAATTGCCCTTTTAAAATATACTTTCTCAATTGTCAAATAATTTAGTTCAAATATTTCAAATTCACGTAATAATATATAACATTGTATATAGTTTTTCATCTTAAAGTATTGTATGTGTCATGTAAAGGCTTACATGTTACTATGCTATCTTAAATCTTGCACAATGTGAATTTATAAAATCCTCTTTCAATTTTCCTTTAGACAAAATTAATCATCAAAGAAATTTGTCACTTTTTTAATCTATGTAATGAGTTGCGATATTAATTGTATGATTTGTCATCCTCAAATGTTAAATGTATTATAAAAACTTATGTGTAGCTTTATTATCTTAATTAGTTAATGTGAATTTATTTTTCAAAATAAAATTATTTTTGTAAAACAACAATATCAACTAACCTACATGTCTTTTATATATGTATATAAAGGACTACGTGACTTCAGATTTTTTTGTTATACCAAGTTTATCCCATCAAACTTTATATACACTAACCGTGTAAAAAAACTTTATACAATGTATATATACATATACATATATATATATATATATATATATATATATATATATTTATTTATTTATTTATTTATTTTTTCTCTTTCTACATGTGTTTAATAGATATAGACTTTCAGTGTAAAAAAATTTATATTATCAACCAATTAAAAATTAATTTTGGTGTAATTTTTAAGGTAGTTATTATCAAAGTTAACAAACTTACCATACATGATGATTTGTGATTAGATGACCATGTAAAAAAAATTTACACTATCAGTGTATATATTTTTTTTTCTCTTTCCATTTGAGTTTAATAAATATGCATTGTCAGTGTAAGAAATTTTATATTGTCAACCAATTAAAAATTAATTTTGATGTGAATTTTAAGGTGGTTATTATTTAAGTCAATAAACTTACCATACATGATGATTTGTGTAACACCCCTACTTTTGTATATTAAATTATTTTGTATGTTTAAAAATTGTTTTTAGGTCATCAATGTATTTAGAACAATTAATAATTTTAGAAATTTTTCTAGAATTTATTGAGATATTTTTTGTAAAATAACAAAAATACCCCTAGTTGACTATGGGAACCAACTAGAGACTTTTTGACTTCAAAATATTTTGAAAATTTTATATTAAGTATCTCTCATTATGAAAACTTTATTTTGAAAGAAAAGTAGTGAAAAATATAATAATCCTATTTCAATTCTTCAATTGTTTTTTTTTAATATTTGACAATGCAATTCTAAAAAATTGGAAAGGAATTTGAAATTTCTGACTCCCACCATTTTGCTCAGAATATCAAGAGCTATGTAATCGTAATTTTTAATAATTTTTTCGAGCCGGAGCTCGGAGAAATTAGAAAATGACAATTTTGTCCATATTTCTCAACATTAAGGACTGACATGAGGAAAAGATTCAATTGACATTAAAATATCAAATTGAGCTTGGAATTATGTCATGTATATTAAAATATAATTTTGGGAATTTTTTGAGAATGTTCTGGAATTTCTGTGTAAAATAACCAAAATGTCTCTATGTGTCTAATAAGCTAGCCAGTATTGGTTTGACACTCAAAAAGGGTGAAAATGGTAATTTTAGTTTATTTATGGGTAAAATATTTAATTTTATAATTTTCATAAAAAATTTGGTATTTATTGAATTAAAATGGATTTTCTAGCTTAAAAATACAAAATAAATACATATAATTTGAAATAAATTAATAAAAATTAAAATTTATTATTAGAAATTTATTTTTGATGAAAAATATTGTATTTGTCCATTTTTTCATTAAAATACATTATTTTGATATTAAAAGCTAATTTTTCAAGTTTAGGCGTTTTTATCGGTACCGGTTAATTCTCCTACAGATAAAATTTGACACATGGAGGCTTGGGACAGTTGGTGGAGCACGTCCCCAACCCTAAAATAGGTGATTCACCACCTATTTGGAATATGTGTCCCTAAATTGGATTAAAAATAAATAAAAATTTGATTTATGACATAATGCTTACATAATAGATGATGTAAATCTTTGGACACCTAACCCCCCCCCCCCCCCCCTCCTTCTTCTATAAATAGGCCTCAAAGTTTTCAGATTTTCACTCATCATTTCCTTTCCCAAGCTAGCCAAATTCTTAGAGAGCTTCCCTCTCTAGAAATTTTTTTATTTTACTTTGTTTTTATGCTAAAATTTTACTAGTTTTCCAACAACTAGTAAAGTTCTCTTCCTAAGAGCTTTGCATCAACAATTCCATCCTCTTCATCAACTATCTTAGAGGTAATGGGGGGAGTGAGGTTGGTTCTAAATTATTATCACTTTGCATGTTGTTAGGAAGGGTTTTCCCTTAAACCCGTTTAGGCTTAAGTTTTATTATTGTTATTATTGTTTAATGTTAAACTTTAATTTTTGCTAAGTTGTTACTCTACCCAAATTTAGATTATTAAATCATTACTAAATTGTTACTCTGCTCAAATTTAAATTATTAAATTTTACTTGCTAAGCTGTTACTCTGTTCAATTTTATAAAATTAAAATGCATTTGCTAAGCTATTACTCTGCTCAAATTTAGAAAATCAAAATGCATTTATTTAGTTGTTATTCTGTCAAAATTTTAGTAATTAAATTATAATTACTATATTGTTATTCTGCTTAAATTTTATATGATTATTAAATTGTTATTTCGTTAAAATTTTGGTATGATACAATTTTTGCAAAATAAGGCAAAAATGTTGATTGTACTAGTGCTCAAATTAAATGAGACCAGGGAAACCTCTGCTTGAGAAGTTAAAAATTGATAGTTAGTGAGTAATGTAAAGGGAGTGACATGTAGTGGCATGACACCCTACTAGAGAAACTACAGTTTGGTACGCTAAGGAATGAAAGGCAGGGACCTACTTACGGAGGTCTTGGGGGTAGGCATCAAGTGGTGAAAGTCTCAATGGTCAGGATAACGCCCTTGAGCCGAGATATTTGCCTGACCAAACTCGATAACCCTGATAATTGCTCAGCATTCCAAGATTGGTTTGAGAGTATATCTCTATAAATGGATATCCTGACTGTTATTTTCCTCAATGATAATGAGGATTGTACCACGTGATGATGTTGAAAGAGGTTTATGTACTCCTAGTCACTTCCCAGGTTCTATTGAGAACTATTACCCACTAATGGAAAATATGGATCCATACCTAGTCAAGGGTAGTCTGATACAACTTGGAATGAACCTTAGGATCCCTTGTGTTGTCAGTTGTGTTTTATCTTTGTTTTATGGTAGATTTCCTACCGTACATGTAAAAGTGATTTTAGAACAAAACACCTCACTTCATTATTTTCTTCTGTGTATGATTGATCGTGATTATTGAAGACGACATTAACGCTTCGTGATGCTGAGTACGAGATAGAGAACATCTCAACGGGAGAGGACCTGAAGACCTATAGTATTTTTTATTTGTATGAGGGATAGGGTAGATAAATACTACTCTATATAGGATTTTTTTTATATATATAGTGGGCTAGGTAGTATATGTCTTTCAATGTACTTTTGTTTTCTGATTGTTATGTATTATCCTCAAACCATGATGTACCGTTTGATATATATACATATATACATAAGCGGTTTTTATCATTTCACTTCTATTTTCAAATTCTGTCAAATTTAGAAATTTTCTGCTATAAAAAAAATAAAAAATTACCAACATTTTCATCAACTTAAATTAATAATTAAATTAATATGAATTATATGTAAAATTAAAGGAGTGTTACAATTTGTAATTAGATGACCGTGTAAAAAAACTTTACCCTTTCAATCTATATGCTTTTTTCTCTTTTCATTTTAATTAAAAATTAAATTCTTATAAATCCTTTTATCTTATTTTATTTTTATTCAAAAAATAAATTTTCAATTACCTTATGTTTTATTTATATTCAAAGGGGTCAAATAAATAATTTTGAAGTTAGTTAATTTACATAGTCAAATAAGGATAACTGTCTTAAGGCAAATGTATTATATGAGATTAAGTTTCTGTGAGAGCTTTTTAAATTAATGAAAGGTTGTATCATTTAATGAAAGTATTTGTTTATTTATGAAAAAAATATAAGAATGAAATGTTGTATCTTTTTATGAAAATATATTCTTATTCATAAAAGATACAAGTATGAAAGGTTGTATCTTTTTATGAAAGTATGTATTGTGCAAGTAGTATAGGTTGTATATTTTTATAATTTTTAAATTTAAGAAAATAAAATTATTATATAAGTAAAAATGATTAAATTATAATTTTTTATTATAACATTATAATTTTTTAAAATTAAAAAAATAAAATTATTATAGTGATAGCCATCATGTTAAACTTATAATTTTTTTTTATTAAATTATAATATTTTAAAATTTTAAAAATAAAATTACAATAATTGCATTTTTAATTGTCACTATATTAAAATTACAATTTTTAAAAGTTAATAAAATAAAATTTAATAGTGGCAATTACAAACCACCGCTATACATAAATTAAAATCGTTGGCATTTGTAACCCTAATGGTCGATGTTACTATCAATTGGACGAAAAAGGTAACATTACATCGATTTTAAAAATTAAGGAATCAAATTGAACTTTTTAATAATAAATGGACCAAATTAAACTAATTAATAGATAGAGGGACCAAATTAGTAATTTAGCCATTTTATATTATGGCTTACATAACTTTTTCGTCTCTATAAAATAAGTTTTTTGCTTTTAGTTCTTTTTTTTTATTTTCATCTCTATTATATTTTTTTTGTTTCATTTTGTTCCCTGCTATTGGGTTTGTTCGTCAAATCTAACAGAGAAACCAAAATTAAAAACGTAGAAAATTATACAGACCAAAAATTAAGAGGACCAAAATAAAAACAACCAAAATTAAGAGAATCAAAATGAAAACAATATTATATTATAGGGACTAAACATTTGTTTAAAACAAATTTATAAAAATTAAACCTTCAAACACTACAAATACACTGATAAGGAGCAAAAAAAATTAAACATACAATGAATACATTAGTGACCAGCAAAAAAATAAAATAAAATCAAACCTTAAACATACAACATCATAGAAGTCATGCAATGATGCAATCACCTTCAAGTTATAAAGCAAACATAACAAATGGTGAGCAGTAAAAGTGAAACATAGAACAAGACTAATGTGTCGAAGCGAATGCTAGCAGACGAGCGTGAAATAACAAAGAATGTGAAAAAAGGATGCACGATGTTATTATTATGAGCAAATTACAATAGCATTCCGCACATCCTGAAGTTTCTTCACATTGCACATAACCACCCTTCTTTTTTAACGTTTACAGCACATTCTTTATAGGAGTACATGATATATTATGTTTCTTAGGCAATACAGGGTGTTAGTCTAATGTATAAAAGATGTTAGTGTAATGTATAAGGAGTGTCAATTTAAGGGGTGTCATTGTGGGTTTAATTCTTTTTTGCTTCCCATCAGTGCATTTGTAATGTTTGAATGTTTAATTTTTATTAATTTGGTTTAAATAACTGTTTAGTCTCTAAAATATAAGATTTTTTTTGTTTTGGTCTTTTTAATTTTTAGTCCCTATAATTTTCTACACTTTTCATTTTGGTTCCTTCGTTAAATCTAACGGACAAACCTAATGACAGAAACTAAAATAAAACAAAAAAATAATGGGGACAAAAATTAAAAAAAAAATATAGGACTAAAAGCAAAAAAACTCTTTTTTATAGGGACAAAAAAATTATTTAAGCCTTATATTAGTTACATATTTTTATTTCACATCTTATCATAATGAAAACTTCACTCTGCATATAGAAACTAAATTAAATTAAACTTCACACCGCTGATCTAAGTAACTCGAAAGAAAATCAAATAGAGACAGAAGGAGAACAGTCACTGAAACCATATGAAAATCCCGAGCATGGTCTTCTTGTCTATTTAGCCTTTAGCTCTGCTACGGTAACAAGATCAGCGTATCCCACTTTTTTCCTCATGCAGCTCGTCAAATGGGCGGCATCCACGCCGTCTCCAACCACCACCACTCGATCTTTGCTTTCCCCCTCTATGCTCACAGAATTTACACCTACAACCAATAGCAAATTTCACCAATCTCATATTTGCGTGTGTCTATAAATATTATTGTTCATAAAATTATATTACTTATATAATATTATTTTATAGCACTTTTTTCTTGTCTCTTCCTTTATTGTACAAATTAATAATTGCATATATCAAGTTTGTTGTATAAATATAATTTATATTCTATGTACATCAAGCTCAGCCTTAGTTGTTGAGTATAATAAATAAAGAACCAAGGTGGTGTGGTGAAGGCTGACTAATAATTACCGTTTGTTCCAGAAGCAACCTCGAGTGCTTTAGATCTGCACTTCTGGCAATTCATTTGCACTTTCATCACAATCTTTTGCTGTGTCATTACAACCACATGCAGAAAGGGGTAAGTCTTTTATATGTATATAAGCAACCAAATGTAGAAAGGATTTCATATAGATATCTACAAAACAGAAAAGTGTATCTATTTACCTTCATGTTTGCTGAATTAATTCGTGGATGCAGGTTTCTTAGAGCTAAGAACCACTTTGTTGGACAAAATACACATCCCCTGCGCCTTCTTATATGCTTGTTTGAACAGAGAAGTCAAGTCAAGTCAGCCAAAGAAATTATTACATAGATGTGAACAGAACATAAATAACCTAAACTTCCTCTGCAAGTATAACATTACTTCAAAATTTAATTAGGACATAGGGAGAAAATTATGAACGAGTTGTTTTTCTTGGTGTAATATTGTTGACTTGTTGTGGTAGTGTCTACAGCGTGTCTAACTGTGTAAGAAGACGACTAGGATTAAGGAATGATGTTCTTAAAGTTTGGTGAGGCAAGCTAACGTGTTGATATTTTGAAATATTGATTGAATTATAGAATTCACATATACAAACAATGGATATATGGTGTAAGTATAATGGCGGTGGAGTCCACATGTTTGTTGTGATTATGTTTAGAAATTAGCATGGTGATTTACGGTTGATCAGAAAGTGATTAAATACGTATTAGCATGTTCATTATATTTTCTAGCTGACATGATAAGGTGGAAAAGTGACACATTTTCATTAGTTTTGGTTCAGCATCAAGAAAGCCAAGGAGTCTTATAGCTTGAATTATCGTTTTTATTAGGTGAGAAAATTTGGTTATTCGATGTAATTAAACGCGGAGCTTTGGGTTTTGGCCAGTGGAATTAGGTCCGCGTGAGACAGACCAACAACTACTATATTACGGTAATTAACAACAGTGTGGCCAGCGAGGCCGAGAATTAGTATGATCTGTTGCTTCTATTGAATTACCCTTTAAGAATTGGGTTGAGCACTGATATTCATCTACCCCAAAATGGAGTAGATTGAGATAGAAATAAGAGAAAGATAAAAAGAAAGGAGAAAAAGTATAGAAAGAAAGTCATAGATAAAATGGATAATGTGGTAAAAAATGAAGAAGAGAGAGATAAGTATTATTTTATCAGGTTACAAAAAGTAAATAAATGATAAGTATTATTCAATCCGGTTGCAAAAAGTTCGTATAGCCTAATGATAATTTCATACACTTTTTAGTACGGCTCCGTTCACATTTTCTTGAATAGACTAGAACTGAAAAAGAGCAGGGCTTTTACATCTTCGTTTTTTTTTTTTTTTTTCATCAGCTAAAACGAAACTTTGTTCATCCATGAAGACAGTATATAATATCAGCAAAAACAAGACTTTTTATTATTTTTATTATATTTATCACTTTCTTTTTTTTATTTCTCCCCTATTTCGTAAAGTGTATGCATTACAAGAAGTGTGAAAATCCTCTTTTGTTATGCAATAACCTCTTATTTGATATATCTATTTTCTTTATTATATTAGTATTCATTATATTTTCAACTATTATTTACAATCTTTTATCTCACTCTTCCTCATTTTTATATTCGCTGAAAGAGTTTTTTTTTTTTTTTGTATTTTCTCACTTATATTCCTTTCATGATTTCACATTTTATAAGAGATGTAAGGAAAAGTAGAAAAATTGATATAAGATAAATATTTTTTGATTATATACTTGTGTGTGTGTGTGTTTTTCCAGAAAAGTAAATTTAAGAGTCTCTACGATGTCGCGATTCTTCATAAGGCCCATGGAGAAGTATAGGCTGAACATTGAACCTTTACTTTTCAGTTCAAGTATTTCTATCACTAAAGCAACAGGTGGTTGATATACATGTTTTCATTCTAAGTCATGTTCCAACCACACCCATCATAATATAGGAAGGCTTCTCTGTTTCAAGTTCGAAGTATATTATAAGTTATATAAAAAAATAGAAACAAATTTTTACTTCGGTCTTCGAGATTGTAGAAATAATCAGTTTAATTCATAATTTTACAAAATTTCCATTTTATATAAATTTTTAATTTTATAAAATATTATTTCCTTTCATCTTTAATGCTAGTTAAAATATAATTAAAAAGAATAAAGTAAACAATTTCTATAACATTTTATAAATTTAAATTAAAGTGAAAATTTTATAAATTTGAAAGTTAAAGTAGTTAAGAACTTAACATACGAGGAATGTACAAAGCGAAAGTTTTTTTTCTTTCCTTTTCTTTTTGAAGAAGCGAAATTAAAGGTTATTTTATATAAAAGTATATAATACTATTTATAATATAGAAAATAATCATTTCATATCTAAGATAATGTAAAAAGGAAGAGATGTTAAGAGTTAAAAAATGATACATGTAATGGATAATATATATGATAAAATAAACAAGAGAGATATAGAGAAAAATAAAATAAAATGTGAGAAGAATATAAAAAAGTAAGAAAACCAAAACTCTTGTAATATTGATGTTGAGAGTTAAATAGAAACTTTCCAAACAAAATATTTTGATCATTCCTAGCTGCATCAATACTACTCTCATAGATATTATCAAAACATAACTTGTAAATAGTTCATTTTATGTTACAAATTATTTTTATGGGTTAAATATGTTTTTAGTCTTTTAAATTTGGGATAAGTTTATTTTTGGTCTCCCAAATTTAAAATTAATCTTTTTAGTCCCTATAACTTGAAAGAGTATATTTTAGTTCTTCTGTTTAAATGTTGTTAGTGAATTTGCCACATAAAATCCACTTACTATTGAATCTGTTACACAAAACTCACCTATTAGTGTCTCTATTAATAAAAACATCACACCAAACTCAATTGATGTTGCATAGCTGACTCAATTTGCACTTGTTAATGATGCTGCAAGTGGTCCTGAAAGACTAAAACTAACTTTTTTCAAATTACAGGGATTAAAAAGATTAATTTTAAATTTGAAGAACCAAAAATAAATTTACTCCAAATTTAAGGCACTAAAAACATATTTAAATCTATTATGTAAGCTAAAATTAATATGTACCCATCTATAATAATCATAACGTCACGATGTAATTGTTGTGGATAATTATGTGTGGATTATAAAAGATTTGCTCTTTATTATTCAATTCATAACTTGGTCTTATATTTTGAACTTGTATTTCTTTTCTTTAATTTGTATGTTGGGTCTTTCAATTTATCTTTACTAGTCCTTTTTTTATTTAGGATTTAAGAATATGGAATCTGAAAGCATATTGAGAATTTATGTGTGAATTATGTCTACTAAGGTGGGAGAGTGTGTACATCAATTTGAGTTATTCAAAATTATTTTAATATTTAAATTTATAATCGTTATATATATATATATATATATATATATGTATATATGTATATATATAGTCAGGATTCGTTGACATCAGGTATCAAAGTTAGTCAAATTACATTTTCAATAACTCTTTGTAGAATGCAAATTTAATCAATCCAACCGTTGAATTATGTGATATTATCTTCATGATCTTCTATATCAAATTTTATATCATTTAGACTTTTTTGGATATATTATCTAATATTAAAAATTTACATATATTTTAATATATTATTATACGTTAAAATAAAGTAATGGATGAACTACTAAATAATTTTGGATTTGTATGAAATTTAGTATACTTAATTTAGTTAATAAGAACATCAATTTCAACGGTTGGATTGATTAAATTTGCATTCTACAAAAAGTTATTGAATGTGTAATTTGACTAACTTTGATACAAGTAGATATACACTAACAAATGCTTGTAGGGTTTGTTAATGTACACACACTTATTTTTTAGTTAGAATATGTTAGCAAGTTGTAATTACAATGTATTTTAAAATACACACACGGTATAACTTGCTAACGTATTCTAACTAAAAAATAAGTGGGTGTGCATTAGCAAATGCTTGAAAGGCTTACTAACTTACACACACTTATTTTTTAGTTTGAGTATGTTAAAAAGTTATAACTACAATATATTTTAACATACATTTACTATGTAGCTTGTTAACGTACTTCAACTAAAAAACAAGTAGATGTATGTTAGCAAATCCTTATATATATATATATATATATATATATATATATATATATATATATATATATTCTTTTTTATTTGTTTCCAACCCATATATGGAGTCGAATTGTAAAAATGTTGAGTCCAAAGTACGAAGTAAAGATAAACGACGCTAAAAAAATGAGAGTAATGAAATGCTTGAACACCAAAATATGCATTGTTCAATTTGTGCAACCTTATTTACAATCTCATTTTTGAACTCGAAAAAATGCTCTGTCTCTCTCTCTGCGATTAAGGTTGCATGCATGATGCTTCCCACTCGGTAATGCCTAATGCCTCTTAACACTAAAGCTGAACAAGAAATTTAACAACTACACCAAAATGAAAAAGAAAAGTACATATAATGAACATGGCATGGTTTCTCTCTGGCTCATGATTTTAGGCTTCTAATTTGCTTTGACCTCTGCTAAGCTGATGATATGGGTTTGTCCAACCCTTTTCCTCAAAGAATTCGTTAGCTTAACAGCATCTACGCCATCTCCAATCACCACCAAGTTGTCTTTCGCTTCTCCCTCTAACCCCACAAAATTCACACCTGCATTCACCCAATTACAAGTTAATCAAGAGTTCATTCCCGTTTGCCAACTTCTTATATGTATGAAAAAAAGAGAGGTTGTATTTTTGTCACGAACCGTTTGCTGCAGCAACAACCTTGAGTGCCTTCGTGCGGCACTTTTGGCAATTCATGTGCACCTTCATCACAATCTTTTGCTGCCAACACAACCAAATGAACCATTGCTTTAGTATAACAAAACAGAGAAAATGATTCATTATTGAAAAAAAAAAAAAGAGAAAGAAAAAGAGAGAGCATATGATTGCATTTCGTTAGTGACATATCTGTACCTTCATGTTCTCGAAGGTTAAGTTCTTGGTTTCTGGCTATCTTAGAGCTAACTGCGGAAGAAAATGAAGTACTGTTGATATTTATATGCGTATGATTTGTATGTAAGCAAAGCCAAGTCAAAGTCATGTTAATTCATAGAAAAAGAAAACCAAGTCTGTCCTAGATTTCTTTTGGGCCTAATCATGTGGTCCGAGATCCATGGTAGCTAATTTACTATCTTGTTGTTATATAAAACATTACATGCTTTCAAGTAAAAATCGAAGTTTTATTATTCATTTCTTACATACACTGATTTAAATATTAGCGTGTTTTTACAGATGATAACCAAATACTGTCACTCGTCGAAACTGCCCGAAACGTCCACTCCATTCGAGATACCAAAATATCCACGAACAAAGTCAAAGTCAAGTCATCATAGATCGAAGAAGAATGCACTGATAAATATTAACTAAAGTTGCTTTCCTATAATATTTAATTATTGAACGTATGAAAAGGACGAAACCGTGTACCTCTGTGGCTACTCGGAAAGGCGAAGTTTCAAGGAGTTGGTACTGTTGGAAATTTCTTCGTAATTGAAGGAGGACGACGTCTAAGTAATAATTGACGGACCTGTATTTTCCGCTGTCATGTTTCACGCCGTTGTCCCAGCAGTTATCATCTAAAGGTTGTAATTTTTTCTATTTATATTTTATTAATTTTATAAAGTTGAAAAATAAAGTTAAGGGCGGAGATTTAGCTTTTCTTCTTTCTCCGACTACAGGCAATCCACATCTATAATTGCCAGGTGGTTACTGTTGAAGTCTGATTATCCTTTTATTTTTGTACTTATTTTATTTTTACTCTCTATTTTGAATTTACTAGAAAAAATTAAAATGTTAATTTCTAGAGTTATTATTAATATATATTCATTTTTTCTTTCTTTTACCTTATTTTTTTATTTTTTATTACGTCAATTTTCATATTTATAATTTTTTTCTTTTTATTTGTATATCTCTTTTCCATCAAACTCAATAACTCATACAAAAATGGAGTCTAGCTTCCACACGGCGCATCGTAATTACTAACAGTGATATTAACATGTGGTGTGATCGCCTTGACAAAGACCACGCGTGTCTGGAACGTCCTAGATACGGATCTTCAATACGGTGTGAACCCAATACGGACGAAAATGCGCAGAAATTTTCACGTACAGACAAATTTATTTATATCTACTAATCTACTACTTTCAAATTATTGAATTTTTCTTTTAGAAATCACCTAATTATTTTAAGTAAAAATAAAGTTAAATAACTACATTTAAAATAATTAGTGTAATTTTTTAATATACTTTAAGATAGTTGATTACAAGCATTAATTACAGTAATTATTTTAAATAGAATTGTTTAATCTTATTTTTACTTGGAATAAGTTAAACAACCCTTTTACATTATTATTATTATTGATATTATTGAGTTTTTCTAATGCCGAGTCTCATTCTACCGCCCAAATTTCTATTCCACTTTAGCCATTGATTTATTTCTTACTTACCATTTTCGTTCCCAACGTTTGACTGGCTATCCTATCAAAACTAAGGCCGTGTTTGGTAGGAGGAGAAGAAAAAGAGAGAAAAGGAGAAAAGAGGTGAGAAAAGAAGTGAAGAAAAATAGATGAGAAAAAAAGAAAAATTGATGGTTGTTTGATTTAAGAGAAATAAAGTAAAAATAGAGATAAAGTAGATGTGTAAAGTTGTTTGGTAGAAAAAAAAAGAAAAAAAGTAAAATTGGCTTATTATAGTTATACCCTTCACATATATTGCATTTATTTTTGAAATTTTTTAATTTTTTTGGTCATTGAAATCGATTTGCAATTGTATTCGTGGGACTCCACAGGGCTCGAAAAGCCCCTACAATATGACAAAATCAATTTCAACATCACTGAAATCAATTTTGAATACATAAAATGTTATAAAATCGATTTGGGGCATAGGAAAATCGATTTCAAAGGGGATACAAAGACGTCTTGAGTTGGAAACCACAAACAAAATCAATTTTTAAGGCCTCAAAATCGATTTTGGTGCTGATGCTAATTTAAAAAATTCGAACTTAATGATTAAAAAATCAATTTTAGCTTTGGTGTTGGGCATGGAAGTTAGTTATCAATTAATAAAAACATTCATTGTGGTTTATAAAAATTAAAATGCGTCCAAGTTCAGTACACATGAAGAAAGACATAAGTGTTCCACGGAAACATAGAACTAAATGAGCGTTAACAAAGTACACACTACAAATAGAAAAGTAACAACTAACATGAAATTGCTTCTACTCCAAGGGACTATGATGGTGAAGGCGCTCAAGATCTTCGAACCGTTTGTCAAATTCATCAAATATGTTGTCCACTCTTTGAAAGCCCTCATGTACGATAATCAATAAACTTTCTAAGCCACCTTGTAAACCTTGGATACCACTAAAAATTTGTTGTAACATTTCATTATCATGGGTAGCATAAGGTGCATGAGAAGCTGTTGCCTCAAGTTCCAGGCCATCTTCGGATTCAACTCTGTCTTCTCCTTCTGGTTACGACTGGTTGACTCCAATATCAGTATGTATCCACGCTCCATTAACCTGTATGACTTTTAATTTCTTCAGGCTACGTTCATTGAATTTATTTGGCCAACCCGGCACAATCTCAACTTCCAATCCTAGCCACACATTGTTATGTTGTAATACTTTTGTAATTAGTAATCGATATGAAAGAGGCATGCCGCTGTCTTTACACTTCATCATATGTTGGCAAATGTAGTATGGCCAGTTAACCTGGATGCATTGTTTCATGGCCCAAAGAATGAAAATGTCTTCTTGGTGAGTGGATGCATAGTTGCTCCCACGCGGAATTAATATATGTGTGTACACATAATGATGCAATCTATCCTCAACAGCCAAACAACCGGCATTTTTAAACATCCGTGGCTACAATCCAGATCTAATCATTGTAGCTAATGCCTCTTAATGATCATAATTGGCCCAGCTTTTATATTTGACAAGTGAAAACTTGTGATCCTGGTACTTCAAGTTAACCAAACTTAACCAATCACGTGGCCTAACTCAGATCTTTATTTTCATAACCTCTAAACACAGGTCACCATTATCCGAAACACTTAAGTTGGCATAGAATCCTTGGTCAATTCGGTGAACCATACCACCTAAAGACATAACATCTTGGAGGCCTTGGACTGAGAGTAATTCGGCAAATTGAAGTCCACTACTTTGAAAATACTCAAAATCCATTATCTGGCCTGTATAACCTTTCTACCTTGAAATTCATCAGATATGTATTGACTTGATCACGTTTGCTGAAATAGCGATTATAATCCAACATTTGATCCACAAGATTATCTTTTACACCATTTCGCTTTTCAGTTGCTTTTTGTTTTTTCTTTTCATTACCATCTCTATTTCTTTTTTCTTTGGAAGAACCACCCTTTCTCATCATCCTACACCAAGCATAACATTTATGACAACAGTATTAACTATAAAATGAGTAAGGAAATACATATGATTACTATTGAATATAATATGCAATTGAGTGTTATATATAACATCATAAGAACAAATGATCCAAAGACAAGAATAAGACGAAATGTTAAAAAACACACATCATTCAGTAAAAGTAGTTACATTGTTAAACCAAAATGGTTAATTGTGCACATTACATTATAACTCAGCAAGGATACAGTTTCTCAAAAAATTATAGAAAGCATCCTACTCCGAGGATGGCAAAATATACAACAACTAAAGTGCTTATATAGGTCCACACCATAACTATTGTCATTCGACCAACTACAGTTGACATCAACCTTACTGGAACCCATCATCAGTCATCATTTTAATTAATGTTGAAAGCCTCAAATGGGGAGGTACACAAACAATTTACGCCTTTGTCTTTCATTATTACAGAGAAAATCATAACATCGATCATCTATCAAATTCATGTCATCCAACAATTCCCACACGTCTTCCTCTGAATACACTCGTGTTGTGCTTCTCTTAAGCACATTAACTTGCTTATGGATAATCTTATTCTGCTTCTCAAGGGCTAACACTTGTCACTCAGCAATGTGGACTTATCTTTCCTCCACTTAAGATAATTTCTCAGTTAACACATTTTCGCTTATAATCGCTTCCGCCACTTGATCAAGACCCGTAGTCAGCTTATCAATTTGAGCATCTATAACATCAACCATTGGCACCTTTCGCTTAGTTCCCCTTGATGTAGATGTGCCACCAGATGGATTTGAATGTGCATCATTCAAACTAACTGTGTCAGTATTTGGAGTGGACACATTTATGTCTGCAAAGTTTCCTAAACATGCATCAATCCCCATTGTATCATTAAAGGTGTCGTTCAAATAAATAGTCTCATTCTATTTATCCATGAACTGATGAATTTTCCTAAGAGTTAAGCCAAAGTTCCTAGTTGCACGGTCTAAACCATAGAGCTCTTTAAGCAAGTCATAGTGGCAGATTTGACATGTTCTCTACTTCATAGTAGAAGGTTTAGCCTATGCATAGCATTAATTATAATTAACAATAATCTTTAGTTTAGCAAAAGGAATTGAAATAGAAAATGTTTACTATCTTTGACCTTTATCAAATCCTCCCAAACCTCAAGTCTCGGCCTCAAACCTCCTTGACACTGGATTTCAAATGAATCCACTCAGTCCATTGAATAAGTCATGGACTTCATGCCATCGGTCCTTCATAGTCTTTTGCCTATTTTTTACATGACTTTTTGTCACATTTGATAGTCCTGAATCTCGCAATGCATTGACGATGTTTGTATAAGCCAATGATGTCGAACTTCCATTCACCCTATTTCCTTTGCGAACTTCTTCGACCATAGCATGTAATAAAAGTTTGTCCATGTGATTCGTCCATCTTACCATTTCTCTTGGAGGTCGACTAGAGTCACCTATGTTTCCTTTTCCCCTATTCATTTTTGGTAAATGTAGTATGAAATAAAAATGTAACTATTGGGACTTATAAGAACAATAATAACACTATTAAACTCAAAATGCATTCTGTACATAATATATAACTCAAACTGTCATTAAGTACAATACGAATCCAAATTCAATTAGCATCAACAACTTATTATTTAAAAAAATAAAAATATTAATGCTAATAAGCATTCCACATTGTGTTAGCAATGTTATCCCTCAATTCTACCCCAACCCTATATTCATCATCACCTTGTTGTGTATGTGATATATCAACCTCACTTTCAAGTATTTCTTGATCAACTTCGGCCAATAATGACTCATCATTGTCGACACCAATGAGAAAATTATGAAGTATACAACATGCCACAACAATATTTCTCATTGTTTGAAATGGGTAGTGAGGCTCGATGCCACTAGTTATAATTGAAAATCTCTTCTTTAGAACACCAAATGTCCTCCCAATTACATTTCGAAGGGATGAATGTCGATGGTTGAATAACTCTCTTGCATTTTAGGGCTCACAAACTGAATACTCCTTCAAGTGATAACAAACCCCACGGTAAGGTGTCAAAATTTGAAGTTTAAGCATAAAACTCGCATCCTCAAGATAAAATTTACCTACATAAAGCATACATATTTTACTAAGAAGGTTCGTATATAATTAGAAGTCCTCTAAACGACAAAAAATTGAATGAATACTGACCTTAAAGTATTATTAGAGGATCTTCCCTACTTAACACGTCTTTTAATATCCCAGAGTTAGATGTCGTTCCTTCCCAACCAGCTAACACATATGTAAATCTTATGTCAAAATCACAGACAGCAAATACATTTTGCGTTGGGTAGTCTTTTTTACCACGGTATCGAGGGGCTTCTGCCTTTAACACTTTTACTCGAACATGGGTACCATTTATGGCTCCAAGACAATCCTTTATAAAAAGAGAATAAAAGACGAAAATGTATTGGCCAAATTAATGTGTGATTGAAATAACCATTGTAACATAAAGCCAAAGCTTATGGTAGAATGGTACCTTAAAAAATGGATGAAATCTGTTATTTTTAAGTATTTGTGGTGACACTTCAACTCCGGATGATTGAACTAAAAGTTCACCTTCTAATGTAATTATAGCATGTAACACAGAGTGGAAATGTTGATTAACAGTCTCACTAGACCGATGGAAGAAAAAAGAAACTGTTTTATTCTTGACATTATGACCTATTATGTCCAAATTTTGCCACTTATTCCTCCACCATGGACTGTATATTATCCCTAACGATACCGGTTCCTCTTATTTTCTGACATAGAAATATGAATGCTTCAGGCCCCATCCATATAATATCACGACACCTTCGTGTATGAACTAGATAATTCATTAACCCCTGATGCCTTTTCTCCCTTCGAGGAACATCATTACTAACTGAGCTATGGATTTTATTTGACAAGAAATGAATCAAATGCAACGCATATCCTATAGAGCACAACAACTTCATTACAGTAACTTGCATCCTTGTTTGCAACTGATGCTGAGCATGACTTACTATCAACATCTCAATTCTCATTCCATTAATAAGCATTTCCTCTTCATCCAACTCATCATTGTCAATATTTGTCAACTGCTCATAACATATGTGTTTTTGAGAATTTTGAACACTGTTATCTTTATCCATCTGATCATTTCAAATATTTCATGAGTTGAAGTTTAAACATTGTACATAAATAACTGTAATATGTAAAATATTAATGTATTAATGTACACCAAGTAGCCAAATATATTAATTTTGGTTAAAAAAAAAATTCTCCCCACACCAACTCTCACACTTCACTTTTAACACCAAACAATTTTCCATCACTCTGTAATATGACATATTACAAATATTTAATTCAATAATATACGTTACCACATGCAAAATTACCCAATTTACGTCAACATCAAATTTGTACGTAGATCAATTTACTTAAATAGCATGCAAGCTTCCAATAGGGTAAATTATATATACAAAACATGAACAAAATGGATTTATCCAAATGCAAAATTGCTTTTGCATTTCATCAAACCAAAACCACCCTTTTTCAAAATCTGTTCCCCCCCCCATATAATTAGAGAAACCAATTTTGCCTCTAGAAGAAATTGATTTCACATCACAAGCAAATTAAAATCAATTTCAAGCACACGAAATCGATTTCACATCACATAATTAGTGAAATCGATTTTGCAGTTGAGGAAATTGATTTCCTCAACAGAAAACAGTGAAGAAGGTGACCGCAATCTTCCATGGAACCTTCTAATCAACACGATTTGAGGCAAATACATGCAAACACAACTCAATGAAGTGGAAAATGAACCAGATCTAGCCATATTCAACACCAAATCACAATAATGAAAACCATTTGCCAACAACATAAAAAAACGCACATGCTACCTTTGCTGGACGTTCTAGCTCAGTTTCTTCTACTTGGTAGTGGAAGGCTGCTAATGGAAGAAGCTATTGCAAAGAGGAGTGAAAACTGGTAACATGCAACACACACATAGCAATCTCATGGAGGACACTGTCGACTCTAGCTACGTTCAGAGGTTATTTTGGACACAGCAAACGTTTTTTGTATGAATTCTCCTTCAATCTCCTCATTTCTACGAAGAAATTTTTTTATGTGAGGCCCATGCTTTTTTTGTACAAAACCCCTCCCTTTCCACTGAACCAAACGCAGTGAAAATGCTATATTCTACTCTCTTCTCTTCTCCTCTCCCCAACTTCTCCCCAACCAAACAGGGCCTAAAGCTAATATCTCCCCTTTATTAAAAAGAAGAAGAAGAAGAAGCTGATATCTCCCCAACTCAAATCGGATTGCATTGTCTCTTCGTCCCTGATCCATATATTGTGAATTTAAAAATAGCATAAATTTTTTTGGATAATTTTTTTTATAAGTATTTGTATGAGGAAAAAATAAGAAAAATAAAATGAAATAAACTTTTCCTATAAGTTAAAATTAGTTTATATATAATTTAAAGGGAGTGCTATAATGCACTTTTCATCACACTTCTCCTAATACACACTTTATTATTGATTGAAATTTATTGAAAACTACAAAATCATGAAAGAGTTGTTAAATAAGATATGGGACCCACAAATTTTTGTAATTTCTAAAAAATTTGACTAATAAGAAAGAGTGCATTTAAAAGAGTGTGTAGCTAGCATTTTGGAGAAGGTAAATGATAGAGCTTCTATAAATTAGCTTATGTATAAGCTAATTTTAGTTTATAAAAGAAGTTTATTTTATTTTATCTTCTTATTTTTTTTATCTATAAATGTTTATACAGAAGCTTATTTAAGCAATATCATATAATGCATGTGTATATGTTATTAATTTAGATTTTTTTATTAGTAAAATAATATTTTTAATATACCATGTTTATTTATACGCTAATTATAGCAAAAAAGAGATAATAATAGTCAATTAGTATTAATTTAAAAACTCTACTTACATAATAATAAATACGTACTGATTAAAATGTCATTGTATAGAAAAGTTTTATATAATATTGTATAATTATTTATTAATTAATATATAATTATCATTATTGTTAATGTTTGTCGAGTAAATTTTATTCATATGTAAATTATTTTATATCATTTGTTGTATGTGCTCTGTTAAGTTTTACATGTGATTTTAAATTATTAATTTAATAGATAAATATTTTGAGGATAAATATGTTTTAGTCCTTATAAATATAACAAATTTTAGTCCTTCAAAATAAAATTGGTTAGTTTTGGTTTTTTTTTAAATGTTTTTATTATTATTTTATAATAATGTGATATGAATGTATCTAAACATGTCATATTACATGTTGTACATTATTGTGACATATCTTCGATACATGTCACATCACTACTAATAGTAATAAAGAAAATTTTAAAACTTTTTAAATTTATAAGAACTAAAACTAACAATTTTTTTGAAAGACTGAAACTAAAATTTATTATATTCTTAGGAACTAAAAACATATTAAACATAGTGTTTTACTATGATCTCATTCATTGTTGTATTTATCGTCAATGTAAAAATTACAGGATACTCAACGAATGTGTGTACATTGAGTGTGTTTGACATGATATTTAAATTAACTTATAACTTATTTGACAAACTTATAAGTGTGTTTGGTAAATTAACATATTTTACTAATTTATTAACTTTTTTTTCACAAACTTCTAACTTATTAGCTATAAGTTTCTTTAACTAGCTTATAGTTAGTAACTTATTATTATTTTTTTAACATATTTGTCTTTAATATTTGTATCCAATTTCACCTTTACCTTTCTTTTCTTTTTTTCTTTAGATTAAGGTTAAAATTTCTTTTCGCCACCGCACCAAAAAAGCTTCTATGTGTTGTCACTAACGATTGACATATTTATGTTTACTTTGTTGAAGTCTTCTCTATTTACAATATGCACATCATTGTCTATTTTTAAATATTTAAGGCTTATTTTTCATATTATAGTATTTATTTTAGTTATTACCTTCTTTATTTTAATTTTTAATAAAATATTTTATCTTTAGAAAAAATTATACGAATTCAAAAATTGTGAAAAAAAAATCATAATTATAATCACCTAAAAAGTATTTTTTTAAAAAATAAAATTTATAAAAAAACTATATAAATATACTTTTTTATATCATTTTAAAATTTTGAGCTAGTTTAGTAATTAATTTTATCAATCACTTCTAATTAAATAACTTTTTGTGTTAATAAATCCTGTATTATTTATTTAACATGTCATTATTTATTGAAAAATACTTAAATATTGAGATTTGAGGTGCTATTAGGTAATAATAATGTATCAAAATATTAATGGATATAGTTTAAAACACATTACCTTAAAAATGGATACCAACTAAATTCTAATTATTGTATGTTTAAGAAATTTATATTTGATATATTTAATATATAATAACACATAGTTCTCTACAAGTCATTATTTACATGAGACAATCTTGCTCAAATAGGATATGATAACTTTGGGTGACAAGCTATCTCTTTAAGTATTTAATACAACTATATATTCAGGACTTGAATTTGAAATTACTAATTAAGCTAAAAAAATTCATGTTAATTGATCCACATACTCAATGGTCACGCAATATTAGTTTAAGTTAAAAAGAAGTTTATATTTGATAGTTATTTAAATAATTTTTGTAATGTAATTGGTAAAAAATGAGATGGGAGAATATAAGAAGAAAAAATATTATATATTCATACTTAAATGAAATAAAATGATCCAACAGAAGGGACTAAGTCCTAAAATTGACCATTAGTAATTTAATCAAGGGTAAAATATTTTGTAGATTTTGTGGACTCTTCCGCTTTTATTCAAAAGTATTTTGCGGACTTTATTGCCCTTCACTTAATATTTATTTCTCTTCCTGATTTCCTTTCGTTGTTATATACGCATCTTCAAGCGAGGGTTTTTATATCTACAATCATCAATTGCTGAACTTTGTCCTGCTAGAAGATGCCATCTTATAAAATATAAACAACACTTAGAAGACTAGGGCTATATTTTTTGCATTTATTTCATTTGGTTGATTGACCTATTTAATTATCAGGCTTTAGACTTATTATGAAAATGCGCAATTAAACAACTATGAAAATACACAGTATATTTTCTGCTACCTTTACATTGAAACTCTACCTCTAATCATACCATACGCATATGTATATACATTCAATTACATGCTATAACTTGTAGAATTAGAACTATTATGCAATTGAAAGAATACAATTATACAAATCTGCTTTTCCTATGTGGTAGGCAGATAATGTAATACCACAACCTCATGCTTTATTATTATATTGAAACGATACAAAGCATATAAACTATGAAAGGCATCATAGATATTTTGATTTTTTTTTTTTCACTTATGAAGTATAAAGTTCTGGTTGAATGGCTTGAAAATTGACACGTTCTGACTTTTGGTAGACACTAATAATTAACGGCTAAATTTTACAAAAAAATGAAGGATCATTCAAATTCTCCTATAATGATGGATAAGTACTTTCAACAATAAAAACAATAAGGTCTCCTGAATTATTTATTAATTAGCATATCATCTGTTATTTGATTATCAACCTCCCTATCGTATATGGTAATCATTTAAAAAATATATATATTCACACATTACTATTTTTGGGACTGGTCACCATATTATTTTATTAGGTGAGAAATTAATTAAATTTAATTACCTTTTTGGTCCTTAAAGTTGCGCAGATTTTTCCTTTTGGTCCCTATAGTTAGAAATAATCCGTTTTAGTCCATATACATGCACTTTCGATATTGGTTTGCTCCCTGCTATCAAGTGTGACTTAACCTCGTGAAATAAAATCGTCACAAAATGAAAATTGGCAGTGTAAAATCGCCACAAATTGACATTTTCTGGCTTTTTTATTCAATTTGTGGCAATTTAAAACTTCAAGGACCAAACCGATATCAAAAGCATATATATAGAGACTAAAATGGATTATTTCTAATTATAAGAACCAAAAGAAAAAATCTACGCAACTATAGAGACCAAAAAAGTAATTAAACCAATTAATTATATGTTTTTTTTTTGGGGTACATGGAGCATTACTCTTACAAATGATAAGGCTTGATAAATTTTCATGAATATTGTCAACAAAAGTAATTTGTCCAAGATGGACATTGATAGTATATCTGAGGTGGATTGTTGATGTGTGTTGAAGTTGACTGTTAATAAGTTTGAGATAGGCAGCTGGTGAGGTAATAGACTTTTGAGAGTAACTAGCCTGATGAGCTTGTTGGGTCAAGATCTAGGCTCCTTTGAAGTCAACCAAAGCTCTTATGAAAAAGAGAAAATGGGTGAGTGTCTATAAAAGGCACTTCGATGCTTATGTTTGTAATAATTTCACAAGAGTAACAGTATGTAATAAATGTTTATCTACTTTAGTGACATTAGTGGTATATTGGTGTCAAAACTAGGCTAGCTTCATTGGCATGTAACGATAAAGAAATTTTACTCATGGTCTAGATATGATTTGTTGTACATGAGTGTAGGTAGGTACATTTTCTTACTCCTAGTGTTGATTGAGGTCAATACTTGTGTTAGAGGACCTTCCTAGTATTCAAGCCTAGAAGAGCATCAAACAAATTAGACCTAAGTCCAGTCTGTTACAAAAAAAAAATGTTAATAACAATTTTTAATATACTTTTTTTAACACATCTTATTATTGTTTGAAGCTTATTAAGACTTATGAAATTATAATTGAGAATTATTATATTAGGAGTAAATTTCATATAATTTTGTTAGCATAAATTTTTTAATTAATAATAAATAGTGTGTTAAAAAATATATCGTTAACATTTTTTTAATACCAATTAATAAAATGTTGGTGATGTAGTATGAAATGTATGAATTTAACTTTGAATGAGTTATGAGATGCACCAGTGGTGGTTTCTTTTCCTAGCATGACTGAGTTTTGGGGGAGATGGGTTAGGGAATTTACAAAAACACTCAAACGCTCAAGTCACCAAGGATTTTGACAAAATAATGACATATGTAAAAAATTTGTGCCTAACTTTACTAACAACAATTGTATTTATAGAGGTGTCCTAAGATGACCTTGAATGCATGGCAAGGCCCAAAGCAAGCTCCTGAGTGGAGTTTTTACCTATTTTGGAATAAAATACTATTAATTTACTCTAAGGCAAGGTATGTTCCCTAGTTCTAGAGTATATTGAAGTTGTCTTACAATTGGGTCACTTGTAGTGGGATTCGGTCCAAACGTCCTTAGGACATGAGCTATTAGTGTAATTTGGGTCGAGATGATTTATTTAGTAAGTTGGAATTCTAAAGTTCGAAACAATTAGTTTTTTAATATTGTTTTATACAAATAATACATAACTCAATAATATTTTTAATACCTAATTATATTTTTAATCTCTTTAGTTTTCATTATACATGATTTTGATTCTCCAAAATTTTTGAATCAATTAAGTTTCTCTATTTTTAAAATTAAGTAAATATAGTTTTATTGTCAATTTTCTTTTGCCTAAAAACATATAATTTTCATTTTTTTACTCAAAATCTTCACAAAGTGATTAAATTATTTGAAACATTCTTTTGCTTTAAACATCAAGTTTTATCAAACATAAAAAAGTTTTTTTTTCTTTTAAAATCTCAATCTTACACTCTATAAATCCTTTCAATTTTATCAAAATTTCACTAAATTTCTAGGTTCTAAACTTTAATAATTATTTTATATCTCAAATCTATTATAAATCCCTAAATATTTGATAGAAAATAAAAGTATGAAGATTTTAGATAGAAGAAAAATGACAAAAGAATTAAATTTAGTTAATTTTAAAGATATGATAACTTAAATAGATCAAGAAAAATTTCAAGAGACGAAAATTATTCACAATTCAAATTAAAGAGAAAAAAATATAATTAAGCCTATTTTCAAAAACCTAATTCGGAAAACTAATTTCGCATTGAATATCCCTTTACAAACCAACGTACGTATTTACTTTTTTGTGCACCTAATTAACAGATTGTTGAAGTCATCCAGTAGTTTTCCTTCACAGACACGATACACTAACTAATCCTAATTAGAAAGGGTATTTCCGTTGAAAATAAAAAAGAGCTTTCCATATCGAACTAACTAAGCTTGTGTTGGTAAAGAGAAGAGAAATAGATAGGAAAAAAATAGGTAAGAAATAAGTTAAGAGGTGAGAAATAGATAAAAAATAATTTGAGATTTTAGGTTGTTTGTTAGGAGAGAAATAGATGAGAAATAGGAGAGAGATAGAGAGGTAAATAAAAAAAGTAAGTGGAAAATAGAGTGAAAATAAGTAGTGAGATCTAGTGGGACTCACCAAAAAATTTAAAATTTTTTCACTTATTTCTACTCAACCAAACTACCTAAATTTTTAAAAATTCAAAAACTTCTTCTCCTCTCCTCTCCTCTCTTCTCAACCAAAGCCACTTCGAGGGAAGAAAAATATAACCAATTTTAAAAAGAAAATCCTCATCCTTATCGATTGCAATAAATAAGATAATGAATTTTAACAATAATTATAATGTAGCTAGCCACAAGGGCAACCAATGCTTTCTTGAGAAAATTTCATGGGAAGCCATACGTATCATGGCAGTTGCCTACCCAAACTTTATGGGGACCCAATGACACGGTTAAGTGCATGTAGATCAAACAAAGGAACCACTACTTTGGGGTAGGGGTGTTCATAAACTGATCCAATCCAATAAAAATTAGAAGAACTGATTCAAAAAATGGAAAACTGAATAAACCGAAAATCAAACAAACTGAAAATTGTAAAAACCAAATTTTTTTATTGGATTGGATTGGATTTCAGATTTGATTTTGAAAACCGATCCAATTCAATTCAAACTGAACTTATACAAATATGCATATTTTTATTTATAAATTTGTAATATCACTCATATTTATTACATAACTTATAATTATTTATAAAAAATATATTTAATTAAAGATAATTTTTTAGTAACTATTTGAATAAAGCTATATAAATGTATTATCAAGTTGTGTAAAATTATTTTTAATAGTCTATATTTAAATAGTTATACAACTATTAGCTATATAATAACTTATAGATGAAATATTTGATATTTTTAATTATTTTTATTATGTTTGTTATATATCTAACTATTTATTTAATATCCTTATCCAAAAAAATTAAAATCAAACTAAAACCGAAAATCGATCCAATCCAAACCGCTTTAGATTGGATTGAATTTAAATCTTAAACCAAACTGATTGGATGGTAAATTAGGAAAACCGAAGTGATTGGATCGGATGGTTTTTCTTTTCAAAAATTGATCCAAACCAATCTGCAAGCACCTTGTAAAGGCTCTGCGTTTTAGACTTTTTCTATTTACACTCCCCCCGTTTGCTAAATACACTCTCCTTTTCTATTTTTTATATAAAATTACTTAAATAACCTTATTTTTTCCTCGTTTTAAGACGTCACTTCCTACTTTCATTTCACACACTCCCCCTTTTGGTTTCACTGTACTCTGCCACTTATTGTTTCACCGCACCCCCCCATTGGTTTCATCACACTCTTCCACTTGCGATTTTACAACACTCCCTCCCCTTTGATTTCATTGTACTCCCCCACCTTTGATTTCATCGCACTCTCCCATCTTGTTTCTCTTCTTAGTATTTTCCAAATAGTACTTTTCGGAATGCAATATAATCATTATTCTGGAAAAGTGTACTTTCCAAAATAATGATTATATTGTGTTTTGGAAAGTAATTTTTGGAATTGAAAAGAAAAAGAGATTGCAACTTACCTCGTCACTCACAATATTGACAATTCGATTGAAGCATTTTACGTGTACAATGGAATTAAATATGGAAGTGCAATTAAACAAGATTAAGGTAAAATTCTAATATTTTTGATAGAGAAAAAAGAAAAATGGGAGAAAATAGATGAGAATGGTTTAAAGAACAATGGAGATGGATATAGAAAATAGGGTTTATACTTTTTTATATATATAAAAGGATATTATTGGTATAAAAGATATTTATGATAATCAAAAAATAAAAGACAAACACAGAGAGAGAGAGAGAGAGAGAGAGAGAGGAGAGTATATTTAGCAAATAGAAGAAGTATAAATAGCAAAAGCCTGTGTTTTATTTTCCAGCAAGGAGAATCCAATCCCTACCACCCTAGCCCAATAATAAAAAGAGAAAAAAGGTCATGCACTGACAGTATAAAGTAGTTTTACACTGTCATCCAATCAAAAACCACCATTTATTGTAAGTTTGTTAACTTTTATAATAAATACTTTAAAAGTCATATCAACGGTGAATTTTAATTGGTTGACAGTGTAAAACTTTTTACATTGACAGTGCATGACCATTAAAGTCTAATAAAAAACTACACATAAAATTTATACTCACGTTCCAATATTACTATCCTTCCTTGCCAAGAACAAACCCTACATGCTCAACAATCATTACCTACCATTTTTATTTTAGGTTTAAATATCTTTTCAATTTTTCAAATTTAGGTCATGTTTGTTTTTGGTCTCTTAAATTTAAAAGTGATTTTTTAGTCTCTTTAATTTAAAAATAGTTCACTTTTGATCCTTATCAAAGACTAAAAAGATTATAAACTAAAAACCAAAAGTAAGTTATTTCTAAATTAAGAGACTAAAGAATCACCTCTTTTTTTCTGTATGATGGCAGCAACAAAGTTAGAACTTAGAATCTAAAAAATCACTTTTAAACATGAGGAATGAACCAAAAATAAATTTAGCCCAAATTTGAGCGACAAAAAAAAATATATTTAAGCCTTTATTTTATTATAAAAGCTTTGCTTTTTCTTTTTCTTTTTCTTTTTTAAATGCCATCATTTATTGATTTATTGACTGGTTAAAGTGTTGATTATTTTTTACTTCATCATATGAACTTGGACTCCCTTAAGAGGATAATATATTATTAGTCACTAATAAATAGTTCGCGCATTATAAGAATTTTTTAATTTAAATAGAATTTAAAAGTATAAGAATTTTAAAAGAATTAATTTTAAAATATAAGTGACTAAAATTTGAGTTGAAAAATAAAATAATATGAAAAAATTTAAAAATATAAAGGTGAGTTTTAAGAGAAAATTTTTAATATAAAAGAAAAGTTTAAAATTAATTACTGCTTTTAAAATTATAAAATAGATATTAAATAATAATGAAATCATGTATTATAAGAAGAAAGAGATTAAAATAAAAAAATTTCATCCTATTCAAAAACAAATACTCAACATTTTTTTTGGTACAGATCAAAAGTATCTTCCATGAGAAATAATCCTATTCAAGCCAAGTGAGACCATTATGGACAGTAAAGTTTTTTCTCTGAGTATTTAACGAGACTACATACTCAAAACTTAAACTCAAAACTATTAGTTGAGTTGGAACAATCCTGCACTAGTTGATTCACGCTATCAGGGCTAACAAACACTCATATTGGACTACTAGGAATGAGAATTTCGTATAGCGAGCTGCAATAAAAAGTCTTTTCAGACATGGTAAGGACCCACCCAAATCTTGTTCTTTTTCTTTTTCCTTTTCCTTTTTTTGATTGAAGCTCTTACTATACACTATATGTTAAAGTGTATTTTAAGGATACTCTTTAAGGATTAAAAAAAATAAAGGTATTGAATTAAAAAAATTAATTTTTTAAGTTTTTAATTTCTGGAATTTTATATTTTTCATCAAACATTTTACGTTTTTATTCTTTACCAGACTCTCAGAACACGCGTTGATAGGACTCATAAATGAATCGTTCTCTTCTCTTTATTTAATTTTCATTGTTATACTAGGAGTGCGTCATATTCCTAATAGAATTTAATTTAATGTATTGGTGTGTATAAAAGAATTATCCTGTTATCTAATGATTAATTCATACATAATTTAATAAAATTTACACATTTTAAATCTTAGCATTGTTAAAATTATTAAATAATATAACATACGTTATTAAATGATAATTCTTAATATTTCCATATTAACAATATATTAATATTAAACATATGCTAATGCGATTAAATAGAATATAACAAGTCTTTTGTTTTAGGCACAATTATCGACCTGCTGGAATAGCTCAGTTGGTTAGAGCGTGTGGCTGTTAACCACAAGGTCGGAGGTTCAAGCCCTCCTTCTAGCGATTTTGTACATGTTTTAATTCTTTTAAACTGAACTTTAGCATTGACTGGACTAGTTATGCACTTCTTTCTTCGGGCATTATGCTAGATTACTTAGGCCCAGTTATAGATCATACCCTTAAAGATTTTTTACCATGGCCTTAGAAAAGAAAACAAAACATTGATTGGGTGATTGTAATGTTTGCCGTATTTTCTACCATGCAAGCTTTCGTCTGCAATATTATTTATTTTTTAAAGGGTAGTTGTAGACTTCTTGATCATGTCGACTGCCATCAGAAGTAAACACACCTCAACATGTGTAATGTAAACGTCGCAGTTTCCAGTAAATTTCCAAAGGCACTTCAACTAACGCGCTTCAATGTTTAATTTAAGATATCAATAAATAATTTGGCGGGGGACCAGTAAAGTTGAATCAACTATATGCTCCTCAAGTTTGAATTGCCTAGCTACAAAGTCTTCATATTTTTATTTTTTTCACGCATAAGCAGAGATGAGAATTTTACCCATATTTTATGGGTACTTGTAAAAAATATCCACAATGAGTAAGGTAAATATCCGCTCATTATCTACGAAAAGGAGGTAAGATTTACAAGGGTCATCCTTTGATATTATAATAGGTTGTCGAGTGTCATCAAGTACAACATTAACAATTGCCAGGGATAATTTTTTCAAACACAATAAAACAAGTATGAGGGTAGGGGGTCACTTTGGCACAGTCACCTAGTAGGGTAGAAGGCAAACAATATGATCTCGTTCCAAAGCATAGAGAAAGATGGGGATGTTACACAATGCATGATCAATCTAATTGTAGTAATAGAATACCCAAACTTCTGTAGGCACGAGTACAGAAATCCCTAATCAATGTTATCATATGCCTTTTCAAGATAAATTTTATAAGCCACCTCCCCTTTCTTCTCAGATTTTCTAATGTTGTTGACGAACTCATGTAGGATGATTACATTATCCATAATTCCTATTCCATGGAGAAAACTACTCTAATACGACCCGAGTTTGAGGTGATTGACTAGGAGCTTTGTGATTAGAGCAGTCAAAATGGCTTGGCTCGACCCACTTACCAAAAAAGCCAGCAAGACCAAAAACTCTACATAGGAAAAGCCCACAGGGCCTTATGGGCTAGGGCCAGCCCATTGGCCTTAAATTTTAATAATTTGACTTATTTTTTTAATACTCTAGCTGAGGTTGAGTTAAAGATACTCTGACTGAGATCAAGTTGAAGATACTTTGAGTGAGGTCGAGTTTAAAAAAATATGGTTGAAACTGAGTTAAAGATATTCTGATCGAGGTTGAGTTAATGACACTTTGGCCAAGATTGAGTTGAAGATACTCTGGCCAAGATTGAGTTGAAGATACTCTAATTGAGATCAAGTTAAAAATACTCTGACCAAAATTGAGTTGAAAATACTTTGGCCGAAATCAAGTTGAAGATACTCTGTTCGAGGTTGAGTTAAAGATACTCTGTTTGAGTTTGAGTTAAAGATACTCTGTTCGAGGTTGAGTTAAAGATACTCTGGTCAAAGATGTCCTAGATGAGATCGAGCTAATGATTTCCTAGCCAAGTCGAAAATGCCCTGGTCGTGGCCGAGTCGAAGATATGTTGGTCCAGACCAAGCCTAAGATGCGTTGGCCAAGATTTAGTCAAAGATGTGTTGGCCAAGGTCAAGCAAAAGATGCTTTAGTCGAAGCTAAGTTAAACCAAAGATGCCCTTGCCAAAGCTGAGTTAAATAGGCCTTGGCCTAGGCTAAGCCAAAGATGCCCTAATTGAGGCCAAGTTGAAGATTCCCTAGTCAAGGCTGAGCTGAAAATGTCCTAGTCGAGGCCTAGTCAAGTCAAATATGCCCTGGATGAGCTGTAGATGTCCTGGCTGAGCCGAAGATGCCCTAGCCAAAGCTAAGCTAAAGATACCTTGGCCAAAGCTGAGTTAAAGATGCCTTGGTTGAGGCCAAGCCAAAAATGCCCTGGTCGAAGCCAAGCCAAAGATATCCTAATTGAGACCAAGTCGAAGCCTGACCAAGGCAAAGTCAAAGATGCCTTGGCCAAGTTGAAGATGCCTTGTCCAAGGCCAAGTAAAAAATGCCTTGGCTGAGGTTGAGCTAAAGATGCCTTGGCTAAGCCAAAGATGTCTTGGCCAAGGCTGAGCTGAAGATATCGTGGACGAAGCTGAGCTAAAGATGCCTTGGTTGAAGCCAAGCTGAAGATGCCTTGGTTGAGGCAAAGTCAAAAATGCCCTATCTAAGGTCGAGCCAAAGATCCCTCAGCCAAGTCAAAGAAGTCATGGCCGAGGCTAAGCCAAAGATGCTCTAGTCGAAGCCAAGTTGATGATCCTTTAGTTAGGGTCGAGCAAAAGATGTGCTTACCGAGGCTAAGCAAAAAATGCCCTGGATGAGGTCGTGTTAAAGATACAATGGCTAAGGTTGAGTTAAAGATACTTTGGCCAAGGTTAAGCGAAATATGCCCTGGCCGAGATCATGCTAAAAATAATCTGGCTGAGGTTGAGTTAAGGATATTATGGTTGAAGCTAAGTGGAAATTACTTTGGCTGAGGTCCAGTTGAAAATATTTTTTCAACAACTAAAAAAAGTATTTTTTAAATATTCACAACGTGTGGGCTAGCCCCTTTTAAGCCCTAGCCAAGCCCTTTTACTATGTAGGTTGTGTGGGTTGAGAGGATTTTGAGTCCTCTCATTAGGTGGGCTAAAAAGCCTTAGGGCCATTATAGTGGGCTACCAAAATGACACCTCTATTTGTGATGATCTTGTATAGTGTGTTGTACATATTGATGGGCTTGAATTTCCTAAAATTGGATGGGTCATCCATTTTTGGGATTAAAACAATAAGAGTCTCAGCAATTGTAGTATTAAACTAGCTTGTAGTAAAATCCTAGTGTACAAATTTCCAGATGTTATCACCAATAGCATGCTAATGTTGTTTAAGGAAAAGCACTTGACATATGTTTAGTCAAAGAGCCTCATAAGGCTTCATAGCATTCAAAGCATCTGAGATCTCCTCCTTGGTGACTACTTTGGTGAGGTAATTTATCCCATCATCATCAATTTGGGGAATATTAAGCACCGAGAACTAATGGGAGGACTAAGGTCTAGGAGAGCAAAAAAAATGACTAGGAGAAAGCTTATGCCTCATTTTGAAGGATAGCATCATTTGGGGACCAAATACCAGTAGGAAGCATGAGGCTATGAATTTAATTTAGCTTTCTTCTAGGGACTATTTATGCATGAAAGAATGTTGTGTTCTTATCCCCAAGCTTATCCCATTTCTCTCTCAACTTCTAGTATTAGTGAAGTCTCCTATTGGAACAGGATTTGATTATACCCTTGTTAAAGCTAACATTTGAGATTAGAAAGAGCTATGAAGTCTACTTGCCCTAGTCTCTGTTGAATTCCTAGAATCCATGCTTCAATATTCTTTTTCTTCTTGAAAATGTTACCAAAGATATTATGATTAAATTCAATTGAATCATCACTTACCTGGGCCAAAGCATCTAAAGGCCTTCCCTTTCAACCATTCCAAGCATCCTTTACTACTTTGTAGTACTGATAATGTACTATACAGGCTGCCTCAAAACGAAAAGCTATACTTCCTTTCACTTGAGGAATGCCAGCAAATCGAAGAAGCAACACACTATGGTCTGAATGTAATGTGCATAAAATTTCCACATATGCTTCTGAGAAAGCCAGCCTCTAAGACATGTTCTTAATGCTCCTATCCAAATTTTTTGAAATATTATGATTGTTTCTAACATTCTATGCCAGGTAAAATGGCCTCTAGTGGTAGGTAGATCAATGAGGCCACAAGTGTTTAAGACCTTCGCAAAGGCCTCAACTTTGGAAAGGATAAGATTACCACCTCTTTGATCACTAGGGAGAAGAATTTCATTGAAGTCTCCAATAAGTACCAGGGGCTTGAAATATTATTATGTGGAAGACATAGGTGGTCCATAACAAATATTGTTAAGTAGGAACAAGACTAGCATAAATCCTAGCACAAATTACCACCTGGTTATCCATTGTGACATTGTATATGATAGAATGTAATGTGATGTCAATATCATGATCTGAATGTTTTTTAACCATTCATTAAAGCCTAAATGCCATCTGATTATCCCTGGGCCTGGATAACGGTTGTTGGCTTGTAACCTACATGCTCCTATAGGTTTTTTATTTTTTTCAACTGAACATGAGTTTTTAGAATAAATAGAAGAGTGGGCCTATATCTTTTGATAATGTTCTGGATATGTCATTTCGCCATTCTATACTTGTTTCCCTCGCATTCCAAGAAACAATAGATACATCCTTAAAAGCATGCATATCATTCATCATATCCATGAGCAATGTATTGACAGGGGAAATGATAAAAACAAAAATCTCAGGCAGTGACTCTTGCCCCTGTGTCCTCTATCTCTGCCTCATTTGCTTTAGGTATATATGCATTTGGTTTCCTAGTTTAGAATCTCACTTTGTCCTTCGGCTACTTTACCCTGTCTAAGGTTAGGTGGCTCATCCACAAACTTGAAATGGTTTGAGCCCACATGTTTTATAGCCATGACAGTTTTATAATTCGATGCATTTTCATTTATGCCAACATTGGGTTGCACCGAAGTGGCATTTGGGTGTACAAAAGCTAGGTTGGGTTATTCGAAGTTATGGATTGCTTGGCATTTTGACTTTTCACAGGCACAAGTTCTTGTACCAATTGCACGTGGATGGAAATTTATGATTCTTTCCTGGCATTGGTGACTTCGGTAATTGTTTAGAATAATTAGGGGTCCCAGACTTTTAAAGATCATCCATGGGCCTTTGAGCTTTCTCCTTATCATCCTGTTGGTCAATTTTGACCATAAAGAAACAATTGCCAACATCCATGATATCAAAACCACTATTAAGCCACCATATTTTCTTCAATTTCTCCTTCATGATCCCATATCCTATCGACTTTCGTAGCAGTTTGATCACAAGTGCATCTTGCCAAGACCCACGATGTTCCTTGAACACTTTATCATCTAGAAATACTTTTGGAAGCAATATGTTTTCATTCTCATACTCTATTCTGACTAGCTTTTGCGTTATTAGATTAGACTTTTCCCTTACTAGCCGTGCCTTCTTGTTCCCAAGCAACTTGCCTAAAAAAAAACCTAGTACCATCGTTGCATCACCTTCTTGTGACCCCCTTTGTCTAGCGGCTTAGTCGACGTAGCTTGGAGCGTATAGTACTAGTTGTAGAGAAAATGAAACCCTCCATCTAGTATGAAATATTGTGTGAATACTACAAAATTAATTAAAATGTTGGAGGTTGGGTAACAACACACCTAAAATTAAAATGACAACTAGATAAAATATTGGATTATTAATTTTGGATTAGCATTAATTATTATTTAGAATAAACTCTTTAAATTGTTAAATATATTAATTATAGAGATTATTAATTTAATCATAACACTTGACTATATAATTTAATCAGCTTTTGTAAAAGCTTTTTTTATCTAACTTCTCCAAAAGTACTAGTTGATTTTAACTTATGGGAGAAATTCAATTCGCTTTACGTTATTCTCCTATAAGTATTTATAAAGAAATGGTTTAATTACCTTTTTAGTCTCCATAGTTGCACAAATTTTACCTTTTGGTTCCTATAGTTAAAAATAATTCATTTTAGTTCTTATACATACATTTTCGATATTAGTTTGGTCTCTGCTGTAAAATGTATTTTAACTTTGTGAAATAAAACCGTCATAAAATGAAAATTGGGGGTGCAAAACCGCCACAAATTGACATTTTTTGGCCTTTTTATTCAATTGGTGGCGATTTAAAACTGTAGGGACCAAACCGATATCGAAAGTGTATATATAAGGACTAAAACGGATTATTTTTAACTATATGGACCAAAAGGTAAAGTTTGCGCAATCATAGGAAGCAAAAAAGTAATTAAACTTAAAGAAATTTATCCAAGACCTAAATAATAAATATTTGCTATATTGAACTTCTGATGTGAATATTTGCTATATGATGAGTTGGGCTACTGGAATCTCTTTTCATATCGGACGTAACTATAAAACTGTTGTTCCATTAATAATTTAATATGCATTAAAAAATCCTAACTATATATTAGATAGAGAGTAGTTTTCTTTTATTCTTTTTTTTAATAGGGTTAGATCAAGATTATAATCAGACATTTTCAATTAAATTGTGTGATAAAAATATGCTATATACATTATTGTGTTACAACATTCAAAATCTTTCTTCTAAAACTTCTCATAAAATATTTATACGCTTATTCCAACTCCTCTAATTAAAAAGAAGCAGAAAATAAACTTATCTTAAAAACAGAAAGTAATTAATTATTTATCAGCAAATCAAACAAATATCAACAAAAACATTTATAATGTTTCTGATCTATATAATTTTTCGTGACATTGAACCCTGTATTAAAATAGAAATCGAAATCTTTCTACTACCATTCTTTTTCACCCCATTCTCCATCTTTTACCTTTAACGTTGCCATCTTTTCATCTTTAATTATACCAACCCACTTTTTTGTATTGTGCCGTGTAGATCGGTCACCATCTCGCCGTGTCAAACTTGGCTACACGAAGTCCACCAGAGTCAGACAAGAGTCTTTTAAAACTAAAATTGATGTGTATGTGAGTGATAGGACTAGGGACAATAATTTTGTTTCATTTTTTTCGTCAAACAATAAGTACCTTACTTAAAACGTAGATTACATGTATCTATGATGCTTTCATTCACATAACCATGCCGTGACATTAGGACCATGTCTAGAGCTTAATTATCTAGTACATGTGTAACATACAATGAGCAAGCTCATGGCTAGGCAATAAGATTGTGACTACACACGTTGCACAAAGGACTTGTCTCTGTATACAAAATACATCAAATCTAATACAGTGCCCGGAGCATTCCACAACCACATTCACTCACAACATTAACTTGGCAGTATTTGAACTCTTTCTTGACCATACAATTAGTCTTCCCTAGTACACGGTATCGAAGCTGCCCTGCAGTTTTCGCATGCACATTGTCTTCATTCTCCACCAAGCAGGGTTATTATATCTGCGTCTATGTGTAGTAACTTCAAAAGAGCAAGATCAAATAAACAATTGATGACTAAATAGTATATCTGGTACAGTTAGACAAAAGAAATTAAAGTAGTGGAAAATGGAAATTATGGCACAATGTACACGGTTCCAACTACCAAGAAAATGATGCAAGGCAATCTTTATCAAACATATATAGGAACTGATTCCTGAAATAAACATCATCTATCAAAATTGAAGCATGGAAATGGAAAAGGATATTTTGATGTGATTGTGTAACCTGCATAAGATTTCTATGAAATTATTAGCTTCTGATGTGATATATATGGGGAGAGCAAAAAGAATAATAAGAACAACACAAGACATAAGGGCATGCTATATCATAATTAAGATGATAAATTAACTTGTCTTGTTAGCGTTTGAAAGCGGAAACATTTATCACCATGTCTGATTGAGTGACTAGCCTGCATGGCTCCCCTCATGCCAAATAAAAAGGTTGCCAATCCCTTTTGACAAGCTTCTTACATGGCATTCAGGGAGCCAGGCAAGCACATCATTCCATACAAATCAGAGTAGATAGCAGTTTCCACTTTCCACCAAGGAGCTTGAGCTTGATCAGAGTCTGCAATCTGCATGATCAAAACAATGAAATAAATCATACGTTTTCCTTTTCTCTTTCACACATGCAGCTCCGAAAACCAGAAAGTTTTAGGATATAATTAAACACACATACACACTGGGTAAAAATTAGCTAAGACTGACAAAGATTATCAAGAACTAGCAACATACCCTCACTCACATGTGTGTGTGATGAGATGAGTCATAGAAAAGAAATAGTCCCATTTGACTGCAAAATCAAGAGCTACATACCCTTAATTATGCATCAGAGAGACAGATAGAGTAAGAGGAGGCCAACTCTAAGGAGGGGAATACATTAATTGACCTTTTTCTATGTGACTCCAAAGAGCTTCAAATGAGTCTCTTTAGATTTTGCTTCTGGAGCCAATGAACCTATGGGGTATTTATGGAGACAGAAGTGAGGAGAGAGACAAGAGAACATCCATGAAAGAAGAGGGGAGAGGGAAGAATTAAGGGTCCAATTGGCTAAGGCGGCAACCAAGAGCCTTGGTTGTAACAAATAGTTCCATCAGATAAAGCCAAAGTTGCCTGGGTTTTACAGGTAGTCTTTTTTGTATTTTCTTCCCTTGGAAAAGGTGAGCCCCTCTCCCCACACAAACAAATTCTCATTTCAAATTTCCCATCACATTTTTCATCCTTCCCTCTTTAAGTTACATGTAAGATATGAGGTGTGCCTATCTGTCAAATTTACTTTGTTGAAAGTTCAAGCGTTTTTTTTATTATGGCTACTGTACAGGCTTTAAGCTTTAATGATTACAATTTTTAATGGTTAGCACGATTAATTTATTTTAATTATCAACACAACACTACCATGCTAGCAAAAGGGTCAATGACTTAATGTGATCAATCTCCAGACGAGGCCAAAACCAGTCAATAAGACAAGGCCAGAGTTGCAGTGTGCGTTAGCTGAGTTTGATGCTGGGGTCCGTTTCTCCCAGAACCGAAGCTGGATCAAATATGGACAAATGTGATCATGTAACTCATACTCCATCACCATCAAACAGTACTTAGTGTAATAGAAAATTTGTGCAGTGTCCATCAGTGGATTAAATTAGTTCTAGCCGTTGTAAGTATGTTTCATCCTTTAACTATAGTAACAATTAATATAATAATTAAGAGAAAAGAACTGTACTAGGATGAGACAAAAGGCTTTATTTTACTTCTTGTTCCAAGCAAACTATTTTCTGCATAATATATTAATTATACTTCATATGAGTAGTAGCAAAGTGTTAAAAGTTTTTCCCATCCTTAAAAATAATTATCAATTGTACGTAGACTCAGATATTAATCCCAAGCTAGCTAGCTTTGTTACAAATGTTACTCTCAACATTGTGAACCTCAAACTTTGTTACTCTCATCTTTCAAGCAGCCTGCAAGTAAATTAAATAGTTACTTCTAATTAGCTCATTATATATAGTAACGGTAAATGTGTGTAGCTGTCAATAGGGAAATTGCTTCCTGAGCTAGATTCATTATTTACCGTGGCCCCAAGAGATTAAAGGCTTTCATAGTTTCACCGTGGTCTCAGGATATATCCCTGCTTAGTGCTAAATGAGGGAGTTGGGACCACTAATCCGTTTAGTCATTTCATTTCTATAAGAATTTAATAAGGGCACTTGGACCACAACTGCACACAAAGGGAACACATCAATCCATTTCTCAAAGACATGACTCATATCATATGCTTATGTCCTAATGTCCATGTGGGAAAAGTGCAGCTAGCCATGGTTGGGATAGCAATTGGCAAAGTTGTGTACAAAGCACTTTATGATAATTTTTCTTCTCTCAGATATTTCTTCACCTTCTTTTATTTGTAAACATATGTCTGTGCCTCAAGATCCATAAAAAAAGGTTTCTGTTAGAGGTCCAGTCTGTCTGTCCAAGTTGTTCAACTTAAAAGCTCTCTCTCTCTCTCTCTCTAAGTTGTTCAACTTAACGTCTCTCTCTCTCTAAGGTGTTCAACATAAAATCTTTCTCTCTAAGTTGTTCAACTTAACATCTCTCTCACCGGACAAGAAGTATTAATGATAATATTAATTACGATTGAAGATAAAAACATAAAAATAATAAATAAGATGATATATTATTAATTGTTATTATTAAATGTTATTAATTGTTATTATTAATTGATGAGAAATTATTAATTGTTATCATTCTTATTTAACTTCTCTAATTAATGAATTTCACCACTCCATCATCTTTTTTAAATTTTCTAATTTAATTGAAAGATTTTCTAATTTTATTTCATTTCTCCATTCGTAATAATTATTACTCTGTTCAACTCTTTTCCATGTGAAATAATAACTTAAGCTATCAAATTTTATTACTATATTCATTTGTTATGGTATTTTTTGTTCATTGTTTCTATAATTTTTCAATAAATTCATTTTAATTTTACTAAAGAGAAAACTAATTAGCTGGTTAACTAAACTAATTGCAAAATAAATTAAAGAAAACTAATTACAAAAATCTTCATTAAACTAAAAGTAATCATGAATTGTGTTATACATATCATAATATTTCAAATAAAATTTGTATTAATAACAATGATAATTATTAAATATTTCTTAAAAATATTTAAAAACAAACAAATGTTCTTAAATATCATCTAATATTAACTATTATATGTGTGTGTGTGTGTGTGTGTATTCTTTGATTTGGACATTTCTTCGAACATAACTTGTGCTTCTAGCAAAGATCCTTCACCCTTTAATAATACAACGTTATTTGCTTCTAAAAAAATATTAATTATGAAACATAAATCTTTTAAGTATTATATTTATACTTAAAATATATGATTTTAAATTATTCAGTGATAATGATAATTTTTATCACTATTTTGTGTGAAAAATATTTTAAAGTAAAAAATGCTATACAATATTAAATATTAACTATCATATAAAAATTTAATAAAATAAATATATATCAAATATTACGATAAAATAAATTTTTTATATCTATATATTAATGTCCATATACATAAATACAATATGCTGGGGCACAAGTATTAATGCATAATTTAAACTCAGTTGATTAGTTTCATGTTGTTATTAACTGGTATAATTTAGTTTGTGTATTGTGCTGCATAGGATAAATGATTATTTTTATATAACTAAAATCTATAATAAATAGATATTTCTGAAAATATAAATTATATTATAATGAAAATTTGTAATAAATAAATATTTTTAAATATATATAATATATTTTAGATTTATAATTAACAATTTAAATTGTGATATAAAATTATTTTTAATTATTAACAATTTGTTTAAGAAAAAATTAACTATTAAAATTCAATTTAGTAATAGAAAAATAATAGAAGAGAATAAATTGAAAGGAATATATAGTTAAGAAAATCAAGTATATATATTCAAATAAAAGGATGGTAGTTTGAGATAATTAAAATAATTTTTTTGACTAATTGCGAGTGTAAAGTGTAAAAAGTACATCCAAATGGCAGAAAAGTGTGAATATTAATAATGTCTAATTGAAAAAATATAAAAAATAAAAATCTCACTCCAATATAAGAATAGATTGTTATCATCCCTATTTAACTTCTTTAATGAATGAGTTTCACTCTTCTATTATCTTATCTGAATTATCTAATTGTTGTCCCTTTAATTGACCGCTTTCTTTAATGTTAATTCCTTTTTTCATTTTCTTAGAGTAATCATTAATACTCTGTTCAATTCTTTTATTTGAAATAGAATCTTAAACCATCAAATTTTATCACTATATCTATTGGCTATATGGTATTTTTTGTTTGTTGGCTTTTATAAATTTTCAAATTCATTTTTTACTACAGAGAAAACTATTTAGCTAATTAACTAAACTCTAAAAATTAAGAAAATTAATTACAAATTTTTTATTAAACTAAAAGTGATAATAATCTATGTTACACATATAATAATATTTCAAATAATTTTTTTATTAGCATTAGTTTATTAATTTAAAATTATAAATAAAATGGACTTAAACACAAGTATTATTGTAGAATTTAATTTTAATAGATAAGTTTTATATTTGCATTAACTGTTACCAACCCTATTTACCTTCTATAATTAATGAATTACTTACTTCAATAATCTGAGTAAATTCTCTAATTATTATCTCTTTAATTGATCGATTTCTCTAATTTTAATTCATTTTTTCATTAACTTGGAGTAATACTACTTCAATCAAGTTTTTTTTTTTTTCATGTGAAAGATCTACTTAAGCCATTGAATTTTATTGTCATATCCATTCATTATGGTATTTTTTATGTTTATTAATATTTATAGATTGTAAATGAATTCATTTTTTTATTAAAGATCCAATTAATTAATTAACTAAACTAATATATATATATATATATATGTAAGTAATTAGGAGAATTTTGAGACAGTGGTGAATGCTTTCACTGCACTATAGCCTGGCCAACCAACGAAGCCTTCAGATAATGATGGTGGTCATAGGAATCTGTTTAGGTTATGCTTCAGTGATAAATTATTAGGGAAACAAGTTGCGTCTAAGCAAGTGAAGAATATCTTACAGGATGGTGTAATGAGATTGGAACCATATACAATTTAGGAATGGTAAAATTAATAAGACACTTGTCTGGATATGATTCCCTTGCTTAGGAATGGTTTTTGTTAAGTCAAAGGATGAATTTGTAACCTTCAAATATTTTGATAATAACAAACAGTTAAAATATATGTTTTTACGCAATCGTCTAGTCATCCGTAACAAGTTTATAAGCAACTGTCTGATATCTTTTAAAATATATATATCTTCTTTAACCTTTGACTAAATCAGTAACAGATCTTACAGACCATGACACCATTCTAAAAATGATCTACACATCTATCGGAGTGTAAACTACCTCGAAACTCATAAAGCCTATATACTTACTCTCGAGGAAAGTCAGTGAAAAAGGAAAAAAATGTGTGCGAATTTCAGAATGGGAAAATAGACATAACAACTGCTACAAGATTGAGTATAAGAATAGAAAAGATAAGCAGACTACTCTATCTTATCATATGTCAAGTTGGTGAAAGGCATTAAATGTTGCATTTAATGCTCCAACGACTCTCTTCATCAGACGAAAGCTGTCTTCTGCAAAGCACTCAACGGATACTTTTAGAGAAGCCTATAAATAGAAGAGACCTTGTTCGAATAGCCATTGTTGTCACAGTCACTGTTGATTCTGAAAAATCATAACTTCTTTAAGAAAAGAAAAAGCTCTTGTATATTTTGATTGTAAAATTCTTTTTTGTACTTCATTATATATTCGTCTGTTAAGATGTTAAACCTAACTCACACATAAACTTTTTCTTAACGAGATTGGTGGAAGCCTGAAGAGGCTTTGATTCAAAGAATACTTGGGTTTTTGCTTGGAGAGGCAAGTAAAGACTACTTGGGTTGAGCCTGAAGGTGCTTGTAAAAAGAATACTTGTAACTTGAAAAAGTTAGTAGAACTTGGTTGTAGTCAAGAACTGGACGTAGTCTTTGAGGTGAGACGAACCAGTATAAATCTTGTGTGCCTTTCAGTTTGCTTTGCTTAGTTTTAATATTCGTCTGTTTTATAAAACATCTTTGAAAACTTCTTTGATCATACCCTTCAGACGATACATATAAAAAAAAAGGTTTTGCAAAAATTTGCTATAATACAATTCAACCCCCTCCCTTCTTGTGTTATAATTGTATCTTATAGTTTTCTATGATGAAAGAGAGTTTCTAACTATAACTTCAATAATTGGGAGAGGTATTAAGGTAGATCTCTATACATTGAATATGCATTAGGGAGGTTTGCCTCGTGTTTGTGTTGATATTGATCTGAGCGTCCTTGTAGTTGGAAAATTCAGTCTAAATGATCATTGGTATAATGTAGAATATGAGGGTTTCTGTATTCTTTATTCTTCATGTGGATGTTATGGCCATGTCACTTGGAGTTGCCCTACGATGCCAATAGTCAATGACATTAGAGAGGTGGGGCTGGTGAATGAACCAAACAGCAGGAGTGATGGAATTAAATGACAATCAAACTAGAAATTAGGGCCAATCACAATAAGTTGAGAATATTATGTCACATAGGGCTTGGCTTATGGTTACAAAAAGGAATCAAATCTAACCAAACCAATAAAGGCCAAAAATTAAGGGATGTGACTAAATTCAAGATACAAGCACTAGGTAGTAATTCATTTACTATTTTAGGTAATGATACACTCAATCTAGCACTAAATGGTAAGGGACAAGAGTTGACTATTGTTGAAAATGATACTACTGGGGCAGCATTAAATGTAGGTGCACAAGGTCTTTTGTAGTCGCAACACATGTAAGGGCAACTAGAAAAGAATTAGGGCTGACATCAAGACATGATCATTTGCCAAACCAGTTCCAATGACCCTCATCTTAGCTAAATCGAAAGTCTCGCCCATCGCCTATACCCACCAACAAACCATTGATGTCGGCATTCGGAAAAGTCAAACATGTTAGCCAGGGAGTGCTTACCATAAAGGATATTATTCATGTTGCAGGAAATCGATATCGGTTTAAAGAGTTGGATGAATCTTCCGATGCCAAGAATGGAGATTCTACCTAGCCAATGATAGTTGTTGAGAAAGACTTTTGCAAACTCATGGAGGTTCAGAACAATACCATTATGCATGTTAATATGAAATCCATGGGTGGGCCATACAGCGATCAATGACATACAGGCCTTTAGGTCTCCCTCGAATACTAAAACTATATTATAAATTTATTTTCTAATATGGGATTCTACTTAGAATATTTGTGGCATAATTAATGCAAAAGGGAGACTTCAGGTTCATGAACCAATCAGGGAATATAAACCTTCTATTTTTTTATTATACTAGAGACTCACTATATGTTTGTGGCTATTGAATCTTTAAGGCCTTCAATAGGTTTCTTTATCTTCCATTTGGAAGAAGCTAATAGCGAACATGCATACAAAATAAAATAAATTAACAAAATTAATTACAAAATTCTTTATTAAACTAAAAGTGATAATAATCTATGTTATACATATCATAATGTTTATTAATATTAGTTTGTTAATTTGAAAATATAAGTAAAATGGATTTGAACACAAGAATTATTGTAGAATTTTATTTTAATAGATCAATTTCATATTTGTATTAATTATTATCATCCTATTTAACTTCTATTATTAATGAATTCCATCCTTCAAAATTTTGTTTAAATTATCTAATTGTCACCCTTTAATTTTTGATCAATTTCTCTAATTTTAATTCATTTTTTCATTAACTTGGAGTAATATTACTTTGGTTAGTTTTTTTTTTTTTTTTATGTGAAACTTCAACTTAAGCCATTAAATTTTATTGCCACAATTATTGATTGTGGTATTTTTGTTTATTATTTTTTATAAATATTAAATGAATTCATTTTTTTTATTAAAGATTTAATTATCTAATTAACTAAACTAACTAAAAAATGTATGCAAGTAATTAGGAGAACTCTGACAGAATGACAAACTCTTTCACTACACCAAAGATTGGCTAACCACTAAGTGCCTAAACGATGGTGGTGGTGATGGGAGCCTATCTAGGTTATCCCTCAAAGATAAATTATTAGGAAAACAAGCAGTGCCTAAGCAAGTGAGGAATCTTTAGTAGGATGGTGTAATGAGATTGGAATTAGAAGTGGAAACATGTTGCTACCTAAGTTTTCCATGGACTTTTCAGCCTTTGGACAACTTTGGAAGAAGTGCCTTATCGTTAAACTACTTGAAAAGAAAGTGAGGTTTCTTGTGATACGAGAGAAGTTGTAAACCATTTGGAAGTAATGTGGAGGGTTTGAATTGATTTATGTTAGCTATGGTTATTTTATGGTGACTTTTCATTTAGACAGAGATTGCTAAAAAGGCTATTAATGGAACACCATGGATGATCTATAATCATTATATGACTATTCGTCCTTGGACTCCTGATTTTTCAACCATGGATGATAAAATGAATAAGACAATTGTTTGAATACGATTCCTTTTTTTAGGAATGATGTTCTATATGATGATAGTTTGTTGCTAACCATATAACTTTAGTAATTGGGAGACTTATCCAGCTATATCTCAATACATAACATATGCATCGGGGGAGGTTTACCTGTATTTATATTGAGATTGATCTTAGCATTCTTCTTCGGTTGGAAAATTTTGTCTGAATAATCATTGGTATAATGTGGATTATGAGAGTCTCCATATTCTTTGTTCTTCACATGGCTATTATGGCCATGTTGCTTAGAGTTACACTATAATACTAGAGAGGTAGGATCGATGAATGATAATTAAACACCAGCACTTATGGAATTAAATGAAGATCAATCTAGAAATTAGGACCAATTGCTATTAGTTGAGAGTATTGCGTCACATGGGCTTGGCTTATGGCTACACAAAGGAAAAAATCTAAACAGACCAATAAAAGCCAAAAATCAAGGGATACGGCTAAATTGAAGATGCATGCATTAGGTAGAAATTTGTTTTCTATTTTAGGTAATGATACACTAAATCCAACATTAAACGTTAAAGGGCAAGAGTTGACTATTGTTGAAAATGGTTCTACTAGGGTAGAATTAAATGCTTGTGCGCTAGCCTTTCATTGTTGCAACACACGTAAGAGCGACAATAAAAGAATCAGGGCTAACATTAGATCATCATCATTTGCCAAACTGGTTCCAACGACTCTCATGTTGGCTTATAGGAAGTCTCACCTGTAGTATCCCAAGTGCTGATGAGGGCGGGAATGATCGTCAGTGCAAAAAGAGATAAGGCACGAACAAGGAGCGGCTCCTGGTAGGCTTCTAGCAGGAGAGGCACATTAATGAATCAAATACTGTATAGTTGAGGATAGCTTAAAAGAATTAAAAAGTGCTACCTATACCAATAAGATGCATCTATTTTTCAGCAACCTATCACTTAAGAACTCCACAATTAAGCGTGCTTGACTTGAAGCAATTATGAGATGGGTGACCTCTTGGGAAGTTTTCTAGGAAGCGTGTGAGTGAGGACAAAGCACGCTAAAAAGTCTTGTGTTGGTTTGTGGGGACAATCTTCGATCCTAAAAGCGATCAGGCATTACATCACCCATCACCTATATCCATCGACAAATAGTGATGCCAACATTTGGAAAAGTCAAACATGATGGTCAATGAGTGCTTACCACAATGGACATTGTTTATGTTGTTGGAAATTAATTTCGGTATAAAAAGTTGGAGGAATCTTCTAATGCCAAGAATGGAGATTCTACCCAGCCAATGATAGCTGTTGAGAGCGACTCTTACAAACTCATGGAAGTTCAGAACACTACCATTATGCATATTGATTTGAAATCCATGGGCGTGGACATTACAATGTAATGACATATGGATCTTTAGGCCTTCCTTTAATACTAGAAACTATATCATGAATTTGTTTCTTGATATAGGGATTCTTACTTAGAATATCCATGGTGTTGTTAATGCAAAAAGGAGACTTCAACTTCATGAACTAGTCAGGGAATATAAACTTCCTATTTTTATTGTACTAGAGACTCATTATATGTTTGCAGCTGTTGAATCTTTTAGGCATTCATTGGGTTTCTCTATCTCCCATATGGAAGAAGTTAATGGACATGCATACAAAATACATTAAAGTAAGAAAATTAATTACAAAATTCTTTATTAAACTAAAAGTGATAATAATCTATGTTATACATATCACAACATTTCAAATAAAAAGTTTATTAATATTATTATATCAATTTAAAAATATAAGTAAAATGGATTTGAACACAAGTATTATTGTAGAATTTAATTTTAATAGATTAGTTTCATATTTGTATAAATATCATCCCTATTTAACTTTTATAATTGATGAATTACATAGTCCAATATTTTATTTAAATTTTCTAATCGCTACCTCTTTAGTCCATCAATTTCTTTAATTTTAATTCATTTTTTCATTAACTTAGAATAATATTAGTCTGAATAGTTTTTTTTTCATGTGAAACATCAACTTAATCCATTAAATTTTATTGTCATATTCGTTAACTATGATATTTTTTGTTTACTAATTTTTTATAAATTTTAAATGAATTCATTTTTTACTAAATATCTAATTAGCTAATTAACTAAACTAATTAAAAATATTCATGTAAGTAATTAGGAGAATTCTCTTAGAGAATGGTGAACTTTTTTGCTACACCAGAGACTGACCAACCACTGAAACCACTAGACGATGGTGGTGACAAGAACCTGTCTATGTTATCCTTCAAAGATAAATTACTAGGGAAACAAGTCGCACCTAAGCAAGTGTTGAATCTTTTGCAACATGGTGTGATGAGATTGGAATTGGAAGGGGAAACCAGTTTCTAAATTTTTCATGGGTTTTTCGGCCTTTGAACAACTTTGCCAATCATGGAAAAAGTGCCTTGTCATTAAACTACATGGAAAGTGTAACGACCCTCTACCACTACAGTACTCCATACTACCCCACACATTACGTCGATATTCAAAAATAAACAATCAACATGCTATTTTGACATCATACATAATATAATATGTATATATAAACAAGATATGAAATAATATAATATATAAGTCAAATTATATAAAACCAAAGGAGAGATACAAAAATTTAAACTCCTTGTAGCTGGTTATTTATACAACAAATACATCAAACCCCAAAAAAGAAAAGAGCTTCCAGAAGAGCTCCACCCAAAAAGGTCTTCAACATCTCACTGAGTCTTCCACCATTAACTGTGGGAAACCGAATCTACTAAAGCTTCACCCTCTGCTTCTACGCCAATAGACGCGATCATCATAGTCACAGCAACACACAACAATAACTGGCAACAAGGCAACCACAACAAAACAAACAGAAAGGCAAGGGTAAGCTTACGAAACAAAAACAAGCATATAATATGAAATCCATATCATCAAATCATCAACATACTAATTTAGAATCTAATTCATCAAAGAATGAGTTTACATACATTACAACACACACATCATACTTTCAACTCCAAAGTGTCAATGGATGAATGACACGACTCTTGAAAGATTTACTACATTCCGGAGGCACTAGGTTAGAGGCCCATCTAAGTTGAAGCTCCTGTCAACCAGCCAACCTATAGTTGGAGGCCCATCTGAGTATCAACTATGGTCACCATCTAACTTATGTGCCTGACCGCACCACGGCGTGAGGTCCATCGTTAGCTACCTTAGCTGCCTGCTCGCACCACAGCATAAGGTCCATCGTCAGCTACCTCAACCGCTTATCTACACCACGTCATAAGGTCTATCGTCAACTACCTCAATTGTCAACATATGCATGAATGCATGCCTTACAACACGACATCAACACAGCCACAACGAGTCAACATATAGATATACTAATATATATATATATATATATATATATATATATATATAACAATGCAACACCACAGCATGAGGTCACCCAACAACAACTACCAACTTCATGCAGGTCCAATCCAGCCCTATGCATGGTTAATAAGTAAAGCTCTATCCAAGCCACACATACCTTGTGAGAATTCTCACACAGCACTAGGACCGACATCCCTTATGAGATGTCTCACCACAACAACATAACATAACCAGTGGAAGTTCTACCTAAGTAACCTTCCACCAAATACCACTTTCCAACAATTTATCAAACAAAATCCACAACAATAATAAAGAAAAACCAAAAACTAGTTTAGAAAATCATTTGAACATCCAATTATCTTAAAACATACATTTGACATCCATAGTAGTCAATAAAGTCATCAACAACCAATAAAAATAATAAGAAAGTAAAGAAATTTATGTTTTTCTCTCGTTAAGTGCGAATTCCATCACTAAGCAAGATTTTTCGTTTCTAAGCGAGCTATCCATCGCTGGGTGCAATTTTTTATCATTTTCTTCGCAAATCATTCAGCAACACCTATTTTTGACCAAATTAATCAACAACAAGCATCACAAAGTTTTTTTAACTACTTCTAATACTTTATAACTGATTACATAACAATTTTATCCACAAATCATCAACAAATTTCAAAAATTCCTTTCAAACCCATTTTTACAAAAACCCAACTACATAACAATCTTCATAAAAAATTAAACCATTTATACCACATGAAATCAATATATCCATAGCCACAAACATAGAATCAACCAATAGTAAGCTTTCCTTGCCTCTAAAAGTCTCCAAATCCGGATTTAGGTTCCTTGAGAATCCGATGTCTTTAGCCAAATCTTTCAAATACCGCCCTGTTTTTGGCCACAAACACTGAACTAAGCTTGAAACTCTTTTAAAACCTCAAAAACTTGAGAAATCCTAAAGATATAGAGAGAGAATAAAGAGATGAGAAAGAGAAAATGAGAGAATGAGGGAAATCCCTCCCCTTCTCCTTTTATACTTGACCTCCCGGAACTCTCACATGGACTTTTGGCCAACTGAGGCCCAAATCTCACCAAACCACTCCCTTTATCTCAAAACTGGTTTAACTCAACTATTTTCTGTCAAGAACCCAAAATCACACCCAAATTGGCTCAAGTACATATCTCAAGTTTCTTAAATTCAAACCTGAATTTCAAACAAACAACACACAACCATCATCACATACAACAAACCACACATAACCACAATTTATTTATTTCTTTTAATTAACTAGATTACATATCTAATTTCCACTTTTTAGTTATCAAAACATTAAATCATGCATTAGGAAAAACAAGGTGTTACAGAAAGAAAGTGGGGTTTCTTGTGATGCGAGAAAAGTTGCATGCCATTTGGAAGTAATTTAGAGGCTTCAAATTGATTGGTGTTAGCCATGGTTATTTTATGGTGAGTTTTAATTTAGATGAGAATCATGAAAAAGGTTATCAATAGAGGACCATGGATGATCCACGATCATTATCTAACTGTTCGTCCTTCAACTCTTGATTTTTCATCCATGGATGATAAAATTAATGAGACACTTATCTGGATACGATTTTCCTTTCTAGGAATGGTGTTTTGTGATGAAAATATGTTGCTAACCATAACTTTAGCAATTGGGAAACGTATTAAGGTAGAGCTTAGTGCATTAAATATGCATCGTAGGAGGTTTGCTCTATTCATGTTGAGATTGATTTAAGCGTCCCTATGGCTGGGAATTTCTATCTAAATGATCATTGGTATAATATGAGGGTCTCCGCATTCTTTGTTCTTTATGTGGTTTTTATGGTTATGTTGGTTGGAGTTGCCCTATAATACTAACGACTCTGGAGAGGTAGGGCCAGTGAATGATAATCAAAACCTGGTAGTTGTGGAATTAAATAACAATCAATCTAGCAATTAGGACCAATCACAATCAGTTGAGAATATTGTGCCACATGGGGCTTGACTTACAATTACAAAAAGGAAAAAAAATCTAACCAAACCAATAAAGGCCATAAATCAGGGGATATGGCTAAATTCAAGATACATGCATAAGTTAGTAATCTATTTTCTATTTTAGGTAATGATACACTAAATCCAACATTAAATGCTAAGGGATATTTATTGACTATTTTTTAAAACGATACTACTACTTCGTAGTCACAACACACATACGGGTGATTACAAAAGAACCAAGCCTGACATCAAATCATCATCATCTACCAAACTGGTTCTAATGACTCTTATGTTGGCTAATTGAAAGTCTCACCTGTTAGATTATTTTAATCTAATAATGACTCATGTAATTTATAGAAATACTTTAATAAAAAGATGCCTAATGTGATGGTTGTTAGGTTTAAAATGAATTAAAGTCATTGGGGGTTATTTTAGATTTATTAAAATTAATTCCCTCTCTTTCTACTCCATAAAAGGGTAATTTTGGAAATTAAAGAAAAAGAATTTGAAAGGGAGGTTACGGAGAAGTTTTCAGGAGTTGGTTTTCAATTTTAAAAGATAACAACTACTTCTCTCTTCCTCTTTGACACTTTTTGACGTACGGGTATTTTGCCATAGAAATAGAGACAGATTCAAGAAGTGCTCTACACCATCATAGACACTGGAAAAGGGAGTAAGGGAAGAGAAAAGATTTCAAGAAGAAAAGGATGAACACCATTGAAGATTGCAATATGGATCCGGGTAAGTTCCTAAAGTTTATTATAGAAATTATAGAGTATTATAAATGTGAGAAATATTTTATCTAAGATTCCTAGAGTGTAGTTTTCTTGTATGTTGAACCCTAGGAAATTACACATGACAGTAAAATTTGCTATCAATTGGTATCAGAGCAAGGTTTAGGGATAATATATTTCACCATTAGAGACCCTTTACTCTGTATTTTGGTTCCGACGAAGGACACACTCACGTAAAAGAAAAAATGTGACACTGCGTGCAAAGGCTCCGTGATGCAATTTTAGTTTAATGGAATTTGATAGTTGTACGTTTTTCGTATTTGAAGGATTTGATGGCATTATGTTTTGACACCTACTAAATTTTTGGTGAATATGGTTTTTTCCATTACCTGCATGTGATGACTTTTTTACACAAGAGTTTCATTAAATTATCTCGTGTACTTTTCAAGCTTTCGCTGTCAATGGTATATGAAATTATTTAACGTAATTGAAATTTTCTTTGGCCAAGGATTGAAGTTTTAGGCCCTGCAAGTCATGTGGTTTGCGAATATGGGACCTATAGGCTTTATTCGGTCATGTTTTTAAAATTTTATTTGAAAAGCAATTAAAAATTGTGTTTACAAAGAAGAATTAATTTGGAATTGTACATTAAAGTGAGATTTGTTAATCACCAAAGTGATCAAATCTTTGGAGTTTGTGATTCCAAATTAATTGATTGTTTGAGATTATGATGCTATGAAATTTATATGTTTGGGTTGAATGAAATTGTTAATTGTAAGGCATATATGGATTGCCCAAAGGTGAGCCATTGCTTATAATTAATGATATTAATTATTTGTTTTCATATTTATTGAGTGTGTGTATATCCAAAGATAGCATGCATGTCAAGAGTAGTATGGTTTATTATCCATTAAAGTATATTTATTTGGCATCATTATTGATATGGAAATGTATTTATTTATCACCCAAAGGTGAACTTAGATGCATAATTAAAGTCTATATAGTTTGAATCCATTAGGTTTGCTTAAAGTATTAATGTGTGAGTTTATTTAAATGTATGCAGCTATGACTAATATGTTTGCTTTGGGCAATTGTATGATCAAGTTCAATAGGCTAAACTATGCTGATTGGTCTGAGATGATCCAATTTCAACTGGGTGTAATGGACTTAGACCTAGCATTGGTAATGGATGAAAGGCCCTCAGCCATTACAGAGACTAGTACAGATGCTGACAAGTCTCTCTTTGAGACTTGGGATCGGTCTAATAGGTTGTCATTGAACTTGATGAGACTTACTATGGCTGAAAATGTTAAGCCATCTATGCCTAAAACAAATGATGCAAGGGAGTTCATGAAATTGGTTAGGGAGTACTCACAATCAGACATTACTGACAAGTCGATTATAGGTAACGTAACAAGTGAACTAACAAATAAGAAGTTTGATTGGTCTCAGCCAATTCATGATTATGTGACAGAAATGTCAAATCTGGAAGCAAAGTTGAAGTCCATGGGAATGGAAGTAAATGAGTCCTTTTTAGTACAATTCATTTTAAACTCACTTCCGAAGAATTTGGCCAGTTCTGGGTGAATTATAACACCCTTAAGGAAAAATGGAACTTTCAAGAAGTTAAGGCCATGTTGATTCAAGAGGAAGGGAAATTAAAGAAAAAGAATGGCAACTTTATTCATCTCATGACTCATGATGGAGCTAGTACCAGTAAGAGCAAGTCAGGTAGAAAGGACAAAGGCAAGGCCCAATTAAAGGTTAAAAAGGGAGGAGTTTGTAAAGAGAAAAAATGCTACTTCTACAAGAAGAGTGGTCACTTCAAGAAGGATTACCCGAAAAGAAAGAAATGGTTTGAAAAGAAAGGTATATATTATATATTTGTAAATTTCGAATCAAATCTTATTGAAGTACCTAAGAATACTTGGTGGCTTGATTTTGGAGCAACTACTCATGTGTCACATATTATGTAGGGATTCCTTTCGATCCAAACCATAAGAGGAACTGAAAAATGTCTTTATATAGGAAACAGAATGAAGGCAAGGATATAGGGCATTGCGATGTACAGATTAATCTTGGACAGTGGTGTCATGTAAATTTGGAAGGATGTCTCTATGTACCTAGATGTGCTAGAAATTTAGTTTCTATTGCAAAGTTGGATGAATTAGGATTTAGTTTCAAGATTGGAAACAATGTATTTCCTTTGTTTAAGGATATGTACTGCTATGGATCTGGTACTTTAATAGATGGTTTGTACTGTTTTAATCTTGATGTAAAGTTTATGGAATCCTTGTTTAATGTTGAATGTGTTGTTGGTAGTAAGCGTAATGTGCATGATGATAGTTTTGCTTATTTGTGGCATCAAAGACTAGGTCATATACCCAAAGAAAGGGTAATGAGGCTAACAAAAAATGAAATTTTGCCTCAATTAGATTTTAGTGACTAGGATATATATTTGGATTGCATTAAAGCAAAGCAAACCAAACAAATATCAAAGAATTCTGCTACAAGAAGTAATGAACTTTTAGGATTGATACACACTAATATATGTGGACCATTTGACATTCCATCTTGGGGCAGTAAAAAGTATTTTATCACCTTTATTGATGACTTTTCACGTTTTTGTTATTTGTATCTTCTGCATGAAAAGTCTCAGTTAGTGGACGTCCTAAAGATGTTCATTGATGAGGTTGAAAGGTAGTTGGATAGAAAAGGAAAGTTGTAAAGGTCTGATAGGGGTGGTGAATTTTATGGAAAATATAATGAGAATGGACAACGTCCAGGTCCATTTGCAAAGTTCCTTGGAAGTCGAGGCACATGTGCACAGTATATTATGCCTGGCACACCGCAACTGAATGGTGTGGCTAAGAGGCGAAACCGTGCTCTAATGGATATAGTTAGGTTTATGCTGAATTATAGTACTGTACCTTTATCTTTGTGGATGCATGCATTAAAGACCGCTGCATATCTACTTAACAGGGTTCCTAGTAAGGCAATTCCTAAGACCCTTTATGAACTGTGGATAGGAAGGAAACCTAGTTTGAGGCATCTCTATGTTTGGGGTTGTCCGGCAGAAGTAAAGGTGTATGATCCACATGAAAAGAAGCTTGATGCAAGAACCATTAACGGTTTCTTCATTGGTTATCCTGAAAAGTCCAAAGGTTACATATTCTATTGTCCTAACCATAGTACACGAATAGTTGAGTCTGGTAATGCTCGGTTCATTGAGAATGGCCAGTTTAGTGGGAGTGAGAAATCATGACAGGTGGATATTGTAGAGACTTGTGGTGAATCTTCTTCGCCTAAAGTATCTTCTCAGGATGTTGTTCCTCTAGTTGTATTACAGTCAAACAACACTCGAAGACAGCAAAATAATATTCAAAACCCACAAGATGAACAAATAGTTGATGAACTAGCAAACAATGTGCAAATCACAAATGAACAAGTGATAGAAGAGGTACAAGAAATAGCACCAAGAAGGTTTGAAAGGCAAAGAAGACCAGCTATTTCAAGTGATTATGTTATGTATTCACTTGAAGATAAATGTGAATTGAGCATTGATGAAGA